>OU342482.1:7221666-7827083 GCA_910589355.1 Parapoynx stratiotata
GTTCTAGTGCTTGTCATCAGGTGGGTTACGTAATTTCGGAAATATATTCCATTTTTCTCCATGTTGATGTTGTTTTCATTGACTGATGTTGTTATTATTTCATGAATACGTTAAGTATTCAACGTACAAAGTGAACTTAAATTCTTATACATATTTATCAGGCAGACCCATAAGCTCTGTCATAAAGTCCCATCTTTGATCCGAAAACCCGAGAACGTTCAAACCTTCCCACAAAATATTGGGTTACTTAGGACCAAACTATTAGGCAGTTGTCCCACCGCCGGCGAGAAAACGACTAACTTTCGGCTATTTTCTTGCTCAAGAAACGTACAAAACATATACATTTAGTGTGAACAAAAGAGATGCATATACAATAAATAGTTCATCGCTGACTGTGCACATGCCGGCGAGGACTCGCTTCACTAGTTTCTAGCAGAGAGATATGAGCTATGAATGAAAACACTCGCTCAGCGATACTCGATCAGAACTTACGCCGAAAGCTTTATAGCCGAGCTGCACAACTATATGAACTATGCACTCGCTCCCATACCATGCCTGCCAACTCGTTTCTACATCCTAAAGTCCACACAAAATAAAAGGCCCGTTTTGACAGTTCACGTCCATAAAAGTTCTTTATTTTTTACGTAAGGAAATGTTTCACAGTAATAGGATTTTTCATGGACGGGTACCGCCCCCTCGGCCAAGTGATGTGCATAACGATTTTTTCATAATGTCCATAGATTATTCATAATCGATTAAGGAAAAATAAGTATTTTTTTAAGTTCGACTCGCATATTACAATATATGATCTTAGATTTTGTATTACTTTTTTATAACATATTTCACATTACTAGACACCTCAAAGTAACATCAGGGACATGATTCGTTTGTTCCTTTTTTAATTAGAGCTTGTTTAAACATTATACTTGATTAAAAAAGTATTCACAGTGTGGCATTAACAAGAAATATCCTGGAGGAGGAGAGGAGGTTTTTCATTTAGTCAGGTTATACAATATATATTCAAATCGATTAAATACTCATACAAACTACAATCGGCTTATCGTGAGAATCGAGTACAGATTCAAATGGTTACATGACTAGTTACGTCACAAAATCAAATGTCAAAACGGGCCTCTTATTTTGTGTTGACTGTAGCTCTAATCGCTACTCGTTCATCGTTGCTAGTGGAATAACTGCCTAAGGGATCGAGGCGTTCGATCAATTGGACTGTTAAGGGTGTCTATTCTTAGCTCTGTCAAGTGGGGTCGAGGGGGATAGGTGTTCATTAGCTCAGAGTAATTAGCCAAAATTATTTTGATAATAACCAGGTCTGGCAATGAATTATTATGTTGTATGATCTGCTTTGTTATTTTCTTTTAAAAATATTTTTTAAATAAAATATTTTTATAAAAAGTCCGAATCATCTCCGCCTGATAAGTAGTAGATGAGTTTATAAGATATAATTAACAAATGAGAACAGCGTCACAGCGGAAAACCACTCGAATTTGGTGCACCCTGACTCGGAGTATTTCAACTTTACAGAATTCAAATAAACCAAAAATTTTTAAATGTTGTGTAACTATACACACACCACTGAATATCATACTGATACGTCGGTCTTCAGCCTAGTATGGGCCTCAGGAGTATGGACCGTAACACCACCACGCTGGCCCAATGCGGGTTGGTGGGTAGAAACAGTCGCAATAACGACCGGGACCAACGGCTTAACGTGTCTTCCGAAGCACGGAGAAGCTCTCGATCACAAAGTTTTTGTCACTCATCCACGGCCTGATCACGGCGAAAGTAGCTTTGAAGTAATCGAAAGCCAAAGCGTACTAACCACTACGCCACGAGCTCCTTCTACTGCCTACTGATACGTCTGCAAAAGCACAACAGCCTACTCACTTCGTTCGGTAGCTTCGCGTTCAGAATGCCGATGAGGCACCCGGCGACGGGCGCCAGAGCCACGTAGTAGTGCACCCGGTCGGTGTCGGGCAGGCCCCGCGCGACGAGCCTGCCGAAGCTGGCGCCTCCTCCACCACGCACACACACTCTGGAGACCACTGCCATTAGGATCTGTGGGAGAAAGGTTGTTTAACATTGTCCACTTAACATCAAAAAGAAAAGAATGAGTGAATGTCAAAAATAATGTACCAACTGCTTTTCTCGTCTAGCATGTCGTAAAAGGCGACTAAGGGCGTATTGGGTACTGGGTCTGTGATTGTGTAGGCGATGAGCTAACCACTTGTTACTACTCTTTCACGATTTTTTCATCTGATCAACCCTATTTTTGTATGGCTAAATGTGTGACACAGTGCTCCTTGGACTCTGCCTGCCCCTTCGGGGATTAAAGGCGTGATTGTATGTATGTATGCACTTATCACCAGCACCTTCCGCTGTTGGTCCCAGGTCTTCCAGCATGGAGAAGTATGTATAAGTATGGACCATTACACCTAAATGTGGGAAGTAGTAGTTGAGTTGGTGGGTAGAAACGGTTGCAATATTAACCGGCATATCGTGCTGCTGTAGGTATTTAAGATTTTTCTTATTCAACCTTAGCAAGTCAGATGTCTAGCCACCTGTCCTGTAAGTGACTACCCAGTTCTACAGCCGCTTGGAAAAATGCGACTCTGAAGCGAATATTGGATTTGGTAAAAGAGTTCTGACGAAAGAGTCAGTGCTACATAACATTCAAGGCACATTGTAAGGCCAGTACATACCTAGTTAGCGAATACCGACTAATAATAAATAAATAAATTTATATTATCAGACATTCACACCTATCAACTAGCCCCATTTTAAGCAACTAATGCTGCTTGAGTCACGAGCACTAGATGACGGATAAATATATTTAATAGATAAATACATAAAAATATTCAGAAAATATACTTTAATCATATAAACCTCCAAGACTGAAGAACAAATGCCTGTATTCATCACACAAACATTTGCCCCCACTGGGGATCGAACGTCTCGAGCCTCTCGAGATGGCGACGCCTTGAGACCGGCGTACAGACCACTCCAGCACGGAGGTATAATGACGACAGTATGGCCTTTACTCGAGACTTATCTGTAGTAGTGAATGATTAATATTACCTGACAAGTCCTCCCAAGAAGCAGTTCATTCTGCGCATCGCACGCCTCCGGCTTGGTGAGCAGTTGCGGCGTGAGGTTGAGGCACATCTCGAGCGCGCGCGCCAGCCCGTGGTACAGGTCGAAGCAGGTCGCGCACAGCTTGATCTGGCGCGACTCCAGGTGCGCGTCGATTGTTACACGGTCCATCTTTATGAAGGCAGATAAATGACATTTAGAAAATAATGTCCAACGTTGTGCATCGAGCGAAGAATTTGAGTTTTAAGTGGAAATGGGCAGGGTACGATGAGTGCAGAAATTTGCAAAGGAGAATGCGTAAAAAACCCAGAGTGAACAGACGTGGGATGTAGGGGAAAGTGGTGCAATTGGGAAGAATGTTAGTGATATTTAGTGGATAAATTGTATAGGTATTTTACTGTCAAATTTCATGGCTAAATATGTGATATTGCTATTGTCCTTAGTGGGGGATTTTTTTCGAGTATTGACCATATCGTTTATTTCAACTCAGGCAGACATCTAAATACATTCTTCTATGACAAGCGTATGGTTCTCGAGCGATGGACACGTAGGCGTGGAGTTGGTAGTGCGACCATGAGGTGGATGGATGACCATGAGGTGGATGGATGACCTGGCAAAGGTCGCAAGCAATCCCCCTGTATGGCAGTACAGCTACCAGCTGCTGGCCATACAGGAGCGATTTTTATTTAATTTATTTGAAGCAAAATTCAAAGTAGGCGAGTATATCAGTACGTATTGGCAGGTGGTTTTCAGTCAAGCACCATTACTGTAATGCCCTGAATAAATAAATTACTTAAATTTTATGACCTTAAATATAATTTACCTCTTGCATCATCGTTATAAACTCTGAGAAGGCCCAGTTGAGCTGGCTCAGCAGCGAGTTCAGGAAAGCGGCTGCCTCTTTGGGATGCGCGGACAGGTACTCCTTCACACGCGTCTGAATTATTTCTGATGGACATGGGCCTGGAATTAATTTTGCCATTATACAAATTCTTCCTGCCTTCTCTAAGTAAACTCGGCAGAACATGTTTCAATGTTTCATTCACTCGGCAGTTCAATATCAACTTCTTCTTCTCATATTTAGATCTAGATCTCAAAAGACAGCGGTAGCCGAGTAAGAACGGACGTGGCACGAGGGTATTCTTCCGATGTTACATAAATAAAAAGATATTAAATAAAACCTAACCTTGCACAAATTTCACAATACCGGCTGGTTATCCGACCTAATTTGAATGTCTATTAAAAAGCGACGTGTTCATACATTTCGACGACCTTCTTGATTCGCCTAAGCTGTAGTTGGTACTATCGCGTTCGTATTTAGGTTTTGTTTAACCCCTGGAAAATATTTTTCATTCAGATCATTAGTTCAAAATTTTCCAGTTGGAAAACGTTACCCGAGCAGGAATCGTTTATTTCGATTTTTTTTTACATATGACAGGTAAGCTCTTGGCCTTCATCTCACCTGATGGTAACGATAAGGCCGAAGGTGGAAGCGAGCTTCACCTGTAATCCTCAACAACTGAGGGACTGGCTATCTTACCTCTGATTGCCGGAACACAACACTGCTTATAACATTGTTATTATGGCGACAGATTTAGGTAAGACGGATTTTTTCTAATACAGTCGCACAGAGATTTTATTCTGGGCACATCTAGATTTGATTACAAGCTATTATTTCGCCCTAATCGCATCAATCTAGGACAAATTTACTAACTAGGGTAATACATTTACGTCGCAATACTCGTTCGATAGGCTACGGGAAGCGCGGGTTCAATCGCACTGCCTGTATCACTGAGTATGAATGAAACACAATATGTACAATTCTACAGTAAAGTTAATTGTAAATATCGCTTGCCTTACATTGTGCCCGGTGCATGGCAACAGGCTTGCCATCTGTCACATGAGGACTTAACATATCTGGCGAAATAAACACCGCTGCCTACCACTTCAGGGAAAAAGGCGTGATGATATGCCTTCTCGTATTATGTCTTCTCGTCTTTCAGGACTTCCTCTTATTCTAAGTTCATCCACATCTACATATAACACGTAGCATTCTTCTTGTTATATATCGTTCATCCATCTTCATCACATGAGGGAACTGTGCTCCATAAGTTTTCATAATGAATTGATAATAATGCCACCATATTATATATTAAAATAGTAAGACAATAAACCACTAACGTAACGGGTAAGCACAACCAATCACCAAACACGTAATACCAATTTCCTTCCTTATATGTAATAAACAAAAAGCAATCTAATCAGAAGGACATAAGTTATATTACCGAAACACTGGCTCATAAGTCCGGCGTCGACTTTGGCACCAAGATTGTTTACGGTTGGCTCCCTGTCGCCGTACCTGAAATATTACGGTTGTCTGTCACACACTATATTCGGTACAGTCTCGTTTTGTCAAAGCATTTCGCTTTGTTGTCAAGTGTCAATTTCTGGTTATTATAACAAAGGGAGTATTGGCGCATTGAGGGGAGATATTGGATTATTGTGGGCTTATGATGAAAATATATAAATAAATATACCATAATGCCTTTACCCCAAACAACTGAACAAGTGAGCTGAGATGATGATTTTAATGAAGACATGAAGACATTTGATTTGAGGCGTCGCCTTCTGGGTTCTGGGGTCGATCCCTGGTGGGGGCAAATGTTTGGGTGATGAATTTTCAGGCATTGGTTCTCCAGTCTTGGATGTTTATATATATTCAGGATATTTATATGTATTTATCTATTAAATATATTTATCCGTCATTTAGTGTCCGTAACACAAGCAGCATTAGCTTACAATGGGGCTAGTTGATAGATATGAATGTGTGAAGATAGTTATTTATATATTTTATTATTTATTAATTTTCATAAATTTTTAAGGAATTCATGTAGCTCCATGCTCGAAGTAACGCAAAATAATATAGGTCTTTTTCTATATTATGTAGACAACAAATCGAATTTATTTAGTTTCTGCGTGTATTGCAAATTTAATAGCTTCGGTGTACACCAATATTAATCTATCAGAAATTTCTAAATTTATTTGGTAGAATAAGTAGGTAAGTCTTTTGGGAATAAGTAAGAACATATTCTTAGTTTATAGTAACCTATCTAATATCATTAGCCGCGACTAGTGACATATGGCTATTGCGACATAAAACAGATAAATTCACAATGACAAATGGCCTCTTGGTGTATAGAACAAAGCTTAATCAGCAGTTTTCAACTATTTTTATTTGTATGTTACGATCTTTCATGATTTGTAAGTCTAGCTACTATTGGTTTTATCTTTTTTGTAATCATTTGTAAACCACACGGTTTTCCTCAGGCGCAAAAATCAATAAATCACTTTCATCCCTTGGATAACAATGTTGGTACTATTATACAATCGGATGTCCCTTCTTATAGTAAATACCTTTAAAAATAAACTCACCACACCGTTAGATTTATTTTAATACGCTTCGTACATTTGTAGCTATAATTATTTAGTGGTAATGTAAAACCATTGACACTTTATAATAAACGGATAAGCAACTGCGATACATTCTGTTTTATATATGTTTTAACAATTGTATTAAAATATTTTTTTTAAAATGTACTGGACACGTTGAAAGGTAAGCTATGCTGCATTATGCTAAAAGGGATGGTTTTTTTCTGAGACAGGCATGCAATACATGCATAGTACATATATAAACATCCAAAGAAGGAGAACAAATGCCTATGTTTCTTACACAAACACCTGCCCTCACCGGGGATCGAACCCAGAACCCCTCGAGATGGCGACGCCTTGAGACCGGCGTACAGACGACCACTCGACTACGGAGATCGTCGTCGGTCGTCGGTCGTCGACTTATAGTAATGATGATAACTTACTTAGCGGCTAGGTGCGGCCACTGTCGATGTCGGAACCCAAACCCGGAGCCGTGCCAAAACCGCACCAGCACCCAGTTGGACTGCGCCCACGCACGGTTCTGGTACGGCCGGACCAACTCCTCCACCATACATATCTGTCTGCGAGAGATTAGAGGGACGGAGAAGGATAAAATTTGTTTCTTTTAAAGATTGTCCTTAAAGGTGCGTTTAGATGTAGTCCTCGTTACTAATTAATATTTAATCTGCGATGTTGGTCTTATTAGAAGTAGTATTCTTATCTTACCCTTGATTTTAATGTGTTTCTTTCATTTTGAAAGGCCTGGTCCCAGTGGGTGGGTCATTTGGTTGGTGTGGTTTATAGGCAAAATAAATTAGGTATGGTTAAATAAAAATAGTTATTATAATAAGAAGGAAAATATAACTACGTTATAGGTATAAAGTATATTAAGTTAGATGAAGATCTGACGATGATAAATTTTTCATAACAATAAAATCAAATTGACAAAAAAGTTCATAGGTCTTCAAGTCAACACATTTTTTAAACTTACTGCTTAGCAGGAACCCTTTCAATAGCCTTCATTGTGGTAGACTGCGTGGCAAAGGAGGCCAGGGTTTGCACGAGAGACTCCCTCGTGCTGGCCAGGACGATGCGCGAGTCTGCGAACTCCGAGCAAAGGAAGGCGGCGCAGGAAACGACTAGCTCGTCCCACTCTAAAGATGCCATTATTATAACGTATAGTTATCGGTAGCCTGAAGCCACTCAATGGTCAGAAAACCAGACTCAATGCAAAATTCAATATCGTTTATTTATTCAATTTAGATGCGTCTTAGCCAATTTTCGTGACGGCGATAACTACGCCATCCGGCCTGGTTCTGAGAAGAACGGGCAAGAAACTCAGCAAGTTTCTATCCTCCCTTTACATTGTTTTTCTTTTTTAAATAGAAACGTCTATTGTTTGTGACCCTCAAGGGATTAATAATGATATACACTAGAAATGCAAATATTTATACATAAATGAAGATAATTAGAAAAAATTTGAAGGATGTTAAAAAATTTAAGCAACTGAAAATACACCTAACCAATTTTGAATGGTGAATGTTTCGCAAAAACTAAGACCACATAATTGACAAGTCAAGAGACTAATGGCCTATTTCATCACCTCCAGATAGTCACCATCTTACAGATAAAATAAAAAATGTAACAGATTTCGTATGGAATTTATCTGTCAGATAATTTGCAGATATCTACTTTTCTGGAAGTGGTGAAATTGGCCGGATTAATCGCATACAACACATGGACTCACACAACTATACAGGATTTTACAGGAGTAGTCTGATAGACGGAGGAGCATCTTTAAAATTGGTACATACCTAACTTATATCGGTAATTGTAGACGATTTACACGGTGGCAAAAAAATTGATGTAATTTTATGTATTGCTATGTATTCCATGGTACAATGGTATGGAATCGCACCTGAGCAATCTCTTTTTTATTGTAACTTTAAAAAGTTTGCAAAAAATCTATGATGGCCAGTCTCAAACTAGGATGTCATTTGAAAATAACTGTAGTGTCTTAACCCACCTGGTGTCTGATTGACTGGCACGGTGGGATGCATGTACAGCCTCAGGGTGTTGCAAAGCTCCAGCATCGCGTCGACGTGGTACTCCGGAACGAACGCGAAGAGGGACTCTGCGAAATCCGGACCCCCTTCTAAACAATATTATGCGAAATCTCAGCAGCTTCTTGGGAAGCAAACGCTACCAAATACTGGGTCCTTACCTATGAAATTGATATTTTATTCTGTCTTAGCAATTTGTCCGTAACTATTAAGATTCAGAGTATTCCTAAAAAATAATTACCTCGTCTAAAAATAGACTATATTTTTGAGCTCTTTTGATTTGTTTTGATAATTTGTTGTAAGTTTAATTGTGTTAGAATTCGACACGGAGACAACTCTTTTTAAGTGCCTCCCGAATACATCATTTTATTTGCATTCACTTAAAAACGATAAATAATTTTTATGAAGTGTGATATTACACATATTATTATTACTAAAGCTTGTCTAATGACAGATGCCAAATATTATTATCTTAGGATTTGTCGTTGTGAAGAAAACTTAAAAAAATTTTAGTATGGAAAATGCAGAATTCCCCAAAATCTCCATACAAAACACCAATTTCTTTTCGTGCAATCAATTTCAATTTCGGGAACATTTAAAGAATGTGTACATTCATCGTTTGTTTAAAATGGAATAGATTAGGTACATTTATTATTAGAGAAAATACCTGATTGCCACATTTGACAATTGTCACACCTTACAAGATACAACAAACCTACATTATCCCAGAGAACGAAACGTTGTGTCTATTTTGTTTCACGAAATCTTTCCGGGTTTTAATTTTGTTTAATATAATAAAGGAAGCACAGACAAAATTGCCAGATTTGCAATGGTTGTATATTCTATTAATTTATTTGCTCCTTGTCTTCAAGAATCATGTCCACTCCTGTCGTATGTGGTACTAAACTTCCTAGTAGGACCTGACGTTCGATAACTAATTGGATCTGCCACCTTATTCTCAATTTCCTTCACGTATTCGAATCGGAAAGTCACGTCCTGGCTCGCTCTGATTTGTATTAATAAACAGTGACAGCTATAGAGATTCCGTGATTCATTTGTTTTTGTTAGTTGGGAATAAGAGGGTTGTGGTTTTGAAACTTAAGTAATTACTTACGACTCGGTGAAGTTAGTTGTGACCGAGAGCCCATCCGGGGAGTCGTCGCTTTTGATGTCGGACTCTGGGGACTGTGATAGGCGAAGTTTAGATTTAAATATAGGAGGAACCAAGGTTGTAATTTTAAATAACGAATTCTCATACCATACGCAATACACGAATTTGAATACGATTTTTTTAAAATAATTAATAAATAAGTTAAAAATTACATTTAATTTTCGTGATTGTTAAGCTAATGAATTGAGTGTCTATCTTAATCATCAAGAAATATCTTTTATTTTCCTTCTTTATTAGTTAAGTTCATACCAATATAAGTATTTTAGATAGATAGATAGATAGATGAATTTCTTCATTGCAACTAATAAAAACACAGAAGTATAGTAAAAAAATACAATGCAACACAGGCGGCCTTATAGCTAATAGCAATATCTTCCAGGCAACCTTTGGGCAGAGATAGAATGAATGAAAAGGTAGGTGTTATATAGATAGATTTGATAGAGATTTTTGGGCATAGAAAAAAGCTAAACGTGACAACGAAGATTAATAACCCCGTGTCTGTTGCTAGGACTTTATTCTAAACTGTCGGTTCGTGGATTCGATTCGGAGAGTCTTGTCCCGTCTCGCTCTAATTCGCTGCAATAAATGTGACAGGAATAGAGATTCCGTGATTCGCTTAGTTTCCGACAGTTCAGAATAAGGGGTCAGGAGTCCGGTGTCCAAAATTACCAATCTGTGTACTGCTCCTCCTGGAGTTCGATGTGAAATCGATGTTTTTTAAAGACCTGATTTCTAATCAGGATTAATTATTTATTACTAGACAAAACTATGCTAATAATTTTAGTATTGACGACCTCCGGGGTGAGTGGTGAATTTTCAGGCATTTGTATTTATACATCCTGAATATATATTATATAAATTGTATTTATCTATTAAATAAATACACACGCAGCATTAGTTGCTTAAAATGGGGCTAGTTGATAGGTGTGAATGGTTGAAGATATTTATTTATTTAATATCCAAGAAAAGCGAGACACACATGCGACTGTTGTTATAAATAATTCATAGATAATTATTATATATAGATTATTAGTATTTTAAGAGCATATTTGTATAACAATGTTCCTCTCATATTGCTGTGCCTTACAAGGTCATTATTGTTTCAGAACTGAGTAAACCATGTCAACTATAATGTACATAAGGAATGCAATAAATAATTTGATTTGATTTGACTGTACGCGCAAAATGACCGCCACAGTTTAAGGGACAAATTAATTCAACTGATGTTACAAAATATTCATAAAGAAAGTCTTCATCACCTTTGATCTGAGCTGGACGTGTACTCCAGTTGAAGGGAAGCGTAGCTTGCACCTCCCAATATGGAGCTTCTTCCTGGTAATATTTCTTTGCTGGCTACCTGTTAAATACGGTAAATTAAACAGTACGTTTCACCTAGGACAGAAAGTGGTGGAAAACACTGATACAGTTTTAATAATTTTACTATTTCTTAACATAAAGTAAATTGCCCGCGACTTCGTCCGCAGTTGCTATGGTTTTTTTAACTATCCCACGGGAACCCTTTATTTTTTTCCAGAATAAAAAGTATCTAATATGTTTACCAGGGATATAAGGTATCACCATGCAAAATTTCATTGAAATCAGTCCACACATTTCGTCTGTCCAAAATATCCCTTTTTTTACATCCTCCTGACTTGATTTTAAGCGTTTTTTTCTATGTACAGACATTTGACCTCTACAATTTTATTATATGTATAGATTTATGTTCGCAACTCGTTCGAACCTGAAATATTATTGTCAGAACAAATGCGTCAAGGCGCTAATACATCTTATCATCTATAAATGTTCACGAGGGCGCTAAAATTTTGAATTTTAAAGGCATTAAAAGCTTAGGCAACTGTAAGAGGCTTTTGAAACATATCAGATGATATGTTATAACAAATACACCCTTATACAATTATTCCTTTCTGAAATTTGATTGTCAGATTTTCTGATTCGTCATATTTCAAATGGTCATATTCACATTTGAGTATAATTCCTCCTATAATTAGTAATTATACTCCACTATTTGAGGCTACTGTTCCAATATGAAAAAATCTTTCAGTGATGAGTAGCCTATTTATTGAGGAAGGCTACCATAACACACCAAAAAAACCATACCTGCGTATGCGCAGCATAATCAGGATCCGACGCAAGCCGCAGCGAGTGCAAGGTGCCAGCGAAATGCTTCGCTAGTTCCGATTGCCGCTGTTTCGTCCATACCGTTCCGATCACCCAGGCCATTTGTATGGCGCCTGCTTCTAGCTTTTCCTGTAAAACACTTCATCAGATAATAATGCGGTTTTATTAGGGAGAAATTCTGCAGTGAGTTTTGTGCATTAAGTATCTATCGTTGAGTACCTATGCCTTGTGACGTGGTGGACCCCGAAGGTAATGAAACGACCTTCTGCACGTCACTTATTGTATAATTTTTTAAAAAGAACTAAGGCACACTGATCTGGTAATTCACAAATCACTGCATATAAAACATAAAGCGCACCGCAAAAGAGTGGAATAACCTTCCTGCGTCTGGTTTCCGTCCAGATTCGATATGGGGACTTTCAAGGCAAGAGTGAATAGGCACTTTGTGAGTTTGCGTGTTCCACCTTAGACCACTTCGGCGCTTTCCATCAGGCGAGATTGTGGTCAAACGCACTAAAATTTTTCATAAACAATATACTTTAATTTGTAACTAATATACTTTCACTATTATCGTAACAGTTTCAATACACATTTACAAATTTATTGTCATCGCTTTTATAGATATAATATTAATATATTTATAATTATGTACATTGAATCAACCGCTCCAGATGCTGACTCTGATAGGAATAAAATTCGAGAACAAAACAATGAAAAATAAAAAGAGACAGACGGTAAATTTAAAAACAGAAACAGAGAAAATGGCCAGAGAAGAGCGCAATAACAGCAAAGAGTCGCTAATACTGATATAGCGCCTCGTTACAGCCTTATTTTTTTCTGTTGTATGACATGAGTGAGGTATAAAATGTTCAGCCAATGTCACGTGAGGAACCAAAAGCAGAAAAAAACTGCGCGCCTCAGTGTTGATATGTTTCGGCTTCAACGGCATTACGTTCCTAATTATGTCATCATACCGGATCATTTGGGATTTGCAGGTAGATGCAATAATTTAAAAATGATGCTCTTTCGTTTTTTGGGTGAAAAAAAAATGTAGGGATGTATTTAAACTACAAATTGAACAGTTGTCTATCACTTGTTTACTTAACTAAACACTATTTACAGTTTAAGTACGCGTTCAACGCCTGTTTAATTTTTGTTTAGACGATGTTTAAGCCGCGTCTAGCTCTAGACAATCGTAAAACACGGTCTTGTAAGACGTGGTAAGACGGTTTATGTTTACCATTGAGATACAATTGTTTCGTAAATAAGACCCTGGCAATCTGCTGACCACCATCATCATCATTAGCCTGCTATTTTCCCAATTTCATTTGGGGTCGGCGCAACGAGTCTTTCTCCTCCACTCTCCCCTATCACACGCCATATTCACTCCTATATCCTCCTATAGCCATGTCCTCTATCACACAATCAATCCATCTTTTCTTCGTCTTCCTCTTCCTGGCAATCTGCTGATAATTATGATAATATAAACTTCTTTTACATACCTCATACACCACTTTAGATCGTCGCAGTTCCGTCAAGATTTTCTCCATGAGTTGTTTCTTCAAATTGTCTTGTTCATTCAGATGTCCTTTTTGACCTGGATAAAATACTTATCGATTAAATATATTTTATAGCAATTTGTAGTTTACATCAACAAGTAAAAATATGTTCTTGTCTGCCGCATGCGATATGTAAAACGGATTATTTTTTTACCAGTATTGAGCTAGGTAGGTGACTTTATTTTGTACAAATTTTTATTGAAGACCGATGTAGATTTAAGCATTGGATACTTCATTGAATTGACGAATTGACGACTAATGTGCCAAACTTGGCCTATGAAATAAAAATATTTTTTTTTGTTTGTTGTTTGTTAGAATCTTCATTATTTTTATTTTTGTTTGACGCCAAACTCTCCAAAGACGCATTGAAATGTATTACACTTGCATTTCAATGCAAATACTGAAGACATTAAAATACTGAAGGCATAGGAAGCGAAGCGAAGCAAGCGAAGCGAAGAAGCGAAGCCCATACAGCTTCGTTCCCTTTGCCATCCCTACATGGGAGAATTTTACAACAACATCAATTTTCTTTATATTAGGTCCTTACTTATGAAATTGGTGTTTTGTATGGAGATTTTGGGGAATTCTGCATTTTTCATGCTAAAATTTTTTCAGTTTTCTTCACAACGACAAATCCAAAGATAATAATATTTGGCATCTATCATCAGACAAGCTTTAGTAATATGTGTAATATCACACTTCACAAAAATTATTTATCGTTTTTAAGTGAATGCAAATAAAATGATGTATTCGGGAGGCACTTAAAAAGAGTTGTCTCTGTGTCCAATTTTAACACAATTAAACTTACAACAAATTATCAAAACAAATCAAAAGAGCTCAAACATATAGTCTATTTGTAGACTAGGTAATTATTTTTGAGGAATACTCTGAATCTTAATAGTTACAGACAAAATACTAAGAGAGAAAAAAACACCAATTTCATAGGTAAGTACCCAATATTTAAACTAGGAAATGTCAAAATTTGGACCATTGAAATACTATTCATTAAATTGCCATAGTTGTAAATTGGCAGAATCGGGGGCCCTGGTGACCTGGTCACTACTAAACCATACCTTCTGCCAGAAGTACCTTTATACTACAGTGTTGTGCTGACGAGTAAACATTTACCTTCTAGCTCTGCGGTGACGGTGTAAATTCGCTGCTCAATATCGTGTAAACAATCCGCCATGTCCAGTTGGTTATCTCTGAGCTCGCACAACTGAAAGAAGAAATATTATTAGGCCCAATTGCACGATCGAGAGTTAGCGCCTAACCCAGGGTTTGCCCATGTATTTGCCTCAAGGTTAGGTGCTAACTCTTGACCGCGCAATTGGGCCTTAATAAAGGAAATGTGACCTAGGTTAGGGAATTAATGTTTTTTAATTATACCTCGTTTTTATTTACTCACATTTACATTTAACACCTGGAAAGGGGGAATAAAAATGGCTTTATCTCAACAAACCCCAACTGTCTCTTACTAAATTTTGCAGCGAAGCCGAAGTGCTTGTTTCGCTGTGTTTCGTATTGAGGAAAGTGATATTGAGGGCTGAATATATGACATGTCTTACATGGGTAGGTAACGTAATATCCTCCGCCATAGTTAGAATGCGCTCGGAGAATCCAACATGAGCAAACTCTGCGAACTGCTCGGAAAATTGCTGCAGCAGACCCCGCCCCCACGTTGGTATAGTTTGATAGAGTTCTAGTAGACTAGGGTATTCTCAGCTAGCGTCTGAGTGAGTCTAGCCAGCAGTATGAACGGTACGGTAAGAAGTCACACCACATATAATTACGCCTCATTCCCGAAGGGGTAGGCAGAGGTGTTAAACACCCACATTCCGCCAGATATGTTAGGTCCCTATGTACCAGGTGGCGAGCCTGTTGCCGTGCACCGGGCACAATGTGAGGCAAGCGATATTCTCAATGAACTGTACATAAGTTTTTTTCCAACTCAGTGGTACAGGCGGTGGGATCGAACCCGTGTTTCCCGCGGCCTCTCGAACAAGTAGTGCTCCGTCCGTCCAACTCGGCTACCGCTGCCTACCGCGGTAAGAAGTCTTCGACAAGAAAAAGGGGGATTCTACGACCAAACCTTCTCAGCGTGCTTGACAGCGGCCCCATGGTACAGGGCTAGAAGACCATCAACAAGTCTCAGGTGCGCGGTCCGTACGTCGATAGCTCCGGCGCCGGGCATCATCGACCTGGTGCCCTTGAGCGCCAGGGCGGTCTCGCCCGTTAACCTTTGACAACACTACTATTTACTTTTTGAAAATATTGTTGTTGTGAATGTATGTAATGAGAATTTATGGTAATATTAAAAGTGAGGAAAAGCAATAAATAATTATAAGGTGCAATAAGCTGTTATCCCATTAAAATTAAGCAACTGTTATATTACTAACAATTGTGGCCGGTGCATGGCAACAGGGTCACCACCTGTTACACGGGGACTTAACATTTCTGGTAAAATGTGGGTGCTTAATACCTCTGC
The DNA here is from genome assembly GCA_910589355.1 of Parapoynx stratiotata. Taxonomy (NCBI): domain Eukaryota; kingdom Metazoa; phylum Arthropoda; class Insecta; order Lepidoptera; family Crambidae; genus Parapoynx; species Parapoynx stratiotata. The sequence continues at coordinate 7,237,627 of OU342482.1, forward strand.
CTTCCCCTTCGGGGAAAGAGGCGTGATGATAACTTATATTATATTAAGAATTAAAGAGAGAAGCAAAGAGAAAAGCAGAAAGTTTGAAGTAAAATAATAAAAATCCTAATACTGTACAATATAACCTTAAGTTGATGCGAAATTTTATCTTATCTTAAAGTTCCAATCATGAAATTGCAAACACACCAGTAAGTGTTGGGGCATTTTCCAATTCATAAATCTCTAAAATCAAATAACTACTTGTTGAGTTTCTGGCCCGTTCTTCTCAAAACAAGGTCTCCTGGCAGCTAATGAACGGTATATATATAACTTTGGTATTGACCGTTAGCCAATCAGCGCTCAGCTTCTCATCCGTAATCGGCAGCTGCCGATTGGCTTTCCAGTCGTATTCCGCCTTCCTCATTGCTACGCCAGTACCTACCTCATAGGCAGCTATCACCTCTAAGTAACGGTCACGCCCATTCAACACCAAAGATAATTGCCGCTACTTATATTTAAATACCTAAATTACAAATGATTTGACTATTGAATATACATATAATCACGACTTTTATCCTCTAAGGATTAGTCAGAGACTAGGCAAAAGCACCGCAAAAGCAGTTCATTGCCACAGTCCGCGCTTCACCAAGCAGTGTCTGCATTCAACATGACAAGTGGTGAGCCCGTCGCCGCTATAAGCTATTGAATGTTATGCAGTTCTAAGTCCATTAGTCGCCTTTTACGACACCCAAGGAAAGAGATGGGTTGGTAGTATTCTTTCAAGGAGCCGCTACCACACGACTCTTATTGAATATATTTGATACTAATTTGCTCGAGAGTGCGAAACTCTCGATACTACCTGAAGTACAAGTAAATACAATTCCTTTTTACCTATTCGGCATGTTCGGCATAGGCTGATGCATGAATCTTGCCATCGAAGATATCACCTGAGGCAGCGTCGCTAGCCCTGGTGAACCGGCAGTCATATCACTCACACCTAAACACACATTTAATCATTTTATTCTAAGAGTTTATTAGATAACTTAGTTATGCCATTAATTTGACACTGAAGTACGATAGACTAGTTGACTCATATCAAAAGTTATGAAAATAATGTTTAATTCACATAGTATTTGGTACAAGGATCCGAAATATAATAAGTTCAAAAAATATAAATAAGGGATTGCTGTAGAAATTCCATTTAAACCTGTTTTTTTTTTCATCTGTCAAAAGCGCCATCCGCCATGTTCGTGAAATTGGTGACGTAACGGATCAGGTAAACTATAATAATTTTAGGCATAAAATCCGTCAAACGCCAATCGCAACCAATCAAGCATGTCTGTCGGCTGTGTCATCCTCACGCATGCGTATTGATTGGTTATTTAAATCGTGATCTCAACGGCGGAATTAATATAAAGACCATCATAGCCGATAGCGTTTTTGCCTGTCAACAAAAAAGTCATTTCAAATTTATCGTGTTATAGGCCTCAAAAAATACTTATATTGTTTGTTATGGTGGTGGTTACCAGTACTGAATCAATTGGGGCCGAATAAAAAAAAGAGTCAACTAACCTATTGTATTTAAGTCAAATTAACTAAGTTTCAACCCCTTTCGAAGTCGTTAAATATTCAGAGATTCTCAAAACTCTTGAAATATGCGTAAGTCAAGACATTAGATACACCAAAATCATTTAGGAAAAAGTAATTTTCTTTTTCCATATCATTCTTTGCTCCTATTATTGTGACGCAATCCTATCCCTCTCCATCACATGCCACTGCTTTCAAAACTTATGGCTTATTCGTTTAACTTTAATTCCATAGTAATGATTTCACAGAATCAACTCAAAATGTTAGCGTCTTTGCACCTTTCTTTCATTCGTCATTTTAGCTGTGTTCCACAGCATATTGATTCTTTAAAATGTTATTGTCCTAATTTTATATTGGTATAGCTGGTATACTTATCAATACTACATAAGAGTCGTATCTTGATTACAGGTTAACTTCGTAAATAGGTTAGGACGAATCATCCACCGTTGGACAAGACATTTCAAATCTCGATTTTGTTACAGATGCAGAAGTTTGAGCACCGCGGTATCGTCGTCCTCAGCCTATACGTCCCTCTGCTGGGCATAGGCCTTCCTCATGGAAACAAATACATAAGGAGCATGGGCCGTTACTCCACCACGCTGGCCCAATGCGGGTTGGTGGGTAGAAACGGTTGCAATAGCAACCGGGACCAACGGTCTAACGTGCCTTCTAAAGCACCGAGGAGTTCAAAATCACAAAGTTTTGGTCATCCATCCACGGTATGACCATGACGAAGGTAGCCTTGGTTTCGATATCGAAAGCAAAACCGTACCACTACGCCACCGAGCTCCTCAGGTATATCAAGTTTTTATCACACCCAACTGTCAAATTATATTATAACTTGACAGTTGAAAGTGATAAATACCGAATATTTATCATATTTCGGTGTTCATGTTAGCGGGGCTAGTCCTGATAGACGACAGACTAAGATAATTGGCATGCTTATACCATTTACCAGATAATAATAGTCGTAGTAAGAGCATCCTTATTTTATAACTTAGGTAAGAACGATGGTTCTCGGATGAAAGAACCATTTAATTGACTTTTTTGAGATGAAAAGCGAGCGTAAATTGCCTTCGAACGTATGATGAAGATCACAGACGTAGAATAACGGCGTACAGAACGAAATGTAATTTTGTCGTATAGAAATGGTATCAATAGGTGGAGTTTTTTGGGACGATAGATAAAGAAATAACTTCATACGTTCTTTATTTGCATTTCTTTTTCGCATGTAGGCAGTTCGTCCACGAAGTACACATACATATATACAATCACGCCTGCAATCCCCGAAGGGGTAGAGTCCAAGGAGCACTGTGTTCCTTAAGACCACATTTAGCCATACAAATGGGTTTGGTCAGATGAAAAATCGTGAAAGAGTAGTTAGCTCATCGCCTACAAAATCACAGACCCAGTACCCAATACATAGCTTGCTATTATCTCGCCTGTTACGAGTACATATGATTGAATCTGATTGACGATCAAACAATTGAGGGTTGGTCTTAACGAAAACAACAGTTACCATTATGTATAAAGAGGGAAGCGTTAGGATTTTATGTTTCTTAACTATAAGTATGATTTTATTCATTTTGAGGAGATAAATTTTATCTTTTAGTTAACTAAAAGTAAAATTTATCTCCTAATTTAAAGTAAAATTAAAAGTAAAATGGTATAATCACAAAAATTATGAGTCTGTTGGGAAGGAGATGTACCATTTTTTATTGACGTAATTCAATTAGGTACTCTTTTTGCCTATTTCTACATCTAGAACTATTGGGAATATTACGAGGAATATAATTAACTTCTCAATGGCTATAAAATGAGACGCGATAAAAACATTTATTTTTCGCGAACGCCGGCGTAACTCTTCGAACACCAAGAAGTCCACAAGGGTTCACTATCGGTTTGCATAATTTTCAAGCATAATATGAATTGGCATAATGGAATCTACACTAAATATACTTACGATTAATTGATTTTGGCATAAAATTTTATTCATAATTATTTATGCATAATTACAAATGGCATAAACATCTTATGGCGTAATTTACTATGCGCATAAAATTTTAGAAACAATTATCAATAAAAAATATCATTTCTGGCGTTTACTCGCTCAGCTCGCGCGTTGAGGGCACAGTTCTACCTAACACTACTCACTTCGCGCGTCATCGTACCTAATCGACTTTATATTTTGCCGCAAACCATTATGCAGATTAATATTATGGATACATTAGTCTAAATTGTAATAATTAAAAAATTATGCTTAAGTTATATTAGGCCAAAAAAAATTATGAGTAAAAACATTATGCAAAAAAAACAGATCCCGTCCTCAAGGCCCTCGAGGGGTTAATAATGTCAAAACCTCGGCCCCGATCGCTCTAAATAAGAATGTATTTATCACAACCGAACCACAGTCGTTATCCCAAACGTAATCCCATCCACACGACACGAGGCGAGACGAGGGAACGTGTACGAGCATGGAGTGTGATGACCGTTTTCGACTGAGATTTGGTTATGGTAATGTTCTTAAATCTATGTATAAACTCAAAGGTGACTGACTGACATAGTGATCTATCAACGCACAGCCCAAACCACCATATGATTTAGGCATTTAAGGGGATAAAATAGGGAATGAAAGTTTGCATGAAACTTTGTCAATTTTGAACCGATCAATTTGACTTTGAGAGAAATATAAGGGGTTCCCGTGGGATTTAAAACAAACCATAGTAACCGCGGACGAAGTCGTGGGTAACAGCTAGTAAGAAATAAGAACGTAATGTTCTTATTTTGCGCGATCGGGGCCCTTGTCATGATCATGTCAGGTTAGGGTATAATAAGGGTCTATCTTCTGTCACCTGTATCTATGCCTCCTCCTCGGTTGTAGCTTGGTTCGAAGCTCTGTATAAAGGCGTTGTCTTCACCAAGCACGCTGACCAAATCTTGTCTGAAATTTAGACCACATCAGAACATTATATACAAACTCGTTTCCTCGTTTTCCGTGTTGGTCCGGGACACGAAAGAATGTGCCAACTGCTTTTCTTGCCAAGCATGTCGTAAAAGGCGACTTAGGGCGTATTGGGTACTGGGTCTGTGAATGTGTAGGCGATGAGCTAGCCACTTGTTACTACTCTTTCACGATTTTTCATCCGACCAAATCCAATTTTTGTATGGCTAAATGTGATCTTAAGGAACACAGAGCTCCTTGGACTCTGTCTACCCCTACGGGGATTACAGGCGTGGTTATGTATGTTTGTCGTTCCCGTACTGATGTAGGAACAAATCTTGATATTGCTGGTTATATTAATTAAAGAACAAAAAACAGGTCATCACGCCTCTTTCCCCGAAGAGGAACGCAGAGGTGTTAAACACCCACATTTTGCCAGATAGGTCCCCATGTAACAGGTGGCAGGTGCGGTACCTACAATGTGAGCAGGCCAATATTCACAATGAACTGTACATAAGTTTTATTCAAACTCAGTGGTACAGGCGGTGGGATCGAACCCGCGTAATTTAAAGAAGTCTTCGCTATATTATTGCAGAACCATTTATAAATTAAAAGGATCTCGAGTAGCTTTTAAAACTACTTTTTATCAAATTCGATAAATTCTAACGAATTAATGCAAATATTGATTCGTTTGAATTTTATGAATTTTTTTCCCTTTGGCTTACGATCGAAAAAAAAGCTACCTTCACCATGGTCAGGCCATGGATGGGTGACCAAAAACTTGTGATCTCGAGTTCCTCCAGTCCTTCGAAAGGCACGTTAAGCCGTTGGTGGTTTCTACCCACCAACCCGCATCGGGCCAGCGTGGTGGTGTTACGGCCCATACTCCTCATGTGTTTCTCCATGAGGCCGACTTGTACCCAGTAGTGGGACGTAAATTGGCTGAGAACGATTACCGTAAAGTCCTGACCAGGAACGGCAGTACCCCTCCCAGACGGTCCACGTTGTAGAAGTCCAGCTCTCCGTCAATGAACGTCCTCGCTGGTACGTGGGGTGGTAAATTTCTGTGGTATTCAAAGAATTACCTAAATATGCTATAATTTGATGTTCCTTTCTAGTATAAGAGAATGTGAAAGCGCAGGGACAGGATATCGGAAGAAAGCAGGACTCTCCACCTTCTTGCTAGAATAAAAGTATGCCTTTTACATGCCATTTTTTTTAAGGATGGTCTAAAAATTTTTCGTACAAAATATATATGACGACCTCCGTGGTCGAGTGGTCGAGTGGTCTGTACGCCGGTCTCAAGGCGTCGCCATCTAGAGAGGTTCTGGGTTCGATCCCCGGTGGGGGCAGATGTTTGTGTGATGAATACAGGCATTTGTTCTCCAGTCTTGGATGATTATAAAGAGGGTGTTATTTGAACGGTCAGCAAAATATTCGAATTTTGGTCAGCGAAAAAATACAATTGGTCGGGTAAAATAACTAATTGGTCAGCAACTTATGGGCAGCAGTTATTTCAAATTTGTCAGCAAAATAAATAATTGGGCGGCAACTTAAATGTTTTCTTTGCTGCCAAATTTGTTTAATATCATGTTTTGATGTCACAAATATTGTTATTATGGTTCATAAAAAAATAACGTTAACCTAATATCTATCAGAATACATTTCCTATGAATTGATCCTTGATCCTTCGTGCACTGCTGGACTAAAGCCACTTCCACGACAAACATCAACATGATAGTGGTCTATTTAAAGATTTGCGTCTTCAGAAGGTCTACCGCAAAATTTTTCTTTCTCAATAGCATGAGATTCGATTACGGCATTATCATTGGGCGAACTTCGTCGGCTATTGAAATAACACAGGTAGAGATTCCGTGTTTCTTTTGTTTTCCGACAGTAGAGGATATCTCCTATTATGACTCTTAGTCGCCACTCTGGAATCTTACTGCGCCTACGACCATCAGTAGACCGTGTAATTCATGTCGCCCATTGCCACTAAGTCTAGCGAACCTTTCATTCAAGTTGGTGGCTATTGGTATAGAATATCTAGTTAAGTAACTTCTTACCTAAAATAACATGTATCTATGTATTTGTCGTGAGGTAGCGTCTCCTAAAAGAATACGATTAACCATTGGGTGTCGTTATAGGCGACTAATGGACTTAGAACTGCATGGGCTCACCACCTGTCACGCTTAGCTCACGTGCGGCTCCTAAAAGAATACGATTAACCATTGGGTGTCGTTATAGGCGACTAATGGACTTAGAACCGCACGGGCTCACCACCTGTCACGCTTTGCACATGTGCAGTCACTGCTTGGTGAAGTGCGGACTGCCTTTGCTTTTGGCTGGTCTTTGAGTAACCCTTAGGGGATAATAGTCGTGATTATATGTATTTTTTTTACTTACGGGTTGCCAATTGGACTATCTGACCACAACTTAAGGACTGCAGTCAGCAGCCGAGCATGGCAACACCACGAAATGGCTGGAGAGTTTCTTGATATGTTGAACAGCCTCTACAAAATAATTTCACATTAATAAGGGAAATAATAAGCAGTAATTCATCCTTCTTGAAAGGGAGCGCATGTTTTCGCATTACGTCGATTGTCATAACATCGTTTGTCATACATCGAATGGCATAATCATCAAATAGCATAAGAATCATGTCACATATTCCTTCTTACTCATAACATTTAAGTGGCATAACTCTCTAAAGGCATATTATTATAAAGCATAACTAAACAAATTCCTAATTTCATTTAGCACAACATTAGGTAGTCCTAATATGAATCGAATAATCACTCAGATTCGAAAGAACCAATCCCAAGGAAATGTGTTCTGATAAATATTAGGTTAAGGTTATTTTTTTTATGACCCTTAAAAACTATATTTGTGTCATCGAAATATATTTAGTAAACAATTTGGGACAGAGAAAAATATTATGCGTTGTGATCATTATTCTTTTCATTAGTTGTGCGTTTCAAATTTATGCCTTTTAATACTTATGACAAACAATTTTAGCCTATACAATATTAGGACTCTCAAAATTATGCGTCGCAATTTTATGCGTTTTGATGATTATGCCTTTCAATATTATGGATCTTCATATTATGACAATAAACGTTATGCTTAAAATTACGGAGCCTTCTTGAAAACATTCATTTATACACACATTCTTCATTTTATCTTCTATAACAATTTTTTCTTTATCTTATCTCTTTCTAAAGAAAAGTTAGATGATCAGACTTTATATCTGAATCTCCTAATTCTTGCTTTTCCACGAAACAAGACATGGCAAAACCATTGCTATGAACTGTCAAAATACATAATAAAATTTCAGATAGCGTCTCTATAATTCTATATCCCAAGACTTAGACAGTTGAAAAAATGTTTTCTCAATAAATATGATGATGATGATGATGGATGATTTTTTGTGTTATTTGTGAGTGTTTCATATGTTTTGCTGTAAGTGTGCTTAGTGAATACATAAATAATAAACAAATAAATATCTTGACTTGGTAGTCCTGCTAGGGGAAAATTTTCATATTAATAATTAGGATCCGCAAATGTTCTCTTTTTATAATAAAGCAAAAACATTAAGTTACCATTACCATATCCAGAATGCAGTTGTCCATGATGTACCGGCGGAATTTGTCCAGAAAGATCTTCCGGGTTGATGGTACCATGTTCGTACCGTCGGAATTGTCCAGAAGGATCAGCAGAAATTCCAGCTTTTGGATAATATTTAGATTGTTTTATTACAACTAGATCTTTATATATTTTTAGAAGGAGCTCGGTGGCGTAGTGGCTAGTACGCTTTGGCTTTCAATTGAAAACGAAGCTACCTTCGCAACGGTCAGGCCGTCGATGGGTGACCAAAACATTGTGATCTCGGGCTTCTCCGTGCTTCAAAATGCACGTTAAGCCGTTGGTACCGGTCGCTATTGCGATTGCCACCAACCCGCATTGGGCCAGCGTGGTGGTGTTACGGCCCATACTCCTCATGTGTTTCTCCATGAGGAAGGCCGGTGCTAAGCAGTGGGACGTATATAGGCTGAGGACAGATCTCTATTTAAATTACTTTTGAAAGTTGTCTCGGTGACAAAAAAGTGAGAAACAATAGATTAACAAGGTTCGGGCATGTGATGAGTACGAATGTATGCCATATAACAGAAAAAATAGACTATCTGCCTTGCACATGTGGAACAAATAGTCGTATTCGGTTATTCCGGACCGGTATGATATCCAGTCCTTTAAAAAAAGAGTGTACTCTCACTTATAGGCTAGCTACGCACTTGTAGCTCCTCTGGTGTGGCAGGTGTCCACAGGCGGCGGTAATCACTTACCATCAGCTAGCCTACTCTCGAACGCAATCTCAATTAAAACTCAATAATAACACAATCCAATATCTCCAAATGCCGAGACTAGAGAGGCGGTACGAGAGTACCAATTTCAGCTAAGCTCTATGTATTTTAGGCCACTCAATATCCGCATAATTTGAACCCATTTATGGCCCTAGTGTCACACAGGAGAGTAAGAAACGTCACAATCTCAATGTCGATCGATCGGTATTGCGTTCAACAGTAGGCTAGCAGGTGATCCGTCTGCTTGTTTTCCCCCTTTACCATAATAATAAAAGAAAGAACAAAAAAATTTATGTATGGACGTAGATAGACCTAGAATGAGGGGAGGACCCAAGCAGAAGTTTGATAATAATCGTTTGGTTCCAAAAAAAGTATAATTATTTAAGCGATGGATTACATTCATATATATAATGATAATGACGACTATTATCCCTTGAGGGTTAGTCAGAGACTAGGCAAAAGCACCACAAAAGCAGTCCACTGCCATAGTCCGCGCTTCACCAAGCAGGGACTGATGCGCTCAGCGTGACAGGTGGTGAGCCCGTCGCCGCTATAAGCTATTGGATGGTTGTGCAGTTCTAAGTCCATAGAAGCTTTTTATGACACCCAAGGGAAGAGATGGATTGAATGTATTAATTCTGATATGAAGCAGGAACTGGACGTGGAGCTGATGAATCACAGAGCAGAATGGATTAGAATGTTGTGCCGACGCTAGTTAAAGAGGGAAGGGGCAGGAGAATGAAGACATGAAAATTACATAGAGAAACTTATATTGGGCCCTTACCTATGAAATTGGTGTTTTTATTCTGTCTTAGTATTTTGGCTGTAACTAATAAGATTCAGAGTATTCCTAAAAAATAATTACCTCGTCTAAAAATAGACTATATTTTTGAGCTCTTTTGATTTGTTTTGATAATTTGTTGTAAGTTTAATTGTGTTAAAATTGGACACAGAGACAACTCTTTTTAAGTGCCTCCCGAATACATCATTTTATTTGCATTCACTTAAAAACGACAAATAATTTTTATGAAGTGTGATATTACACATATTACTAAAGCTTGTCTAATGATAGATGCCAAATATTATTATCTTTGGATTTGTCGTTGTCAAGAAAACTGAAAAAGTATGGAAAATGCAGAATTCCCCAAAATCTCCATACAAAACACCAATTTCATAGGTAAGGATATTTACGCGTTTTTTGTTTCTTATTGCAATTTACTAGAGCGCTCTAATTGTTTGTAATTTAGACTCTATCTCTCTCTCTATCTATATCTATCTATCTCTTTCACAATTTTTCATCTGACCAAACCTTATTTTTGTACGGCTAAATGTGGTCTTAAGGAACACATTGCTCCTTGGGCTCTGCCTACCCCTTCGGGGATTACAGGCGTGATTTTACGTATGTATCTCAAGGCATTAAGAGTCTAACCAACCGCAGTTATAAAATTACAACCACTATACCTGTATTTGTTCCAGCGGTGCTATAGCAGCAGTTATTTTATCGCAGTCCTCTTTGTACTGTGCTTCGTAAGAAATTTCTTTTGGGGAAGGAGATGGAGCTTTAGAGGCTTTATCTGAAACTCCAATATGTTATTGGATATTCTTTGTCTGCTGGATTATAAAACTTAAGCACAGTTGATTGTGAATATCTCTTGCTTCATTGCGCCCGGTGCATGGCAACAGGCTCGCCACCTGTTAGATGGGGACTTAACATGCTTGGCGAAATATAGTTATTAACACCTCTGCCTATTCCTTCGGGGAAAGAGGCGTGATGATTTGTTGTGTTCTGTTGATTATATTATAATATTAAATTATGTATCCAGAGGTAGCCAGACTTATTTTCCCCCTGCAGCTACATTTCTACCATATTCCCAAAACTCGACAAAAATTTGAAGATGGGAAGACATCAAGGCCCCCGTCGAGTCTCCCGTGGTTCATTGGACCCCTAGGGGTCATCCTGGACCACTTTGTGAACTAATGGATAGTATAGAATGGTTAGTTAGTAAGGGACGAAAAATATTAGTTTTCCAGTCATGCACTTAGTTCACTAAGCTATATTTTTAAGAGGCACTTGCTTTTCTAACCTCATAGTATACCCAATAGTCTTACCTTTTCCATCTGAAGTTACAGTGACAGAATTTAAGTTTCCCTTTTCAGTCATTTCTGTAATGAAAATTACGTCAAGTTAAGATAATTCCATAATTGGAATAATTTTTTTATTGTCTTAGTTAGAGCAACACCTCGTTGTTGATAAATATTACAATGGCTTGAAGAAATAGATAGAATAATATAGGTTTTCGTCCTCACTAAGGTTCTAGTACTAAAGCAATATACGCCTTCGAATTCCACTACATCATTTATTATTTTTATTTACGCTTTATAATTAATTATATTTGCTCAGACTGCTGAAAAATCTGTCCTAGCTGTTGGAATTTGAGTTTCAATTACAAAGTGGTTATGGAATTTCTATAGTGTCCGTTAAAGGTAAAAGGCTCGATCCCTATTACGTGGGACCGACAAGATTACTGGCAATGTGGGTGTTATATGTTTGTATGTTATACCTGCTATCCTTGGGTCAGTTTCCCCATGAACGGGGGTGGGCCGTTGCCACCACGGCTTTCGGATCACGCTGCGGAGCACCACATCGTCCGGACACTTTATGTTCAGGAAGTTGTCGAAACTGTTCAAGAAATCGGTATATAAAGATGTAATGTAAATGGCGGACCTAATGATAAATATCGTCTTCCAGTCAACCATCAGACAAAGCAAAGATCTAAATACTCAAACTACCGCTTAATCAGAATTTTGTCATCTAGGTATCTTGTATATATTTAAAGGTATATATTATTAATATGTATATATTTGCGTAATTATTTAAGTAGGATTATTATTATGTAGGTATGTTTAATATTAAAGTTTTTCAATATTGTCTTCTTTATGCATTTGTATCCCCTATAATCTATTTTCTCAACTTACTTTCATGGGTTGACAGGCAGAGATCTCTGTTAGGGATATGTCCGCCCTTGCAAACATATGTTAACAACCTGTTTTATGTATGTGTTTTTAAATTGTAATAAAGAGTATATATATATATATATATATATATATATATATATATATATATATACATATATACTCTTTATTACAATTTAAAAACACATACATAAAAAACAACATATATATATATAATATCCGCTAAATTGAAATTAATATTGTACTTTCTTCATTCTGTTCCGCAATTACTGTTACTACGAATTCTTATACATTTTTTAATTTCTCTGTTGGATGGCGGCCATCCAGGAGTGGTGGAATGGAACCCCTTCGCACACTATCATACGAGTTGAGCTTTCTTGTTTTCTCGCCATGTACTTGAAACGAATTGAACGATCATCGCAAAGAGCGTTCAAGTCAGTTCAAATGAACGTTACGACCAGTTTTTGATCCGTAGTCAACTTAACCAAAATGTAAAATTTTTTGTGAAAGGCGTCAATGATAATATTAATAAAATGCGCCCTAAGTGAACATTAAAAGCAGAATTACTACGACAATGTGACAATAACTTACAGTCTAGTTATAACATTGTTTACAACGTAACTATGACAGTACTTCATAAAATAAATAGGCAGGCATGGAAATGAAAGACGCAACAAAGTTGTCTAAAAATAACAGCTGAGCTTATGAGCCGAGAGATCTTTTTCGCATTAATATTTTATATTAAAAAGCCCTGAAGATCATTATCTCGCTACGAAAAAAATATCTCGATTTTCCTCGTTAAGCCGTGAACTTCGCAGAACTGCCTTCAGACAATTATTATAGGATGATAAAATAAATTAGTTCTAACCTTTGAAGAAGTGACAGTTTTATGAGATGTTCCTTGGAAGATAACAGTTTCCCGTCTCATATATTTGGTCTACGTAGACAATGGACACATTAAGTTAGGGATGATAGTAGAAGAAGCGAACGATATTTGCCAGTATCGTAGGATGCTTATCACCCGCTTAAATACGTCCCACTGCTGGGCACAGACCTGCGCAATGAAACACAGAAGAAGTACAGGCCGCAAAAGAAGCACCCTTGAGCCTAAACATGTGAGTAAGGATAATGATAAACGTTACGATATTTTGTTGAAGAACACGTATTTGACGAGGTGGTGCCTGGTCTCCCGGTGCTGCATCAGCCCGCATAGCACGTAAACTCCCTCTATTTGCATCGTGAATTGCATGTTCTGAAAAAAATTATCAGTTCCTTATTGAAGAGATTTATTTCAATAAATTATGTAGAGATCAGAGTTTTTAAGTGGAGGCCGGTGGTGTTTTTAAGTATTCCTAGGTCTGTTAAAATTGACGAATAGCTTCTGTGACTCATTTAGAAATGGTGGTGCTATTCACTAAATTTTCCCGATAAATTCATTCAAGCCCTAGCGCGGGAAGGTCTCGGTTACCACCGAAGCAATTCTCCAAACTATACCCAGAGCAAGTTTTTTTTTTGTTAGATCACCACGAGAGGGTCACATTTGGCCGCAATTATTTGCCTGATGGAAAGCGATTGAAATACTTAACTGGGGTGCGTTTGCCTAGAAGAAACTGTTCACACATTATATTTGTCGGGAAACGATGACGCCGAGAAGACTGGGCCATAAACTTGCATCTACTACTAATATGCCTTGATCACATTACCGGAGACACCAGGTCGTACAGCAGGCACTCCCGCACCATGCAGTGCTCAAAGATGTCGCAGAGGGCCGACTCGTCCAAGAAGGTCCACAGCAGGTCCAAGAGAGTGCACAGTCGAGGCTGAGGCTGGGACATGAACTTGTTTGATAGTCCTTGCTGATGGGACAATTGTAAGGTTCATTAAACTGGAATGGGTGTGTCTAACATTATTAAAGGAAATTCGGGTCAAGTCGACATAATCGACAAAGATAGGTTATTTTGTAGTGTAGATCGTTGAACAATCACAAAAGGTCAAATATTTTGCGATAACTTTTGAATTGATGTTAATGTTCTCATATGTGACTAATGACTTGGCAACTTTGGCGAGAGATAGGAGAGAATAGAAAATACATTGGGCACTAACTCCAAAGATAATTGAAAGCTGCTATGAGTAAACAGTTAACATGGATTAATGAATAGATACATAAGTAGTATTAATATGATGGTTTATGGTAAGTCATTCAAGATGTAGCGTGGAAGTTCTTCCATATTGAAGGCATAGAAGTGAGACTTTTTTAAGCTGCAGTTTTCAGGTTTTATATTGAATATTCTTTAAAATGATATTTCTTATATTTGTAGTACAAGTACGAACATCGTCAACATAAACTTACATCGTCAACATAAACTAAACTTACTTAAATTGTACCAAAAATAATATGCGGCAAACTTTGCAATGGAATTCTCTACTTTATGGATTTTGTCTGGAAAGTAATTCAAACTTAACATATTCTTATCGCAGTAAGGCACAAAAGTCACTGAAAATAAAAACATCGAATAGAAATTGTGAATTCCTATTTACAATTTCTATTCGATGTTTTTATGTGAACAATGAAACAGTGAATAGAAATTTGTGACTCACTGCACGATCTACATAAATATGCGGGTAAAATTAAGAAACCGCCCATTACAGTTTCATTTGACGCAATAGCTAGAATAGTTTTGCTTGTGTTCATTATTTGTGGTATGCTGTTTAACAATTAAACTGAGTAGTTTGTGAATTGACTGGACTATTTAGTGGAAATAGAGGGCTCCATTTATCCTAACCAGAAGCAAAATAAGAAAATAATTTCTAGTAAACAGTCGGTATATATTAGAATAGGGATATCTAGAATAGGAGTTATCAATTTCTTTGTTTTTGCTTTTTAAAAGAAAGGGTCAAACATTCAGACTGTTCACCTGATGGGAAGTGATTACCACTGCCATTGGACATCTGAAATACTAGGAAATATGAGTTGTCGGCCTTCAGCAAAGGAGTGCGCTCTTTTCTTGACGATTTGTATATCGTAACAATTGTATCGTATCTACTTAGGTACAAGGTGTGATGAGCTGGTCATGTATATCACTACATATTTATAATATAGACTTCAATTTTGTATGAACAGACATGTTTATCAAAACTATTAATAATTTTAACGTCACTTACAAAACGCTCGTCTTTCATTTTATTAAAAAACTCAACGGCGTGTGGATCTGGATGTAGACTCCCATTTTTCAGTCCCAGCGCTCCCCGAAGCCGCGGGAGCAGCTCCCCCACCACCACGTAGGATAGGCGGAGACTGTTCCCTAATTCCACCACTACCATCCGAGCTATGGATGTTAGGAATGCCTGCGCGAGAAAAATCAACTATAGGCTGTTCACAAGGTTCAGGCACAATCGAAACACCATGGCCATATTTAGGATAATTTTTTGCTTCTCTGCTTGTATGTTTGTACGGGCTAATCTCTGAAATAGCTGGACCGGTTTCAATGAAATTTTGCATGGTGATACCTTATATCCCTAGTCAACATTTAAGATACTTTTTATTCCGGAAATTAAAATTATAGTAACCGCAGCCGAAGTCGCGGGCAACAGCTAGTTTATACTAAGATAATACAGTTGTCACTAGAAACTACGAAGTTTCTATGTTGATAACCACAATGATCCTGTGTTTATATATAAATTAGGAAATAAAATAAATAAATAAGAACTAAAATCTGATTATATGCAAAAATAGATATTGTTGTTGCGTAACATGCCAACGACATTCTTTCTAAAGGTGGTAAAGCAATTTTATGATCAACTCTAAAAGTTGTAAGGCCTGTGCCCAGCAAAGTGACGTAACATAACTTGTAAACATCTTACCTTTCTGGACATCTTTTTCATCTCGACGCTCTGTGAATCCACCATGGAATGCGGCGATGGGCGGGGGGTGTAGGCTTCGGAGCTGTGTATACGGATAGCAACCTCCTCTTCAATAGCTTTGGCTGGTTCTGTCTTAGTCTGTACAAGAAACAATTTACTTTATCTGGTGACAGTTCTATATGCATCTTTAAATCCTATGTCCATTCATTTATCGACATTGAGTGTTGAGCGTGCACTACTGTGCACACAATGAGTAAGCGCATTGAATTATCTCAGTAATTAATTGTGCTCAGTAAAAATGTTTTATAATATTTAAAAATTAAATTTTTTTAATACTAATAATAGCTTTATGAATTGTAGAAAACTAAGCATGCGATAAGACTGATCAGATATGAATAAACATAATTAGAATGTGAAAAATTTGTGTAGCTTTAAATACATCCGAATTTGTATTAATTTTTAGTAAGTACTTGACTGTACATAAAAAGTTCAGCGTGTATTTTCCATTCCTTACCTTGATAACCACATAACAATTTATTTATTCAAGTAAGCTACTAGCTCGCAATAAAATTGTTTACATCGCGCAGACAAATCGCATACTTGCTGGGCTAATATTTGTACAAATGAATATAAAATCTGCCATTTTCCTTTTATCGACCTATAAACAAAACAAACTCTATCTCCTATAAATTCGTTTAAAACGTGCAATCGACATATAACGTCAGTTAGTTTGCAATAAACGCTTTCCACACTTCATTTACTTTTTATCGAACTAATAAAGTCGAAAAGCTTGGTATCTAATTAATCATTGTGTGTTTTTATGTTGCAATCAAAACTCTGGATTTTAAATTTTAAACGTTTAAAGCACTTGTGGGGTATGTTCAAATCATGATAATAGAGACACCGGGATTACCAACTAAACCTCCCCTATATATTTATTCGAACAATTTCATGTAAACGACTCGTTTTCTGCCCATGAAACATTTTCGTTCCGCTATTCTGAGGCTTTAGTGTATGTTTTTCAGTATAGAATACGTTACTATTGTAGTTGCGTTAAGAGTCCAATTTGTATAGGAAACGTGAATAGCGCCTCTAGCGGAACATAACGCATACTAAGTTTCCCATACAAATTGAGCTCTTAACGCAACTACAATAGTAACGTATTTTATACTAAAAAACTTACACTAAGGCCTCTGACCCAGTCCCGGTCACTAGATCGGAGGATGATTCTTAAGGCCCGTCTTCCAGGATCAATCTTGTAACGAGGCGCTACAGCGGTATTAGCGACTCTGCTGTTATTGCGCTCTTCCCTAGCCATTTTCTCTTTTTCTGTTTTTAAATTTACTGTTACACCTTTTTATTTTTCAATGTTTTGTTCTCGAAATTCATTCTTATAAGATGTCAGAGTCAAGAGTTGGCTCATTGTCAATTACTATAAATAAAGTGTAATCTATATTGAAAGCTGTTACAATATTTGCAAGTTACATAGTTACAAGTTAAACTATATTTGTAAAGTTTATATGTTTACTATAGGCACTATTGTAAGTACCTACCTACCTACCTACCTTTGATAATATCTTTAAGTTTTATGTGTGAAATTGAATTTGTGGGATTTGTGAAACTTACCTTATTTTATATAACTGTTCCAGTGTGCCTTAGCTTTCCAAATATACAATAAGTGACGTGAGTTGGGAGTTTCATTTAATCATCGGGTCCACCACGTCATGCATAGATCTCTGTTTGAGCAGGCAAACTCTGGCATAGATCTCTGTTTGAGCACAGCTAGAAAGGGATGGCGTTATATGTGGATGAATAGCGATCTCCAGCCGTCTCTTTCTAACGGTACTCAAGCAGAGCAGAGCTTGAGTTTGGTTCTAGACTAAAGGCCTAAATGTGGTTACCCTATCCTATTCTATTCTTTAGAACATGGACTTGGTAGTTTTTCTTTACATTGGCCTTCCCTTCTAACCCAGCCGGGCGCTCAAGATTCTCAAAGTAAAGAATACTCACGACATTCAGGTGTACTTTACCTTGACAGTGGGTTCATGTTTCAGCTCTGAAAGACGCGTCAACTCGTCGAGCAAGGCGTCCAGTGACTTCAGTAGGATGGCTGCCCGCGCGCACTCACGGGTCGGTGGCACTTGCAGAGGAGCGAAACCTTCCACTGGGAACCTGTATTTGATAAAAGGATAGTTAGACATGCGGATGCGCAATGATATGATATCGTCACCCTAATTTTTAAACTGCTTATGTCCATTTGAACCAATTTTGCAGGAGAAAGTAAAAGGTATTTATAATCTAGCTGAAGAAATAGGTTTTAAGTAAAAGCTATTTATAATCCAGCTGAAGAAAATCGTTTAACTGAAGAAATATTAATTTATCGGACTTGAGGAGTATTCCAATTTATAGATCTCAAAATTTTGCACTTGATGGCATAAAAAGTCTAATTTTGGAATTTTTGGAGTGAGTATATTGGGCTGACGATATTGCAATTTTGCATGTTGGCGGCAAGGGAGCTGGAATATGGTGTTCCTCTTTGATGTAGACTGCCGAAAGCGAGCGCCAATATAGTCCGTTCCAAAACCGAATGACTAAGGCCCACTTGCAGGAAATTTTAAACCTAGTTTAAAACTCGATTTTGTCATCTTTTGACAATTTTACTATGGCTAAAATGTCAAAAAATTACTAAATCTAGTTTTAAATCTCTATTAAAATTTCCTGTAAGAGGCCCTTTAAGAGATTAAAGCTCCTACGACATATGAACATCGTATACCTACAAAGAAAAACCACATTGGCTTTTCCCCCTACACTATATTTGACTAGTTTTAAAACTATCGCTGTTATCTGTAAATTTTGAAGAAAGTAATTATCGGATCTATTGTCAAATTGGGAAAAAACCAATGTAATGGTAAAAATATATTGATATTACATACACAAAAGGCACATGTCCAAAGTTAGCATACAGGTGTTCCTGCATCGCAAGGGATACCGCAGGGAAGTATGCTAGGCCCGTTCCGTGCGTCACTGAGGTAAACGCTACACCGAGAGACACTCCGTTCCTAATAGAATGAAATTTAATGCATGTATGAATTTCATAAAAATATTCTTTTAAGCATTTCGTCAAGAAAGATCAATGGAAACATAAAATCAGGACCATACAAACTAACCATCTAATCATAAGTATAGATTTTTATACGGTGCAACAGAAATATAAAATTAAATCATTACCGTTGTTTTTGTCCTGTGACAGTGACATATAAAGAGGCCTAGGTTCCGTGTAATAATAGATTCATTAGACAATAATGATTGACTTGTAAAGATTATAGTCATTAAGTCTGTGTAGATAAAACTTAAATTAATATGCGTATAATCATATCAATTGACATCCAGTAGCAGAAACAGAAATACCTATAATATTCCAAACTCCCTTTATCGAGGTCGATGCAAGATCCGATGACGTCACCAGGCAGCCATGCTTGTCCATATGGTGACGTAGCCACATTCCACTTTCTGACTCTGCCTCCATCATACGCGTAAGAATGCGCCGTATCTCCCACCCCCGTGTCCATTGAGAATATGCAGGACGCCGTACACCAACCGATCTAATGTAAACCAATTAAATGTAGACATGTAAAAATAAATTGCGTAGACAGTAATTTATAATGTACTGAAATAGTGTAAACATTGAAAGGAAAATAATTTTGTTTACACTGGCACTTATCATAAAAGGAATTAATGTTTTCACATCACTACATATTTTGAATTTAAAATAAAAACTACTTATTGATTTAAAGGCGATCCATTGCTCAAATCGTAAAAATCATGTAGGTATTTTGATGATACTAAGCGAATCCTCAAGTATTTATACATGGGTAAAAATATATGTTATGTATTAAATCGTCACAATCAACTTGTATTGTTTTAAATTTGTATTACTTACGTAAATTTTACATAAAATATATTAACTTATTTTGTAAATTATCTCTGTATCGGTGCAATAATAATCAATTTTTTTTATAGGACAATAAACATCATCTTTTACTTAAAAAAATTTATTGTTTAAAATCCTTAATTTTTTGCAACATGTTCTTTTTGCAAAGGCAGTGGTAGCCGAGTTGCGACGGACGGGTTCAAGAGGCCGCGCGAAACGCGGGTTCGATCCCACCGTCTGTACCACTGAGTATGAATAAAACACATGTACAGTTCATTGTGAATATCGCTTGCCTCACATTGTGCCCGGTGCATGACAAGAGGCTCGCCACCTGTTACATGGGGACCTAACATAACTGGCGAAATGTAGGTGTTTAACACCTCTGCCTACCTCTTCGGGGAAAGAGACGTGACGGTATAATTATGTATTTTATGATGTATTGTTTCAAATTAGAATAATCCTGGTTTTGTCTGAAACGTCAGACGCCATGCCAGTTTCGCTGCGGCTCTTGTGAAAAGTAGACTAGTGTACGCTTTTTCATTTGAATCAAATTGAAATTCAAGGTGTTTTTTGTGTGATAAAAAAATGAAGAAATGTGCATAATAATTTATGATCGTATACATGATAGATACAAAATTAAATAAAGGTTGTAGCAAATGGAAAGCAGATATCTCTGCTTTCGCCTATGTGAATGTAAAATGTGAAAAAAACATGTTATAGATATCGACTCTGGCGTGATTTCATAAGCAGGGCAGGAAATAATTACGATAGCAATATTTTTTAACCATTTTAATTTTATGACAATAATCATTTTGGAAGTTGCGTCCTCAGCTTCTATACGTCCCACATGAGGAGGTATTCCATTTTACAAGTTGGTTCTCTATTAATTTACCTGCATTATTCCTTTGGTTCCCAGCTGCACTTCATACATCCACTTGCTAGAGTACACGCAAGCAGTGGCCCTGATGGTCGCGAAGCTAGACAAGCCTTGCACGCTCACCCGTTCGTCTCCCACTAAGACTAGTCGTCCAGTTCCTAAGAAAATAGTTGGTATTTTTACCAGAGGAAGATTCGGTTCTGAGTCGTCTACATCCGCGAAGCATAACGGTGGAAACTATGTCAACTTAAGTATCCGTTCACATAGATCGGCGCGGAAAGGATCGGAGCGCACTTTTCTATTCACACTGACCGGCGCGGATTGTCTACGCTTGAAGCCGAACGGCTGCTCGGCCGCCGAAGAGTACGTCATAAGGGCAGCTAATCAGCTTCTTCTATTATTACACAATAAGCGCGTTCGGATCCTCCCAAGAACAAAAGAAGTTAAGCGTAAAAACAAACCTTCTTGCAATGACTCAAAGGTCTCTCCTCTCGGTGCCGGTCTGTGTGAAAGGACACTAAGCGAAACTGGCGAATAAGATGAAAATGTGTCGCTGGAACTGTTTGATATTTAATTTGTTTCATTCTCATTGCCGACGTAGCTTACCTCTGTAGTTCGCAGTGTGCACCAAAGCACGAAAAGAGGGGAAACGGTACTGATAAAAAAGTAATGTCCAAGATTCAAACTCCCAGCAATTAAAGCAAATTTTTAAACATTTACATGGACTTATACACTCAGTTACATCTATGGATGTATTTACAAAGGGGTAGTTCCAATTTACCGTCGATTCATCCATCATCATTCGTTCTCAATTTGCCAGAAATATTAATCTAGCATTTTGATCGTACTGGCAAACAAAACTGGCTTATTTGCGTGGGAATAATTTATTATTCATTTGGAACATACTCGTAGTTTTATTAATGCAATTTCGCAATCGTTTCAATCTATTGAAAAATCATGTGTCATCATTGATATACGATTTACGCACAAGATTAATCTAGAGCTGAGAACACATACTCAATTTTAAAACTAGCAATCATTCTTTTCCTAGCTGAGTGGATTCCATCTAATGACGTTGTGACTTTCTCTAATGATCTAATGAGAATAGCTTAGGCTTATAAATTAATATACCTGTGGAGGCATCAAATACTACAATCTTTGGTCCAACTCTTCCTGGCCTGTCATCTGTTGTTTCTGATGTTTTTTGCTAGAAATATAAAATTTATTGTTACCTTTTTATTGTTATCTTTTGCAAAAAGTTTCTCGCTTTAAAAATAATCATTTATTTTATATTGAGTGAAGTATTACGATAATACGTTAATTAAATTATGTTTGGATTTTTAGAACTGTATGTTTTATTTTTGGAAGAGTTGTGCGCCGTTAATGTAATGAGGAGAGAGAATGATCATGTCACCAGAATAGTTATGGATTCGAAAGTGGATGGGCGTGTAGGGAGGTAAATTGAGAAAGGGAGGGAGTATTGACTTGGCGGGAGATAGGAGAGATTAGAAGAAGAAGACATGTTGCGGAATTTAGAACAGGGCACGACAAAGAAGAAGTTTAGTGCCTTAGCGATGCATACGCTTTGGCGTTTGATATTAAAAACAATTCAACTTTCACCATGGTCTATCCTTGCTATCTTCGAGCATGTTTAGCTCTGTCTATGGTCCGCATTCCTCAAATGTCACAAAGGAAGGCCCAGCATTGGGACCTTTAATGCTAGAGTCGAGTGGTATAATTACAAGAAATTATTCAAATATATGAGTGTCTTAATAAATACCTCCACGACGATAGGAGCATGCTTCTTGGTCGGTTTTGTCTTGTAATTCGTTTGGTTCACTTTGGAATCCAGCAACTTGGGCAGATTGTCTCGAATGTAACTTATGTATTTGCTTCTTCTGAAAAGGTTTATATTTTTATTAATAAACGTACTTTCATATTTATATTTTAAAGGTTATTCGCGCTACGTTTACATAGAAGAACGCAATGACACGACAAATAACAGATTATCCTATGGTACTGCTAATGGCTTATCGCTATGGATAGCCAAAGATTTTTTCTCTTATTGGAGTTCTAAAACGTGGTCTGAGAATTGAGCAGCCTACTAGGAGGGGACAGCCACACAGCCTCCACAAGGTCATTGTGGAGAATCCACAAGAATCTCCACAATGACCAATCCTGAAGAGTTTACACCAAGCAGCTTCCTGTGACCTTCGCCAGATTGTCAGTCAACCTCATGAACGACCAGCATTTCTGATGCAAAATATGACGTTAAAAGCAAAGTAAAATATGTCAAAATCTTACTGTGCATGCCGGTCCGTATTGTCCTTCATGACCATCTCGTTCCCGAATATTTTCCTGACCGTGTCGTGGACCTCTCCCTTCTCTGCTGAGCTGCTGCATACTCCGAACATGGAGCGGAGGACGTTCATCATGCCTGGTGCTATATGGACAAACATATCATCACTATCCCCGAAGTGGTTTTGTAATTTTGTTGGGCTCACGAAAAAGGAGGGCCTATTGCCGTCACCGAGTAAAATAGAATTGATATATAATTGATAGATATATAGTAAAATAGTGATTCAAACTAAAATTCCACCAGCATTTATCCTAGTGGGGTAGGCAGAGATAATTGACTTCCACTTGACAGATTCCTGGCACACACGCTTCATCAACTCTCAAAAATGCATGTAATTTTTACAGATATTCTCATCTCGCAAACATTCATCTGCTGTGGGGTACATAAGCGTAATTAGGTACATGTGTGAATGAGTAATACAACATAAACACAAGTAAATATTGTATTTATCCCGTTGTTCTGTTTTGAAACTATTTTATTTTTCTAAAGTAAACAGAGCTTATATGTATGTATTTTAGAAAATCATTTTCCTATTTACTTCACAGACTGTTAAATTTGTTATGCTACACAGACGCAGTAAACAACACATCAAAAAGAATCAAAAATTGTTCCTGATCGTTTTATGGATTGATTTTTTTTATTAGTATTAATACATTGTATACATCAGAACGAAAACACAAAACTTATAATACAATTCATAATCCTATTAATGTATTACCTTAATATTGCAACGAATAAATAGTTCTCAACAATCACTGAAAAGAATTGGATGAGAAATAAATTCGTAAAAAAACATTGCGAAATTATATAAATAGGACAAAACGCGCGAAATGTCACAAAACGTCAATTTTCTTTTTAAATGCTCCATAGATGTATTATTTTTTTGTGCTAAACTGTAAAATGTGTGCAAAACTAAAAGAGTTTGTAATATGTACTTGGAACACATTTTCTTAGTGATGAAGAAAACAATCTATAGCAAAAGTAGGTGGAATGATAATCCCCTCGATTTTTTTTAAGTTATGATAGGCATAAGCTCTTGGCCTTCATTTCACCTGATGTTAAGAAGGTAGAAACGAGCTTCATCTGTAATCCTCAATAACTGAGGAACTGGCTACTTTACCTCTAATTGCCAGAATACAACAATGCTTTAAACATTGTTATACTAGCGACAGATAAAGGTAAGACGGTGGTAGCTAGCCAGGCGGGCTTTGAAGCCCTTCTACCAACCAAACCGAGCAGAAAAACAACTCCCGAACAACACCCGGTGGTGTTAACCACTAGAACAGAGAGGCGAGAAGTTTTATTCCCATTTGCGTCCGGTGGCGACCCCCCGCGGGGTCAATTGGGCACAAACCAAAACTTAGATACAGTTGATCGTGAATATTCCTTTCCTCACACGTTACACGGGGTCCAAGACATATCCGGCCAAACGTGGGCGTTCAATACCTCTGTCTACCCTTTCAGAGAAAGAGGAGTGCTATTGTTGTTACTTTTTTCAAACTATGATTGATCCAAGATATTTTTTTACGCGTCGCTTCCTAAAACACTTCACAAAATCGCCCTATTCTGCAAAATGGGGACAACCAATAAATTCAAACAAACAAATAACGCTTCCTTCGGTCAAGGCCTACGTCCGCCGTTTGAATAATTTAACTTAGGGCATCTACGTTTATCCTTAATTACCTTTCAACCCGAGCCTACAAATTGTTATTTAAAAATATTTATGGCGATTGTGATATTTTTTAGTCCTTGCATATGAAACGGTCACGGCGACAGGCTCACCACCAGTCATGATGGGCACATGTGGAGTCACTGCGTGGTGAAGCACGGCCTACGGCAGTGGACTGCTTTTTTGGTGCTTTTGCTTAGTCTCTAACTAACCCTTATGGGATAATAGTCGTGATTATAATAGGTTGGGGAAAATGTTTCTTCGCATTTTTTAAGAAAATTCAAAACATTTTTTAATATAGTTTATTTACATTTAACTAAAGTATGTAGGTACCATTTTTTTCGATAACTTTTTGCCATCTTGTAGGTAGGGACATGATCCCATTGCTATAGAAATTTTGGGACTTCTGGTCAAAATACCGCGACAAGTGGTTTTGGCAGTCCTTTCGTGATGTTAACCTGACACTGCCTAAAGAATTCTGAAGAGACTAAAACAGGTGGAAATCTGAAGGTGCAAGGTCAGGACTATACGGCGGATGCATTAACACCTCCCAGCCAAACTCTCTTAATTTTTGCTGAGTGGCTAAAGATGTGTGAGGTCTAGCGTTATCATGATGAAAAACCACACCCCTTCTGTTGATTAATTCCGGCCGCTTTCTCTCAACTTCTTGCTTTAATCTCATCAGTTGTTCGCAGTAGAGTTCAGAATCGATGGTCCTGCCTGGTGGTAACAGCTCATAATGAATAATGCCCTTCCAATCCCACCACACACACAGCATCACCTTGTTGCGAGTTAACCCGGGTTTCGCCACAGTCTGTGAAGCCTGACCGGCCTTTGACCACGACCTTTTTCGCACGTTCTTGTCGTACGTGATCCACTTTTCAATCACCAGTTATCAGCTTCTTCAAAAATGGTTCGGTTTCATTACGTCGTAATAAAGAATCACAAATGAGTACACGGTTCATTAGGTTTCTTTCAGTGCGCTCGTGAGGTTCCCAAATGTCGAGCTTTTTTGTGTAACCAGTTTTTTTCAAATGCGCCAAAACTGTTTTGTGGTCAATTCCCAGTTCTTCAGCTACGTCGTAACTACTGACATGCCGATCTTGTTCCACTTTTTCAAAAATGGCATCCATTTTATCTGTAATAGGGCGACCAGAGCGACGTGCATCTTTGACATCAAAATTTCCGGATTGAAAACGCTTAAACCAAATTTGTGCTACTCTCACAGACACTGCACTAGGTCCATAAACTTCGCAATTTTTTTTCGCGGCTTGCGTTGCATTTTTACCTTTTTTGTAGTAAAATTTTAAAATGTATCGAATTCCTTCATTAGATTCACTCATCTTGGCGGTACGAAAAACAAATGAAAATCACACATTTTCCTAATTTGAATTTGGAATTATGTTCTTTAAAATTTAAACTTTCAATGATACCAAAACCAGCCAGATACAAATAGTATAGCCAAAGAGCTTTTATTACAAGTTTATACATACTATAATGCGAAAAGTCTTTTTCCCTAACCTAATATATGTGTTCTTCTGTTACATAGTTTATCAGGCACAGTCTCAAGGCAAGAAATATTCATAAAGATTTACTGTGCATATTGCTGGATTATTTTTCCCTTCGATAGCTAGTTAAGATGTAATTAAGTGGACTGCATCTTTTATGCGGGTTTTAAAACTGTAGCAGGTGCTTACAATATTACATAGGAGAATGTGTAGGAGATTGTGAGAGCTGCAAAGGGATAGAAAAGAAGAAGTCACCGCTCTTTAATAGAGAGAAATGCTTTTTCTAGCTAGTGTCCGGCGACGATTGTCAGGCTCACTTGCTTGCTTTTATCTATTAAATATAATCCATCATAAAAGGATATTCATAAAAATCTGTACATAAGTTATATTTAAAATCAGTGGTATATGTACAGGTGACAATAGAACCGCCAACCTCTTGCACAAAAGTGTCATTTTCCAAACTGAGTTATCGCTCTCAATTAGTTTTAGATTTTCCTATAAATTTAAGAAAGAAAATTCCATTCCAAAGAAGGTTCCTGTTCTTGGATTATCCATTTTACTATTTCACGCTACGGCGTGTACAGACTGGTGAAATATAACATGCAATATAACTCGCAATGAAAGAACTTGCCATACAAATCGTCGCAATGTATCATAAAATGTAACAGAATTTCTACAGGCAGTGTAATTGTTCCTTTCATGTAACATTTCATTTTAGCAAAAGCTATTCTTTTATAAAACTGGCCAGTATAGATACACTCGGGATCTTCTGGGTGCTTCTATTGTACTATTAATAAAAAAATCTTCTCTTTTAACAGCTTTTAACTCACTATATTTGATACTGGCTGTTGCTCGCCATTTCGCCCTCGGTTACTGGTTTTAACTATCCCACGGAATCCCTTTAATATTCCGGGAAAAAAAGTATCTAAGATGTTGACCAGGAATGTAAGTTATCGCCATGCAAAATTTCATTAAAATCGGTCCAGCCAGAGATTAGCCCGTACAAACAGACAGAGAAGCAAAAAATAAAAACTTTTTTTTGGTATTTTCCCTCTTTTCACATCCCGCTAGCTAGATTTTAAGCATTTTTCTTCTATGTACAGACATTTGACCTCCACAGTTTTATTATATGCATAGATTTAACTTTTTTTACTTTACAAGCACATTCGTATCATCTGGCTGTCTGACATACACTGTTTGTTTCCTAGGCGCTTTCTTTTGTTCTTCCATTTTTTTTTTTATATTTTTTTTTAAGCCCCAAGTCTACGCGCGTGTAGCAAAGAGTTTGCCACAGTACCTATTTTTCTGAGTAATAAACATACAATAATAAATAAACACGTAAAAAACTTTGTAGTTTAAGTAAGATTGTTACATAATTCTCCACTATAGCGGCAATAATAACTTGATCCAGTGAGACCTAGATTTGCAACAAACAATTTTATGGTAGAATTGTTTGCTCGTCTAGAAATTATTGTTGTTTGTCGACAGTTTCAAATTGAATTTGTTTATCAACACACAAACTAGATGTTTTTGTTGACCTCGGAGATGTTATTGATGAAGATATTACGCGCAGACATTTAAATTCAGGAGTTGTCGAAATTCGCTCCTTTTTCTAGAAAATGTCCTATATTTCAGTGTAGTAGTGAGAATCTTCCAAAATCATATCGTCCAGCCCTAAGAGCATGACTAACACACACACATAACAAGGACTATTATGCCCTAAGGGTTAGTCAGAGACTAGGCAAAAGCACTGCAGAAACAGCCCACAGCCATAGTCCGCCTTTCTAGCAGTGACTGCACTCAGCGTGACAGGTGGTGAGCCCGTCGCCGCTATAAACTATCTAAGTCTAATAGTCGCTTTTTACGACACATAAGGAAAGCAACACAAGGAAAGACGGGTTGGTAGCCGTTACCACACGGCTATCATGCCCATCTATCAAAGTTCATAATTTGACAGATGAACGTGATAAAAACGTGGTGTGACTTATATCTTAAAAGCTCTGTTTATAAGACTCTCCATTTAACGTTTTTTATATCTTCGGTCAAAAACAATTCTATTTCATAAATAGATATGGATATGACAGGCCTCCTGGTAGTTTTGTGAACGGATGGCGTAGTTTTTCTTTTTCACGGAATATTGTAAAATGTTTATGACATTCATAAGCATGCGCTAAGACGCATATCTTCTTCTTCTTCTTCTTGCCCTTTTCCCACTCTAGGTGGGGTCGGCACAACATGGTTTCTTCTGCCATTCTCCTCTGTCACTCGGCAGCTCAGCATCCACTTCTTTTATCCTCATATCATTCTTCACGCATTCAATCCATCGCTTCTTTGGTCTTCCTCTAACTCTAGGTCCGTCTACATCCATGCTCAGCATCCTTCTTGTAATGTGACATTCATCCCTCCTCATCACATGTCCATACCACACTAACCTATTGCTCCTTATCTTTTCTGTCACTGGTCACTGTCTCTTTCAAACTTCCTCTAATATATTCATTCCTGATCTTGTCCATACTTGTAACTCCACACATCCATCGCAACATTCGCATCTCTGCTGAGTGCAGCTTTCTTTCATCCATCGCTTTCGTTGCCCAACATTCAGATCCATACATTACAACTGGTCTAACGACGGATTTATAGGTCTTCCCCTTAAGCTTAAGGGGTAATCTAGGGTCACACGTTGCTCCTGAGACCTGTCGCCATTTCATCCATCCCACATTTATTCTATTTCTTACATCCTTGTCATAATCGCCATCGTTTTGAATTAACGATCCGAGGTACCGGAAATCGGAGCAAACAGGTAGGGATACACCACCTAAGGTCATGTCTAAGACGCATCTAAACTGAATAAATGCTTTTGATTTTGACAGTAAGTAGCTATAAGCTGAGAATAGTTAATTAATATTAAATTAGTTTGCGTGTTCACGTCACCTAACAAAATTAATGCGTAAATGGTGATACGTGTAAGAAAGGTTGTAAGGTCGTAGTGATAGCGGGTATTACACAAAATACATTCAATGATGTAGCTTTGATGTAGCCTTTCATTGAGATGCTATGTTCCTT
Organism: Parapoynx stratiotata; assembly: GCA_910589355.1. Classification (NCBI taxonomy): domain Eukaryota; kingdom Metazoa; phylum Arthropoda; class Insecta; order Lepidoptera; family Crambidae; genus Parapoynx; species Parapoynx stratiotata. The sequence continues at coordinate 7,266,736 of OU342482.1, forward strand.
AGGAAAAAATAATCTAACCTTTCGACGGTTATCATAAAATACATGTGATTTTAATTTTCACATTTCGCGAGTTCGATTCCCTGTAGAGGCAGGTGATTTTAAATAAATCTATGAATGCAGTTCCCCTTATTATAAAAAATAAAATTATGTCTTCTTTCAGTAAAACATCCTACCTTCAATATTTAATATACTTTCCCTCCATGTGGCATGGCCGTGGGACACCCGGTATATACAGGCTCTTGACTGTAAATCTCGAAGTCTCACAGATTTTAGAATCTGTATCATTGATAACATTGCACATATGCTGGGAATTGCAATGATCATTAAGTAATGCTCATTTTTAAATATTGTCATTATTTACAGAATGTACTTATTTTAGACTAGCTGTTGCCCGCGACTTCGTCTGCGGTTACTATGGTTTTATAACTATCCCACGGGAACCCTTTAATCTTCCACAATAAAAAGTATCTTAGACCAGAGATATAAGGCATCACCATGAAAAATTTCATTGAAATCGGTCCAGCCATTTTGGAGATTAGCCCGTACAAACAGGCAAACAGACGAACAGACAGAGAAACAAAAAATAAAAAATAAACTTGACTTGATTTTAAGCATTCGACCTCTACAGTTTTATTATATGAATAGATTTGATTAAACAAGACGCATAATCTTAAAATATCATTACACAAATTATAGAACCATGAAATTCCACAGAAGCCTTTATAAATCTGGCGCCACGAAAAGCAATCTTAGTCTCAAGAAATATTAATTAAGCAAACAGCCTTCGCATTAAGCAGAATAATTAAACTAATACGCGTGCACGCTCCTCATGAATAGGATGAGACTACGATCTCATCTGTACATTATAATATATTAATTGGAATATGCTTAAAATAAATACTATATGCTGAGTCTACGTTTCATTAAAATACGTGATTGGCTTGCGTAATCGATTCCATTACTATTTAAAACTAGCTTTTACCCGCGTCATCGTCCCCGTAGAATAGTTACTTTGAGATAGTCTGACGGTATGTAGCCTATAGCCTTCTTCAATAAATAGGCTATTCAACACTGAAAGATTTTTTTAAATTGGAACAGTAGCCTCGATTGGTAGAATTGAAAATTTACTCCTACTCTATTATTAGAAGCAAAGTTCATAGTGGAGTAAATTTGTCCCTCATTTTTCTGGGGGGCGTTATTTAAATACTTTAACATTCACCCGCAAGGCACCCGTTCCCATGGGAATATCGGGATAAAAGGTAGCTTATGTCCTTTCTCAGGCTCTACGCTATCTGTGTATCAAATTTCGGTTAAATTGGTTCAGTAGTTTTTAAGTGAAAGCAAGACAGACAGACAGAGTTACTTTCGCATTTATAATATTAGTATGATTTGTAACTTGATGTATTGAATCATTTATGGAAAAAAAATACAGTAAATGAAAATAATGTACTTTTTAAATTACAAGATGCTGAAACTAATTTAATCTAGCTATAACAGTTGATTTTATACATTGTTAATTCAATAACAATACTCGGTTACATTGTTTACTAAAGGATAAGTTAGAAAGAATGGATTTTAGCTAGCTTATGCTTATAGCCTAATTATAACATTAGATCACGTTTGTTCAAAACAACCTAGTCTGAATAATTTAATAGGTGCATTTTGACAAAAAAGTTTAATGGACCATTTACCTACATTGGTATGGGAATCGATTAATCTCTCTGCAAGCAAATATCAAAATGCACTACAAATAACTGCAAAATAATAAATAACAAATATCTTTTAGACATTCACACCTATCAACTAGCCCCATTTTAAGCAACTAATGCTGCTTGTGTTACGGACACTAGATGACGGATAAATATATTTAATAGATATATACATATAAAAATATCCTGAATATATATAAACATCCAAGACTGGAGAACAAATGCCTGAAAAATCATCACCCAAACATTTGCGCCCACCGTGGATCGAACCCAGAACCTCTCGAGATGGCGATGCCTTGAGACTAGCGCACAGACCACTCAACCACGGAGGTCGTTATTTAGATTATGAAAATGAATCTATAAATTATGGGAAGTAATTAATTGGGCAGCCATTTAATTATTTGGTCAGCAACAAAAAGGTCAGGTGAAAAATCATTTGGGGAAAATAATAGGTCTTTACCTATGAAATTGCCGTTTTGTATGAAGATTCTGGGGAACTCTGCACTTTCCATACTAAACATTTTTTCAGTTTTCTTCACAACGACAAATCCAAAAATAATAATATTTGGCATGTATCGTTAGACAAGCTTTAGCAATATGTGTGATATCATCATAATAATTATTTATCGTTTTTTGACTTGAATGCAAATAAATTGATGTATTCGGGAGGCACTTAAAAAGAGTTGTGTCCGTGTCCAATTTTAACACAATTAAACTTATAACAAATTATACAAACAAATCAAAAGAGCTCAGAAATATGGTCTAGTTGTAGAGGGGTTTTTTTTTAATAAGAATACTCTTAAACTTAATAGTTACAGACAAAATAGTAAGAGAGAAAAAAACGGCAATTTCATAGGTAAAGACTTATTATTTTGTCAGTAATATTGGGTCCTTACCTATGAAATTAGTGTTTTTTTTCTCTCTTAGTATTTTGTCCGTAACTATTAAGATTCAGAGTATTCCTAAAAAATAATTACCTCGTCTAAAAATAGACTATATTTTTGAGCTCCTTTGATTTGTTTTGATAATTTGTTGTAAGTTTAATTGTGTTAAAATTGGACACGGAGATAACTCTTTTTAAGTGCCTCCCGAATATATCATTTAATTTTCATTCACTTAAAAACGATAAATATTTTTTTGAAGTGTGATATTAAACATATTACTAAAGCTTGTCTAATGATAAATGCCAAATATATTATATATTAGGTACTGGGTATGAATAAAATCTGGGAAAGAGATTAATGAAGAAGCAAGGATCAATAGCCCCATATCAGAAATCACATTTTGTTTAACAAAATGTGATTTTTAATACCTATTCGCATAACATTATACAGATTAGCAAATAACACAGGGAACTGTGAATACTTTTAATTACGTAAATATTTTAGAATTCGGATCTTCTAGACATAAACCATTCTATTACGTGGGCGGTAAGCGTCAGCAATGCAGACATCCCCAAAAATCTCCATACAAAACACCAATTTCATAGGTAAGGACCTAATATAATTATTTGGTCGGCAAAATAACTTTTTGGTCAGCAGAATAATTATTTAGTCTGCAGAATAATTTATTGGTCAGCAGAATGAATAATTGGTTAGCAAGGTCCTTGAATAATTGGTTAGCAAGGTAAGTCATTATTTGGGAAGTAAAATAATTATTTGAGCTGCAAAATAATTATTTGGGTAGCAATATACCATGTTACTGGAAATGTAAAAAATCTAGGAAAAGGATCAATGAAGGATTAATGCCTAGGAAATGTATTCTGATAGGTATTAGGTTAAGGTGATTTTTTATGACCTTTAAAAATAAAATTTGTAGCATTAAGTCCGCCATGTACACCAAATGTACAAAAGTTTTAAATAAATAAATAAAACATATAATTAAACAATTTGGCAGCAGAGAAAACAGTTGAGTTGCTTTGCTGCGCAATTAGTTATTATGCTGACAAATTAGAAATATGTATTGCCCATAAGTTGCTGCCCAATTATTTATTTTGCTGACCAATTTAGAAATATTCTATTTTAGCTGATCAATTGTTATTATTTTGCTGACCAAAATTCGAATATTTAGCTAATTGTTTAAATAACACCCTTAAATTATGCAGACTGTAGTTCCAATAAAATCAAAAACATATCAAGCTACTACAATCAGATTACATCAACTTACGACCGAACTCAAAATGTTGTCATTTCATGTTGATCTTTACTGGATATTATTAAAGTTCAGAATGCTTTGAAAGTCTTAAGTTTTAGATCACTCAGAGGTAGTTAGAACAAAATTTATCGTTATATGACGCGCCCCATTGGCCTTTCCTAAGGATTTTGGTAAGCCAAATGGTTCTGTTTTTCGCAAGCGTACTACGAAACGTGTTTCATACTATGAAACGTGTTTTTCAGTCACCTTCATTAGAGTTACACCCTTGTTTGGAACACTAAAATACTTGTGTTTGTGTTTTTTTATATTGCCTTGTTTGTGATGAGACCTATCAGAAAAACTATTTGATTCTTTTTGACTACCTACGAAGTTTATATTTCGTTCATTTCTGAAATAAAAATTCTAAAATAAGTAATTTTAAGTTTGAGAATTGGCGATAAAGGACCTAGTCCAAACATTTGAAAGAATTTCCTAATATTCAAAAATATAGAAATTCTTATTAAAGATGGATATGATTAAATACACAGAAAATAAAAAAACATTCTTTCGGGAGCGTAAAAATGGGATATTCAAGAAAGATTGAGCTGAAAGAATGCGACAAAAATTTTCATCAAAATCCATTTTGAATTTTCCCGTATCGCTTACCATAACGCTAATGCCTCATAAATATATATTCACACCTCAAGGGTGAATATCATTCACCCTTGGGCTGTAAATTTGATAGAATTAAAACCAGTACCTGACCCGAATCTTATGGATTGTTCTAATGGATTTTAAAGTAATCCTTTGTTGAACCAAATTATGTGGATAATAACATGGTCTCACTTATACTCTTTGATGTCTGACGAAAGGATGAGAAACAATTATTATTTAGAGCAGTCTTCGTGTTCACGTTTGAAGTGAGAAATAAACAATTCAAATGAAACTGCTTCATATAATCATATTTATTTGATTGGAAACATGCGGCATAATTTACTACAGTTAATTGAAATGAATTTGATAGTAAGAAGACTTGTGAAGTACTTTATAACTTTATGGAACCGAGTCAAGAATTGTATTATTGCCAGGGCTACGCATCCATCCGTCCATCAGCCTCTTGTCGTCCTGGACATAGGCCTCCTCCAATTATCTCCACAACGACCGGTCCTGCGCCGCCCGCATCTAGCGACTTTCTGCGACCTTGTTGGGGGCCACGTTGCGCCTACTAGTCCGAGAGCTGGCACGAATTTTTGGGTAGGTATTTGAGGCAAGCTGAAAACTTGTCCTATACCTCTCCTATTATACCCCAACAGGGAACTGCAGACCTGGCTGGTGAGTAGCGGGGCTAAATTAACCCCTTATTTTTAAAAATATTATTTTTTTATTTTGAAAAATATATTTGAGGCAATATGCAATTTTTATATGTTGTAGTTTAATGTATAAAGAATAAAAAAAAAAATAAGCCAGACGATTTGGTCGGGATTTTATAATTGCCAGACGCGTGCAAAAATATTTTGCAAAAAAATATAAAAAATATATTTGAGGCAACTTGAAATTTTAATAGGACATTATTTATAACTAAAAAACAAGATCCTCAAAAAGACAGGTCATTTCTGTGGGACTTTCTACCTGCCAGGTGCAGAGGTAGCCGAATCTGATGCAGATGAATCGGAAGAAGATTCTGATAGCTCTGATGAAGGAGCATCCTCAGATGACTAAAAATTTATTTGTGACGTGGGATGAATTAAATTTATATTTTTGTACTCATAATTCTGCAGTTGTATAATTATTATATCTCAATAAATCTGACTTTGTGATTTTGTATTTTTGAAATCGTTACTTTTTTTATTTAATACGTTAGCCATTATTAATTTCAACATAAAAAAAATATTCAATTTCTGTATAAATTTTAAATTTGAATACTGTCCCAAAAAAAAGTAATTTTTTTAATTTTAGATATTGTTGCGAAAAATATAAATCCTATTAAAAAATTATTGAAACAAAAGTTTTTGGAATATTAATTTTCTAAAGAAAATGTCTTTTATGATTTGTTGAAAAAACCATTACATTTAGATTTATATTTAAATTGACTAGATAACAAATTTTATATGATAAAAAATATAACAAAATAAATATATCCATTTAACACGCACAAATCAACACAATCATTTTTATATGAACCGTTTTTAGTAGAAATTCACAATTTTTTTTATTTTTTACTCCGAAATTTTGAATTGGAACCTCGTGGCTATTGTAAGTCACGTGACCTCGCCAGAGCCAATAATAACGCGGCAAGCAATAACGCAGACAGCTGCCGATAAACTCTCTCTCTCACTCTACAGCTTGTCTATAGCGCTACGCACTCGTACCTATACATAACTTGTTGGATCACCTGGCAGGTAGAAAGTCCCACAGAAATGACCTGTCTTTTTGAGGATCTTATTTTTTAGTTATAAATAATGTCCTATTAAAATTTCAAGTTGCCTCAAATATATTTTTTATATTTTTTTGCAAAATATTTTTGCACGCGTCTGGCAATTATAAAATCCCGACCAAATCGTCTTGTTTTTTTTTTTTTTATTCTTTATACATTAAACTACAACATATAAAAATTGCATATTGCCTCAAATATATTTTTCAAAATAAAAAAATAATATTTTTAAAAATTTTGGGGTTAATTTAGCCCCGCTACTCACCAGCCAGGTCTGCAGTTCCCTGTTGGGGTATAATAGGAGAGGTATAGGACAAGTTTTCAGCTTGCCTCAAATACCTACCCAAAAATTCGTGCCAGCTCTCCTACTATAGGGTTGGGTAGTGTTAACTTACGACCTTTACTCCTCGAGCGATTCCTTCGTGTAGGAAGACCTGTGCTGCAGGAACGTATAGGCTGGTGATGGCAATATGCCTTTACTCTTTAATGATTTGAAAACTTGATAGTCCTCCCCGTTAGCATGATCAACGATTCCGACATTACAACAGGGTAAAATGATAAAACGTTTGTTCAGTTATCATACTTTCATCGTCCTCGTCCTCAGCATATACACGTCCCACTGCTGGGCACAGGCCTTCCTCATGGAAACCCACACAGGAGTATGGGCCGTAACACCACCACGCTTCACACGCTTGCCCAATGCAGGTTGGTGGGTAGAAACGGTTCCAATAGCAACCGTGACCAACGGCTTAGCGTGCCTTCCGAACCACGGAGGATTTCGAGATCAGAATGATTTGGTCACACATCCAAGGTCTGACAATGGCGAAGGTAGCTTAGTTTTCGATATCGAAAGCCAAGGCGTACTAACCACTATGCCACCGAACTCCTCGATCATACTATGGAAAGTCATCATTTTGAATTTTTTTCTTCATGTATTTTGACGTTTCATATTTTTAGAAACTTTCTATTTTTTGTCGACTTGTTGTAACTGCCTGAATGTAGCGTATATGAATAGAGACATCAACAGCTAATTTGAAGCCGCTGGATTGCAATAAGGCTATAATAACATAGTAGGCAGTATGAACTATTTGATGTCTGGCTTGCTGAGATTCTCTTACGTGGTTTGTAACTAATACTGGTTAGTTTTTATGCTCATTTATATCGATTCTTTCATAATGTTTCTGTTTGCCTTTTAGAGGACAAGTTTATACGAAACCATAGGAAAAAGTATGCCTTAATTAAATAAGATCATATTCATTCTGACCGCCAGAACTTCTTTGTTCGTGGTGAGAAAAAAAACTCCGAATTTCTTGGCATCCCAATCGGGCAAGCTTCTCAGTAGGGACGGAGAGGGTTTGAAAAGGTCAAATACCTCTTCAGGGCAATATTAGGGGGTTGTTGTAAGATAAGTACTGACACTTGCAGATTCTGCTAACAAGAGCATGAAACACCAATGCACCTCTTGGGCTACTGTGAACCGCTGAGTCACAAAAGAAGCAGACACCTGCGGAAACACACCCGTGACCCAGATGAAATAAAAACGATCCAAACTGGGAACATATTATCCTTCTTAGACAGTGCCCAGTTGATGGAGCTACTGTAGCGCCGAAATAGAACTTACGTAGGAGGCTGGTCACAATAGATCTTATTAGGTCGCAGTCACGCTGAATGCAGTCACTGCTTGGTGAAGAGCGGATTATGGCAATGGACTACTTTTCTTAGTCTCTGACTAACCCTTAGTGGATAATAGTAGTGATTATATGTATGTATGTAGAACACAGTGATGCGAAACAGCCCCGACTACCACAAATAAATAAAAATAAAAAAGATAAGTAGTGTCATAGACATCTAACCCGTTTTTTTGAGGGAACTTTTGATGGGACATGTAAAGCAACCGTCGGCATAGATGGAAAACCAAAACATTAGAATTTAGAAGCATTACGAAGGAGATAAGCGGTGTGCAAAAAACTACCACTGGTGGAAAAGCAACTAACGACTTGAATTATTTCTTGCACATGGATTGTTGATACACAACAAGAAGAACACTGAGTATGTATGTAGAATTGTAGATGCATCTAATATAAAAGGAAAAATAAACGATGAATTGAATATGTGAATTCTGATAAGAACAGAGGAAGTCGATATTGAGCTGACGAGTGTCAAGAGAATGGAAGGGGACTACATGTTGTGCCGATCATTATGCGGGTTGCAGACCAAGAGCTAAGCTAAGTTAGTTAAGCTTAGCTCGCATAGCTGAAGTAGTTTCGCAAAATGTGCAAATTACATGAAAAACTGCGTCAGCTTTGCAAGCTAAGCTAAACTAAACTAACTTAGTTTAGCTCTTGTAGGAAAAGAGCACGAAGTAGTAGAAGATCAAGTGCAAGAAGTACTAGAAGACCAAGTGCAAGGAGTACTAGAAGACCAAGTGCAAGAAGTAGTAGAAGACCAAGTGCAAGAAGTAGTAGAAGACCAAGTGTAAGAAGTAGTAGAAGACCAAGTGCAAGAAGTAGTAGAAGACCAAGTGTAAGAAGTACTAGAAGACCAAGTGCAAGAAGTAGTAGAAGACCAGGTGCAAGAAATAGTAGAAGACCAAGTGCAAGAAGTAGTAGAAGACCAAGTGCAAGGAGTACTAGAAGACCAAGTGCAAGAAGTAGTAGAAGACCAAGTGCAAGAAGTAGTAGAAGACCAAGTGCAAGAAGTAGTAGAAGACCAAGTGTAAGAAGTACTAGAAGACCAAGTGCAAGAAGTAGTAGAAGACCAAGTGCAAGAAGTAGTAGAAGACCAAGTGCAAGAAGTAGTAGAAGACCAAGTGTAAGAAGTACTAGAAGACCAAGTGCAAGAAGTAGTAGAAGACCAGGTGCAAGAAATAGTAGAAGACCAAGTGCAAGAAGTAGTAGAAGACCAAGTGCAAGGAGTACTAGAAGACCAAATGCAAGAAGTAGTAGAAGACCAAGTGCAAGGAGTACTTGAAGACCAAGTGCAAGAAGTACTAGAAGACCAAGTGTAAGAAGTAGTAGAAGACCAAGTGCAAGAACTACTAGAAGACCAAGTGCAAGAAGTAGTAGAAGACCAAGTGCAAGAAGTAGTAGAAGACCAAGTGCAAGAAGTAGTAGAAGACCAAGTGCAAGAAGTAGTAGAAGACCACGTGCAAGAAGTAGTAGAAGATCACGTGCAAGAAGTAGTAGAAGACTAAGTGCAAGAAGTAGTAGAAGACCACGTGTAAGAAGTAGTGGAAGATTAAGTGCGAGAAGTAGTAGAAGACCAAGTGCAAAAAGCAGTAGAACATCAATATATAAATCACTTATATTCATTTAATACCCCTTCACCTTAATCCATCCATCAATTTTCCGCAATGAATCGGAGTGCACTACGTTAAAATAAACAACGAATGCGCAAGATTCGTTCCACGTTGATTACAAATACGAAATTGATGGATTTACGACTCGATTATATTTAGATCGGTTTAGTATTCGTTATTTGGGAATCGATTTAGAGCGTTACGACTGGGAAATCGATGTTTAAGTGTTTTTGATTATGGGACAAGAAATACCAGTGTTAAGCGTGTAACTGTATGAATAAAATTATTTGTATATGTACTTTAAATTTAAGTGTTTTTTTTGTTCACGTAGTCTTTCAGATGTATACATTGTGTGTAGTCTAATCTTTAGTAGTACTTATTAAGAGTTCATTTGCATTGAAATGTAAGTGTAATACATTTCAATGCAACCTGGGAGTGTTTGGCGCGAAAAGGTCGATGGTTGACACTGTGGTGCTACTTTGATGAGGTGGATTACCACGATAAAAAACTCATTACTTTTCACACCACTTGACGCTTATTTCAATGATCCTCCACATTGCACATCATCACAGACACTTAATACACAAAACTAACCTGATTTGAGGTAACAATATCCTTTCCGAATCAATCATCGAAATAAAAATCACATCCGCCATAGTCTAATGCCGCCAAAAACCTCCTTTAAGTGTATTGAATGAAGTATTTATTTAAACTTTAATGTCCATTACAAAAGGAATGTACATATGATGGACTTAACCATTAGGCTAAACAGAAAGTTAGTGGCGGTATCATTAAAGATACCTAATTACACTAGCAAAAACAATTAAATTATATATGCAAAATATTAATATTACAATACAATATATTGGTTGGGGAACAAGTCTTTTCGCATTATAGTATGTATAAACTTGAAATAAAATCTATTTGTATCTGGCTGGTTTTGGTATCATTGAAAGTTTAAATTTTAAAGAACATAATTCCAAATTCAAATTAGGAAAATGTGTGATTTTCATTTGTTTTTCGTACCGCCAAGATGAGTGAATCTAATGAAGAAAATCGATACATTTTAAAATTTTACTACAAAAAAGGTAAAAATGCAACGCAAGCCGCGAAAAAAATTTGCGATGTTTATGGACCTAGTGCAGTGTCTGTGAGAGTAGCACAAATTTGGTTTAAGCGTTTTCAATCCGGAAATTTTGATGTCAAAGATGCACGTCGCTCTGGTCGCCCTATTACAGATAAAATGGATGCCATTTTTAAAAAAGTGGAGCAAGATCGGCATGTCAGTAGTTATGGCGTAGCTGAAGAACTGGGAATTGACCACAAATCAGTTTTGGCGCATTTGAAAAAAACTGGGTACACAAAAAAGCCCGACATTTGGGTACCTCACGAGCTCACTGAAAGAAACCTAATGAACCGTGTACTCATTTGTGATTCTTTATTACGACGTAATGAAACCGCACCATTTTCGAACAAGCTGATAACTGGTGATGAAAAGTGGATCACGTACGACAAGAACGTGCGAAAAAGGTCGTGGTCAAAGGCCGGTCAGGCTTCACAGACTGTGGCGAAACCCGGGTTAACTCGCAACAAGGTGATGCTGTGTGTGTGGTGGGATTGGAAGGGCATTATTCATTATGAGCTGTTACCACCAGGCAGGACCATCGATTCTGAACTCTACTGCGAACAACTGATGAGATTAAAGCAAGAAGTTGAGAGAAAGCGGCCGGAATTAATCAACAGAAGGGGTGTGGTTTTTCATCATCATAACGCTAGACCTCACACATATTTAGCCACTCAGAAAAAATTAAGAGAGTTTGGCTGGGAGGTGTTAATGCATCCGCCGTATAGTCCTGACCTTGCACCTTCAGATTTCCACCTGTTTCGGTCTCTTCAGAATTCTTTAGGCAGTGTCAGGTTAACATCACGAGAGGACTGCCAAAACCACTTGTCGCGGTATTTTGACCAGAAGTCCCAAAATTTCTATAGCAATGGGATCATGTCCCTACCTACAAGATGGCAAAAAGTTATCGAACAAAATGGTACCTACATACTTTAGTTAAATGTAAATAAACTATATTATAAAATGTTTTGAATTTTCTTAAAAAATGCGAAGAAACTTTTTCCCCAACCTATTATGATTATAATATATAACTATAGATACTACGATTATAGTATTCCACAGATATAAATTTAAACCTACACCACCTACACGTACATTTATATAAATTACGCAAATGCATGTACTGGGCGTGTTCATAATAAAAAAATAAAATAAAATATATTTAATTCAGACAAAGTCCATAGCATACATTGATAATTTATACATTCATTTAATTAATTACTACATTACAAATAATTTCATTTACAAAAATATTTACTTTATTTAATTTAATTTAATTGTAATAATATTTATTTATTTTTTTAGTTTAGGTATCTGCTCCGTTCCGAGGCACCAGGCACGTACACTTGTGCTTGTACCCAGTGTCGCAGAAGGGGGCAGTCAGGCTTGTCATTTAGGATTTTCAGACCAAACGTCCTCGGGCTTGGCCGCTTCTAACTAGTCTGTGGCTGCAACTACAAAAAAAAATGCCTTGTTGTGTGATGATTGGCGGAGAGACATCGGCGGCATTGGTATCTTTCAATCAGTTTGTACCTCCTCAGAAAAATAACGGCTGTGACGTCATAGAAGACGTTAAAAAGTGGACACCCTAGATTTCAATACAAATCGTTATACTTACGTTATCAATATAAATGTAATCTGTGAAATATACTACAGGCAGAGATACTAATCTTTTAGGGAGCGTGGGAGAACTACAAGTATGGTTTCATTATGTAAGAAAGCCTGCGCCCAGCAATGGGGACCGATGTGTTATGTCAAAAGTTATTAGTTATTATAATTGTTATAAATTATACGCCAAAAAAAATTCTTAAAAAGATTCCTAAGACTTATTCTTCATTCAAAAGATACATATGTACTTCAGATAGGATAGATAGATATTCAGAAAGAACAACAGTTACTTAAGTCCTTAAATTTAAAAAAAAACATACACCAGCTTTTACTGTACAGCGAGAAATAAAATATTTATTTGCAGGATACATTCATTCATATATATCAAGACGCATCTTTACATTAGGCGTCGAGCCCCAAAACGTTTTCCCCATTTTTTAAATGAGGGTACTTTAAATGAGGGTACATACGCGGCAAGTTAAGCAGTCCAAAATTCAAAGGTCAATTAACCAAAACTCAACTTTAAGGTTATAGAATAAAGGTCTAAATCAATTGACAAATTACATTTTAAGGAACGATACTTCGTATCTTTCGTGGGAGAATATTTATGAATCCAGTAATTTGGAGCCATCGAATGAATTACGTTAAAATGGAGGAAGCTGGAAGCACTTGGGATCAGGTTATTTGATAAATAACAATATAGGGACATTGAAGGAAGTAATTAATATTAAGTAATTAATTAATTGGCATAAATTATGTAATGGTTCTGTTTTGTAAGCTCATATTGTTTTACTACCTATAGTTTAGTTCTACATTAAGCTGGCTTCCCAGTCTTCCGACGGTCTGTGATATTGCAGACATTTATTTATGAGAGAGATTTATGAATGAAATTCATTCATGAATTGCGTCCGTCTGAAATTCACAGACCGTGAGAAGCCAATTTTAGAAGGACCGGTAAAGTGCATTCATTCTAACTTATTATAGTAAACAATCTTGACATTTCTTTAACCCCTTAGCGGGCACCGCGAACACAGGTGTTCGCATACAATAGATGTTGCTATTTTATCTCGTTTTGTGATTGTTGTCTAGCTAATAAAAAACATTGTATAAAATCAACTTAAAACAAGGTCAGGTTTCAGTCTGTTATTACCACAGATCACTGAGAGCCGCTTCGCTGTTATTACGATGGAATGTAGCTTATTGACATGATTGTTTGCCTAATTGGGCAACAAGAAACCATAGTGTACAAAGTTATAAGTACAAAAATTGCGGGTAACATATTTCACTGACGCCGCTCGCTTGAACCAACTAAACAGTATAGTGACAGTACCGCTTAATAATAGCACGTTATGAGTGATATTCATGTTGAACAAGTGAATAACGAAGCTGCTGCTGTGTGTGATGTGTTTAGTTATTAATCAGCTGGTGTTGAAATAATAGAAACCTAAGATGTGAATTACTCTCCGAATCGACAAAGAGAATAGCCCTTTGCCCATGAAGGTAGCAATGCCGTGACACATTTTCTTATGGTCATAAACAAGACAATATTAACATCTACTGTTCGCGGTAATGGCGGTAACTGTCAAGGGGATAGATCCACGCTTTTGTCTTTTTAATTAAAAACAACCAAAAACCTCGTATTAAAATTTCTATTTTCTGAAATAAACACAATGATCATACCTATCTTTCTCTTGGATTTTTCTCGTTCAATTAAGGACCTAATTTATGTTTGTAAATCATTCTTAATTTTGAATAAACATTATCTCAATTTGGAATAAACATTACCCACCATAAACATAACCATCATCTGCTATAATATTAGCAATATTTTACAAAGAAAACAATACGCGAACGCATTCACCTGTACAATCCACGTCAGAATAGGTATCAGCAAACAAAATTCTCAATTATTTTATGCTCTATGTGTAATGAATTAAGATTCAAATTCTGCTTGATTCTCCCATTTTCCATTCACTTTCCATTTTCCATTCACATTCATCCCATTGTTTATAATATAAAAATTCGTGTTCATCTTATAAATGGAATGATCCCTATCAATATACGCATATTTGTTTGAATTTTTATAAACAAGTAACAGAGTAATGTTATTGTTAACATCTTAAAATAGACATTGAAGAATACACTAAAACCTTTGATTGGCAGTGATTAATACACTTATAAGTAAACAAGTGCAGCTTTTGCAATACAGCTTTTAAATTAGTAACATTAAGAGCGGTTTTTAAAATTGCAATTTTTTGGTTATTTTTATGCAGTTTCCCTATGTTGAAACAATGTTACATTTACGTCGTATATCATATCTAAAGACATAAGAATAACAATGCTGTCAAAACCCGAAATTTCAGTTGATTTGACGATGTTTTTGTGGTATTCCATTTGAATAAGATACAATACTCATATCAAAAGTAATAAAAATAATGTGTTATTCACATAGTATTTAGTACAAGGGTTTGATATATACCAAGTTCGATAAATACAAATAAGGGATTACTGTAGAAGTTCAATTTAAATATGTTTTATTTTTACTTTTTCTTTTCATCTGCCAAAAACGCTATCCACTACGCTTCATGTAAACAATTACTGCGCATGGTCAAAATCCGTCAAAACGCCAGTCGCAACCAATCAAGCATAACTGTCGGCTATGTCACGCATGCGTATTGAATTGTTTACAATAATCATGACGCTACGGCACAGCTTATTCATAGACCATCAGGACCGAAGGCGTTTTTGACATTTAAGCAAAAATGTAATTTATAATTTGAAAATTATTGTGTTATAGGCTTCAGAAAAAAAATGTATTATTTTTTATGGTGATGGCCACCAGTAATTAATCATTTGGGGCCCAATAAAAAAATGGTCAACTAGCCTATTTGTTACGCGATGAAGAAATTAAAATTTTTTTATTCTACTGAATCGCCGCGGAATTCAAGATCATAAATTTTAGTCATGTATCCTCGATAGATCTATGTGGTAAAACATTATTTATCGGCCACAAGTTATGATAATACATATCTATTAATAAATATAAATTTATTTGAATGTTACACCTGTTTAAGCTCTATGGAACATGCCATTAATAAAATGCATTGCATTGCGTGATAAATTACTTAAAACACTTAAAAAGTTAGATTTACTGCGACTGAACTCACATTAAACTTTTTGTTTCTTTTTTTTTTTTGTAAAATACTCCCGTAGGGAAGGCAAAGGGAACGAAGCCCATACAGCCATGTCTGCAATATATATATATATATATATATATATATATATATATATATATATATATATATATATATATATCTTCAGTAGTTTGGGTCAGTAGTGCATCTTGGGAGAGTTTGGCGTCAAACGATCGATGGCAGACACTGTGGTGCTACTTGGATGAGGTGGATTACCACGATAAAAAACTCATCACTTTTCACACCACTTGACGTTTATTTCGATAATCCTCCATATTGCACATCATCACAGACACTTATTACACAAAACTACACTGATTTTACGTAACAATATCCACTCCATACAATATTACAATCATCGAAATAAAAATCACGTCCGCCATAGTTGAATGCCGCCAAAAACCTTTTTGTTTCTTTTTAACCGACTTTAAAAAAGGAGGATTTCAATTTGACGAAAAATTTTATGTTTTTTTTACTGTAAATGGTTAATTAAAATTTTCAACACTTGCTTGCTTCCTTATTCATCTGCACCTCTCCGGTAAGCTAAAACCGGTTCCGGTAGTTTAAAACCACAATTTTATTAAGTCTATCCAAAGTAGCACATTTCAGTACGAATCCATTAGGATTATTTATAAAGGACCGAATAATATTCCTCTTAATAGGCTCATCAAAAACCCGGCATTATAACAAATTCGCAAAGCCGAGAAACGAATTAACAATAACTCTTTATACTTTCTCCAAAGGCACATTTTCAGGAGAAATTTCAATAACCGTCCATCATACAACCTTCAATACAACCAATGAAAAAAATTCTCTACCGGCAACGCTACAAGTGATTGTAGCAGCTTCTAAAATAAGTAGGTTAATCCTTATATTGAGGCAGAGTTTTCCACAACCCGGCGATTTTTAAGCGTTCGCATTTTCCATGCGGTGGGAAATGATTTCTGAGCTTCTGAATTTGTAGGAGTAATGTTGGCTTTGGAGCCCCGCCTTCGAATTGTCGCCCCTGGTTTCATTCATTCCCTTTTCAGGACCCGGGCTGGGTGCACGTCTCGGTACCCTCGCGTAAACGTGTCAAAGATAAAATAAATAAACAATTGCTGTAGTTATTTAATAACGTGATTCGTGTGTGTAGTAAGTCTACAGCGAGTTAAGAGGTGAGTGTGTTTGATATTCTTTGTTTCTTTTGTCACCACGTGCTTCGAGCCTCTTGTTTGAAACACAAGCTCGTCTGTTTATAACTCTGTTAGGTTTGTTGTTTTACTTTTCAGATGGATCTAAAAAACCTTTTTTTTCTGCGTTACCTATCTACAATTTAAGCGCGGTATAGATGTTAAAATTGAGTGATTTCTAAGTGAAATTTGTCGTATATTCTAGAATACTTATAAATGAAAAAGTATACATTCTTCACTTGTCTGGTCGTTTAGAAAATATACTTTAAAAATATAATGATATTAATCACAACACGGGCACGGCATTAAAATAATTTATTTTATTAATAAACATGAAATCTTTTAGCCACTAGTATAAAATTTTATTGTGTATATGTATATTTTTTTCTTTCATTTATAATAATATTGTTATGATACAAAAATTTCATAACGTATTTAAATACTCATTATTTTAGAGTTTTATTTTTTTTGAAACAACATAAGTACCTTAATAAAAAAAATCACACATTATGTTTTAAAATTTTGAAATTTAGCCATAATATTTCATTCATTTTACACGCAGCCGTTTTCATTGATTCTTAGAACTTTTGTAATTTTACTCGTGTAGACATGAAGGTATCTGACGTAGAAGTTAGAAGAAAAACTAGTCTGTTTTCTTAGTAAGATTAATTCTTTCAAACTTATATGAGCTTACTCCCAAGTTTAGATATATATGATTCTTCGGGGAATCATGTATGAAGTTGATTAATTATAACATTTTGTTCTTTCTTCGATTTTATTTTAACTATAAAAGTATTGAATTTTCATAACAGGGACCTAAACATGGCGTGAAATTAAGATTTTTAAATTACTTCTTAGGTACTCTCACACCTATTAGAAAAGAATGAAAAAAAAGCATTTATTCTGTGACATCTTAACTTAATCTACACATAATACAAATAATTTGACGACCTCCGTGGTCGAGTGGTCTGGTCTATGCTGGTTTCAAGGCGTCGCCATCTCGAGGGTTCCGGGTTCGATCCCCGGTGGGGGCAAATGTTTGGGTGATGAATTTTCAGGCATTTGTTCTCTAGTCACGGATGTTTATATATATTTATATATATTCAGGATATTTTTATATGTGTTTATCTATTAAATATATTTATCCGTCATCTAGTGTCCGTAACACAAGCAGCATTAGTTGCTTAAAATGGGGCTAGTTGATAGGTGTGAATGTTTGAAGATATTTATTTATTAATAAAATAAAAATGTGCTCAGAAAAGGCTACTTCTCAGTGTATTGTTGCGAAAACGTAATGTCCACAACACTGATCTTCCGTAGAAGCCAAGAAAATAAATGAAAAACGATGTACACAAATTTCATGAATCTACGAGTATAATCACCACTACTAGCCTTTTACAATGCCCGTTGCATGCCACAGGCTCACGTTTGTTACATAGAGACATAACATAACATATCACGCCTCTTTCCCCGAAGGGTTAGTCAGTCAGTTAGTCTTGTCTACCGAACTATTTTCATATTTTCTGACGTAATTTTTATGTACTGTCGCGTCTTAAGGATCACAATGCTCACTTAAATACATATTATCCATACTATTATTAAAAAAGGGAAAGTAACTCTGTCTGCAATCATGGCCGCACAGTTGAAACCGAGGGAATCCACAAGTGTATAATAAATAACTCTCAGAATATAAAACTTATTTTAAATATTACTCGTATGATATACAACTGAATATTACTATATTGTACAGTTAAGTACAAGATTACTGAGGCCACAGTCCTGCCTACAGTTAGCACTTTGTCACAATAAAGTGTAATTTATGTTAAGTAGTCATACTTAAAGAGATCTCTAATAAAGATAGAGCGATACGGTACTTAGGCACGAAACTGGGCAAGCATTCTTTTTCGCTATAAATAAATTAAGGGTCAGTTTTAAGACCCGTGTTCAGGTTGACCAGTGGGTTAAAATATGGACGAATGATGTCGTGATATGACAGCTTGTATAATAGTCGAATATAGAAATATAACTAAACTTAAATAATCATAGACAATTTAAGCATAACACGATGCTAGGATTAGTAAAATGGCGGCTGGCGGCACAGCTGATGTATATTGTGAATTTTCATCGCAAATTTAACAATTTGTCAAGCTGACGTCGTACATTTTGGCGTTTCCATTGACGCTATTTAAATTTTGAGGTGGCTTTTACTACGGAACAAAAAACTCACCCTAAGTAAATTGTTGGATGATTTTGTTTCATATGAAATCTGGGATTAAGACCAATGATGAGAATAACCAGCCTGTATACGTCCCACTGCTGGGCACAGGCCTTCCTATATGGAGAAGCTCATAAAAAATCCAATGCCTGATTGATGGGTTGCAAAATTGCGCTTTGATCAACAACGGCTTAAAGTACCGTCCGAAGTACTGAGGAACTCGGGATCACAAAGTTTGGTCATCTATTTAAACAGTCATGGCCAACATAGCTTTCTTTTTCAATATCTATCTATATATACTCGTACATATAATAGGTCTTTACCTATGAAATTGCCGTTTTTATTATCTTAGTATTTTGTCTGCAACTATTTAGTTTCAGAGTATTCTTCAAAAATAATTACCTTCTCTAAAAATAGACCATATTTTTGAGCTCTTTTGATTTGTTTTGATAATTTGTTGTAAGTTTAATTGCGTTAAAATTGGACACGGAGGCAACTCTTTTTAAGTGCCTCCCGAATACATCATTTGATTTGCATTCACTTAAAAGCGATAAATAATTTTTATGAAGTATGAATCATAACACAAAATATAACATAATGCATCCGCTAAGAAAGGATTTTGATTAATTCTACCCCCAAGGGGATAAAATAGGGGATGAAACTTTGTCAATTTGGAACCGATCGGGCTAAGACTTTGAGAGAAAATTAAAGGGTTCCCGTGGGATAGTTAAAAACCGTAGTAACCGCGGACCAAGTCGTAGGCAACAGTCCCATGTTGGTCCGGCACACAAAAGAATGTACCAACTGCTTATCTTGTCTAGCACGTCGTAAAAGGCGACTAAAGGCGTATGGTTGCTGGGTCTGTGATTGTGTAGGCGATGAGCTAGCCACTTGTTACTACTCTTTCACGATTTTTCATCTGACCAAACCCGATTTTTATACGGCTAAATGTGGTCTTAAGGAATACAGTTCTTCTTGGACTCTGCTTACCCCTTCCGAGATTACAGGCGTGATTGTGTGTATGTAATGTATGTATGTATATATTATAAATCCGAACACTTTGTTTTTATTAGTTAAACGTGCTAGTCTTAGGAATTGGTACTAGTCCGATTTGAAAAAATCTTTCAGTGTTAACCCATTTATTGCGGAAGGCAATCACGCTAACACCAAAGTAACTATTCCACGTGGATGAAGTCGCGAACAAAAGCTAGTCGAAATATAAGCCTACCACTACGCCACCGGTCTCCTCGAAAAAGCTTCTAAAAGCACGAACAATCAAAAGTAAGTTACAAATTATAAATGTGAAAGTTACTCTGTCTGTCTGTCGGTGTCGCTTACACGTCAAAACTACTGAACTGAGTTAATCGAAATTTTGTACACAGATTATCTAGTGATCTAGTGCCTGAGAAAAGACATAGGCTATTTTTTGCCGTGATGTTCCCATGGGAAAGGGTACCGCGCGGGTGAAACCGAGTGAAGCCACTAGGAATTTATACATTATTGATAGGCAACCCTAATTACACTGTATCGATTTACAGTAATTACATTTTACCACTGGAGCTTTTAATAAACCATTTTTATTCAATAGCTTTATTGCTTTTAGTTCAAATTTGTGACTTTAATCTAAATATAATTACAGCAATGGCAATAAAATCATGAAATCACATTCAATGCATTGGTTTATTGACGCAGTGCCGCGCGAGTATGATTTTAAATAGTGGTCTATTTAAAGAATAATAATTTTTGCATTTTTTTAGTCGGACTGTACCCTGTTTTGTGAACAGTCTCACGCACCTACACATATAACAACTGTCTGAAAGTTGTCGTATTTATTTAATTCGACTTTTTTTTTCAGTTCTTTTTTCTGGGCATGATAGTCCTCGTAGATAGATGGTGGATTTTTTCTTGCCTATCTTTGCATTATATAATAGGTATTTGAATCCTATGTAATTGCCGTTTTGTATGGAGATTTTGGGGAACTCTGCATTTTCCATACTAATATTTTTTCAGTTTTCTTCACAACGAAAAATCCAAAGATAATAATATTTGGCATGTATCATTAGACAAGCTTTAGCAATATGTGTGATATCAATATGTATTCGGGAGGCAGTTAAAAAGAGTTGTAAGTAAACTTACAACGAATTATCAAAACAAATCAAAAGAGCTCAAAAATATGGTCTATTTTTAGAGGAGGTCATTATTTTTTAAGAATACCCTGAAACTTAATATTTACAGACAAAATACTAAGAGATAAAAAAAAACAGCAATTTTATAGGTAAAGACCTATTATTAATTTTTCATCATAATCCCAGGTTTTGTTTCCTGTTATTTCTCATTACATAACAATGTTTTTAAATTTGCAATTTCAGACACAGTAAAATATTATACCAAACATTCTGTATAATGCGTTCGCAAGCTCCCATCCATCTAAATATACAAGGTAATGGAGAGTTTTAATCTTTGCCATGCTAATGAGTATCTTGTGTTCTATTACATACAAATCCCTCCCTATAACAGAGCCTCTAGGGTCTCAAATTTCTAATTAGGATTAGTATAATGCTTAAAGCTTGTTTAATAAGCGCGCTGGTAATGTAACATTATAGGCGTAATATTAGGTCCTTACCTATGAAATTCTGCATTTTCCATACTAAATTTTTTTCAGTTTTCTTCACAACGACAAATCCAAAGATAATAATATTTGGCATCTATCATAAGACAAGCTTTAGTAATATGTGTAATATCACACTTCATAAAAATTATTTATCGTTTTTAAGTGAATGCAAATAAAATGTTGTATTCGGGAGGCACTTATAAAGAGTTGTCCAATTTTAACACAATTAAACTTACAACAAATTATCAAAACAAATCAAAAGAGCTCAAAAATATAGTCTGTTTTTAGACGAGGTAATTATTATTTAGGAATACTCTGAATCTTAATAGTTACAGACAAAATACTAAGACAGAATAAAAACACCAATTTTATAGGTAAGGACTATATATTATTATAGGTAAGGTAGGTATATTATTATAGGTAAGGACTATATATTATTATAGGTAGGTAGGTAAGGACTATATATATATATATTATTATTATAGGTATTTATATAAGCTGTGTTTTATGCTTTTTACTACTGAACGTATGTTATCACAAATTTTAGGACTTTCAACGTTTCACACACACATTACTTATTATCTGAAAAAGTATAGCGGTTCAGTTGGGCTTAGTTTACTTTACCAAAAGAAAAGTTTAATTTACTAAAATATTTAGTTTACCCATATTTGCAGTAGCGCTATGCAATGCCAATATAAATCAAAGACAGCGTTAAAACTATTCTGCCATTTAATTATTTAAAACTACCCACAATTTTCATGGTATTATTAGGCATTATGATTTCTCGCGTGTATATCGTTCCTAAAACCTTGTCCATACTGCCGTAGATAGAATTATGAATATAAAACGCCTATGTTCCGAGAACACGAAATACTATTTATATTCTATCATATTGCCTTGGTTTGTCACGAATACCAAAATCCAGATTCACTTGGACATCAAGACTAGAAGGGAGAAAATAACCACTGCTACCGAATCATATCAAAGGAGATTGGAAGGTCACCCAAATGAGCTGTTTGACTTACAACTGGCTCATACCACAAGCGACTCAAATACTGTCAATAGGCTAGTTGAATAATATCAAAAGTAATGAAAATAATGTGTCATCCACATAGTATTTAGTACGAGGGTCCGAAATATACCAAGATCGATAAATATTGGGTCCTTACCTATGAAATTGGTGTTTTTTTTTTTTAATATTTTGTCTGTAACTATTAAGATTCAGAGTATTCCTAAAAAATAATTACCTCGTCTAAAAATAGAATAGTCTATTTTAGTCCATAGTCCATAGTCTATTTTGTAGTTTTTAGTGTGTGTTTATAGTCTGTTTTAGTGTGTTTTTAGTTTTAGTTTTAGTCTAGTCTTTTTTTTTATCAAAACAAATCAAAAGAGCTCAAATATATAGATATTTGAGCTCTTTTGATTTGTTTTGATAATTTGTTGTAAGTTTAATTGTGTTAAACTTGGACACGGAGACAACTCTTTTTAAGTGCCTCCCGAATACATCATTTTATTTGCATTCACTTAAAAACGATAAATAATTTTTATGAAGTGTGATATTACACATATTACTAAAGCTTGTCTAATGATAGATGCCAAATATTATTATCATTGGATTTGTCGTTGTGAAGAAACTGAAAAAATTTTAGTATGGAAAATGCAGAATTCCCCAAAATCTCCATACAAAACACCAATTTCATAGGTAAGGACCTAATATAAATGAGGGGTTGCTGTAGAAATTCAATTTAAATATGTTTTATTTTTACATTTTTTTCATCTGCCTAAAACGCTATCAACCAAATTCGTGAAATTTTTTGAGTAACGCTTCATGTAAACAATTACTACGCATGGTCAAAATCCGTCAAACGCCAGTCGCAACCAATCAAGCATAAGTGTCGGCTTTGTCACGCATGCGTATTGAATTGTTTACAATAATCGTGACGCTACGGCACAGATAATTCATAGACCATCAGGGCCGAAGGCGTTTTTGAAATTTAAGCAAAAACGTAATTTTAAATTTGCTGTGAAATTGGCTTCAGAATTTTTTTTTATAATTTTTTTTGGTGATAACTATTAGTAATAAATCATTTGGGGCCCAATAAAAAAAAGGGTCAACAAGCCAATTCCTCTGTGACAAAACAACCTACGTTAAAAGAAGTTGCCCTCATTGGAGGATACACTCAAATGACAGCTGTCTCTCACGTCATCTGCTTAAAGATAAAACTGATTGCAGATATTATAATTTAAAAAAATCTACCATTCATTTTTTATATGTTGGCACTAGCTGACTGTCTTTCCGGAGACCTAGCACCGGAATAGATCAAGTCGTCCTCAGCCTATAAGTATCCCACTACTGGGCACAGGCCTTCTTCATAGAGAAGCACATGAGAAGTATGGGCCGTAACACCACCACGCTGGCCCAATGCGGGTTGGTGGGCAGAAACGGTCACAAATGCGACCCGAGACCAACGGCTTAACGTGCCTTCTGAAGCACGGAGGAGCTCGAGATCACAAAGTCTTGGTCACCCATCCAAAGCCTGACCATGGCGAAGGTAGCTTTGCTTTCAATATCGAAAGCCAAAGCGTACTAGCCACGATGCCACCTAGCTCCTCAATAGAAGTCCCTGGAGATAATTTGCTCATTACCTCTCGCTTCTTTGTTTGCGTCGATGCAAGATACAATGAGTAATTTTGTATCAGGGGACTTTATTTCCCCTGCAGTGCGAGCATAGAACTTCGATAGCCGCCATATTTGATCGACAAAAGCATCCGTCCTTTTAACTTCTTTGGGTTATCTGTCAAATTTATCGAATTTATCGACAATTGTCGATCTTTGACGTCAAATTGGACTTATCGAATGTTCTATGCTCGTAGGGCTCACTATACTACATTATGTACGTCGCGTGTAGTCCCGGTGTTATAACTTTTTTATTTCTCCTGTCAGTGCCAATTGCCTAGTGGCTTCTGTCGCCTAGAATACCACGTAGTACTTGCGAGAAGTCCCTTTTTTTGCCACTAACAACCATCAGCTTTCTTCCATCTTCTTGCAGCGTACCTGTAAAATCAGGTGAAAAGTCTTATTAACATAAATAGCATCATTTCTTTACTTGCATGCAAACAGATATTACGCTCTTTGTTCTGTTACACTGGCCATAAATAGCTTTTTATCGTTGATGGAGTCCTGATTATGTAATTTCAAGAATAAAGTAAATATATTTTGCGATTCCCTTTATGGTGATTTCACGATTATTCACAATGATATTATTTGTTTATTCAGTAAAGACACACAATTATCATAGGAACGATATGTAAATAATAAAAGCTTCTTAAAGCTCTCTTAGGTTCGGTATGGAAAATATTTATTACGTCAAAAATGTTTGTGTATTTTTTGGGTGACCACAGTCTCTTTGTTACAACAGACGGATCATGGATTCGATTCGGAAACCCGAGGACAGTCAGCATCAATAGTAGATGTGAAGTATGTGAAGGTGTCTACGTTGGCCATTATGAATAGATACATTGTAGCAACTAGCAACACTGTCAAAGATCTCTGAGTATTAGGGAGTTTTTGGCGGCATTTAACTATGGCGGACGTGATTTTGATTTCAGTGATTGTAATATTGTTTAGGAGTGGATCTTGTTGCGTAAAATCAGTGTAGTTTTGTGTAATAAGTGTCAATAATGAAGAGCAATATGAAAAATTATTGAAATAATCGTCAAGTGGTGTGAAAAACGATGGGTTTTTTATCGTGGTAATCCACCTCATCGAAGTAACACCACAGTGTCTACCATCGATCGTTTGACGGCAAACTCTCCCAAGATCCATTGAAATGCATTACACTAGCATTTCAATGCAAACTACTGAAGAAAAGTATTCTACTGTTAACGTGTGGCTCAAAAGGTCCTGCGGCCAGAGCCGTTAAACTGAATTTAAAAAAAAATCTCTGAGTAATAAACGAGTTACCACGCACGTAGGTAGTCTTACTTGCTCCCGCACACTACAAGATTTAAGTACCTTGGAAAATTAATTGTTCGAAGCGTATATGACATGAGACGTGACTAGGGTGACCAAAACTTTACGATCTCGAACTTCTCCCTGCTTAAGACACGATAAGCCGTTGGTCTCGGTTGCTATTGGTTGTTTCTATCCACCAACCAGCATTGGGCCAGCATGGTCGTGTTGTATCACATAGGTACTCCTCACGTGTTTCACATAGGTACTCCTCCTTGTGTGTCCATGAGGCAAGCCTGCTCCCGGCAGTAGGACGTACTGAGGACATCCTTTAAAATAAACGTAACATAACAAATCATCACGCCTCTTTCCCCGAAGGGGTAGGCAGAGATGTTAAACACCCACATTTTGCCAGATAGGTTAACACCCAGTTGCAGAAACGAACTTTAAAATTTAATGTCGGCATTATCCCTAATGCTCCATTAAATTTATTGATTAAAGTGTCAAAAGAACACCTTAGCGTAGTTTTTACGTTGCACAAAACGACATTAGCACCCTATCAATGCTAAAGAGACATTAGCTAGAACTATTTTGTGTTCCAATTTTAAATTTAATGAACTTTAAAGTTTTAATGTCTCATTACTAAATGTCGTCTTTAAAAAATCTTTGTGCAACTGAGTGTAAGTCCGGCAAGATTCACAACCGTGCATGAGTTTTATTCAAACTTAATGGTACAGGCGTTTGACGCGGCCTCGAACGAGTAGTACCCTGTCCGTCCGAACCCGGCTCCAGCTGCCTCCTTCAAAATCCTAGTTCCGCAACTAGGATTTTAAAGGAGGCAGCTGTAGCTGTTTATATATTGTACGACAACGGACTAGATATTGAGCGCTGCACATAATTCAACCTCGCGACAGACTGGGTTAAGTTTTCAGAACTGACTGCCGGTCTTACCTTCATTAGTTGGAGCAGCAAGGAGTCCGTGGCTTTTAATGTTGCTTTCTGTTGCCTTCTACAATATTACTAAGGACCACAGATATACAATTACATAGATACCGCAATAACGATTTGTTTTGAAACCAGTAATCATAATCATAATCATAATATTTATTGCTTCATATTGGTACATATAAAGATCTTAAATTAAACAAAAGTTCACAATATGAACCCTGCAAGGGTGTCGCAAATCTTAACACTAAACAATTAAAATATTTTAATATTCAACAGACATTATAATATGTATAAAAAGTAAAATGTTAATTTAAAAAATCCTTCAAGGTGTAATAACATTTTTCACTCAAGAATTCTCTTAATTTTTTTAAAAACATGCTATTATTTTCCAACTGTTGGATATGGTCAGTTATTTTATTATATATCTTTATAGACATATGGTAGGTTCCTGAGCGGACTATATGCAATTTAGTGAAAGGCAAAGCTAATTTATTTCTATTTCGCAAACAACGTGTCATGTCAGAGAGTAAGTCATCACGTTGTATGTACCGAAGTATATTCTTGCGTACTAATTTGCAAATTTCAAAAATGTTGCTTGTCAAAAAACCAAGCTTGTCAACGTCTACTGTGACGTCACAGTCGTAATTTTGTGACGGGAGATCTAAGCTGATGGAAAAATACTGATGCCGCTCCACCAATAATCACACAACGAAACATTTTTCTTACTTTTTGTAGTCGTAGAATAGTTAACAGCGGACAACCCCGACGTTTTGTAGGGGTTTTCCAACACGCGCAGTACACGCATGCGTCATCTTTATAAAGGTATATCTGTGACACATTTACTACTTAACATCAAGTGGTACTGAGTAATTTGCTGTGATTTTAATAAGAAAAGAGACTTTTCGCTCAACAACTCCGTATTCCGCTTCTGTGCTCATTGGGTGTTGTGATATCGTCTCTTAGAAGAGTGCGTCCAATACAATTCCTTACGGCGTTTCAATGTACTCGTTTATGGGGCTTTCGTGGCAAGGTTCCAACAGCTGGTCGCTGGAGTCCATTACTAGGCGGGAAACAATAAAAAGATCTCATCATATACATAACTTATTTGCTCGGACTGCGCATATACTATGTAGTGGTCTGTCACAATTTTTTTTTAATATGACAGGTAAGCTCTTGGCCTTCATCTCACCTGATGGTAAGTGACGATAAGGCCGAAGGTAGCAGCGAGCTTGTAATCCTCAACAACTGAGGAACTGGCTATCTTACCACTGATTGCCGGAACACAGCAATGCTTATAACATTGTTATTCTGGCGACAAATTTAGGTAAGACGCTGGTAGCTAGCCAAGCGGCCTTAAAAGCCCACCAACCAAACCGAGCAGAAAATCCCCTGCTCCCATGGGAAATTGAACCCCGGACCTCCTGATCTATACCCGGTGGTGTCAACCACTAGACCAGAGAGGCGGTTAAAAGGAGTCCGTGGGATGTTCGAATGTTGTTTTAATTTACAGAGTAGAGGGTTTTTTATAGTGCGCAGTAACAGCAATACCCTTGCCTGTATTACATGGGACAAACGCTTATACGTCTAACCCAGTAGCTAAAGGTTTTTCACGCCCACATTTCGTCTGACAGGTGTACGTGACTGTAATAATGGGGAGCCTGTTGCCATGCTTCGAGCACAGTATGGCTAACGTTATTTACAACTAACAATTTTTTTTAAACTAAGTGATTCACGCGAGGTCAGTACCAACGAGTAGTGCCGATTCATTCTGCTGACACGGCCGATAAACGTAAAAAAACATCAACTATATGGAGAAAAACATAATCCATACTAATATTACAAATGCGAAACTCTGTCTGTCTCGCTTTCACGTCAAAACTACTGAACCAATTCCACCGAAATTTGATAAACAGATAGCCTGAGAAAGGACATAGGCTACCTTTATCCCGATATTCCCATGGAAACGGCTGCCATGCGGGTGAATGTTACAAAATTTAAATAACGCCTCCCAGAAAAATGAAGGACAAATTTACGCCACTATGAACTTTGCATCTAATAATAGAGTAGGAGTAAATTTTAATTCCACCAATTGAAGCTACTGTTTTAATTTGAATAAATCTTTCAGTGTTGAATAGCCTATTTATTGAGGAAGGCTATAGACTACATACCTATAGACTATATACCTATCTCAAAGTAACTATTCTAGAGGGACAAAGTCGCGGGCAAAAGCTAGTTTCTAAATAAACGCATAATCAACAAATAACTTAAATTAGAATTGATCTTTATACAATGATAAAGAAATAGATCTAACAGCAGATTCAAAATAGACTTCGTAAAGTACCTAGGTACTTATCCGTCGTATTCAATTTATTTTCGTTCCCTTTTAGTCATTCAATTTAACTGACGTAGATCGAAAAATTGTAAGTAGGTAATCTTGAACTTGTTCGTATCTAAGCCCAAATCGATTGGACTAAAATCGATTCTCTCGTGAATTATTTGCTTTCGTTCTGTGAATCGGACAAGGCCGAAATTCTTAATCGATCAAGGTTAGGCTATGATTGGAATTTTATAACGAAGTTTTAATTTCATCTGGCTTAGGTTAATCGGAACTCTCCGGAAGAGATGTTTTTCTTCTCAATCACCTGGAGAAAAAAGAATAATTATATTGTGAAAAATCTGTATTCTTCTTGGTTCTGTCCTGTTCTCAATTCTATGTGGGTACGGCATAAATATTATCTTCTTCCATCTTCTCTTGCCACTAGTTGTATCACAAGTAACTTATTTGTTATGATCTGTTTTTCTCTCTCTCTCTCTCTCTCTTATTATATTTAAACGGTTAGCAAAATATTTGAGTTTTGGTGAGCAAAAAATTCAATTAATCAGCTAAAATAACTAATTGGTCAGCAACTTATGAGCAGCAGATATTTCAAATTTTTCAGAAAAATAACTAATTGGGCAGCAAGTCAAATGTTTTCTCTTCTGCCAAATTGTTTAATATAATATGTTTTGATGACACAAATATTGTTTTTAGGGGTCATAAAAAAACCTTAATCTAATATCTAAAGGAATTGAGATCCTCTTCCTAGATTTTATACATTTTCGGTAACATACCTATAATTTATACCGAAATAATTATTTTGCAGCTCATCTAGTTATTTTGCTACCCAAATAATTATCTTGCTGTCCAATTAATTATTCTGCTGACAAAATAATTATGCGAAGTAATTAATTGGGCAAAAAGATCAGCCGAAAAATCATTAGGACAGCAAACAAATATTTTGTCAGCAATATAATTAAGCTGCAAAAGAATTATTTTGTCAGCAATATATGTATATGTTAGGTACTGGGTATGAATAAAATCTGGGAAAGAGATTAATGCAGAAGCAAGGATCAATAGCCCCATATCAGAAATCACATTTTGTTTAACAAAATGTGATTTTTAATACCGATTCGCATAACATTATACAGATTAGCAAATAACACGGGGAACTGTGAATACTTTTAATTACGTAAATATTTTAGAATTCTGATCTTCTAGACATAAACCATTCTATTACGTGGGCGGTAAGCGTCAGCAAATGTAGTATGTATTTACAATAGGTTCATTATACTCATTATACATGGTACAGTCAGCGTCAAATTGTTACTGACACTCAGGATGTTCAATAAAATAGACACTACCGAAATGTCAATAATATCGGTACAAATAAAGTTTCCATATTGCTGATAACACCAAAGAGTTTCGTTATATATTATATGGAAGCTCTTTTGTGTGTTTAAGAATATGGAATCTTTATTTGTACCGATATTATTGACCTTTTGGTAGTGTCTATCTAATTGAACACTTTGAGTGTCACTAACTATTTGACGCTGACTGTACTGTCGGTGCCGAAAGCGTAAAGTATACGTTATCACCAGCCTACATAATATATGTCCTGAAAATAACCTGAACCTAATATCTATCAGAATGCATTTCCCTGGAATTGATCCTCCTTATCATTTTCCTAGATTTTATACATTTCCGCTTACAATGCTGCTCAAATGATTATTTTGCAGCTCAAATAATTATCTTGCTGCTCAATTTATTATTCTGCTGACAAAATGGTAATTCTGCTGACCAACAAATGAATTTGCTGTCCAAATAATTATATTGTAGACAAAATATTTGTTTGCTGCCCAAATGATTTATCGGCTGACCTTTTTGACCGACCAAAAAATTAAATAGCTGCCCAATTAATTACTTCCCATTAAATATTATATCAGATATTCTCTTCAACGAAAGAGATCGCCATACTGACCTCAACCTCACCATTAATTGTTCTATCAAAATAAGTATTGCTCAATGCTGTATTCAATTTATAATGTAATGAAATATTTATTCAATTGGCAAAGAGTATAAAATACAAGCTATTATTTTTCTTAGAAATAATAGACTTCTGCTTCTGTTCATGTCAATGACTGTTTAATTTTATCCTCACAAAAGCGAGCCACACTTTCAGCATTTGCTGTGGCTTTCATGAGGTCTCGTTTGTCGCAGGTGGTCGTAAACAACGGACAGGATAGTAGGTGTTCCATATCCTGGCTCGGAGCACCGCAGTCACAGTCGGGCATCGTGAAATATCTCCATTTGACGAGGTTAGACCTACAGCGACGCACCCCCTTGCGAAGACGGTTAAGTGTTCACCATGTGGGCCACTGCAAGTCCTTGCCCGGTGGCAGGTGTTCTGCCGGTTCGACGAAATAATAGAAATACCTACTGTTAATAAATGTGGAAATAGCATTATATTCTTATTATACATTTCACTTATTAATCGATCTTAAACAGGGTCAAACTGATTGCCATTAGAATGTAATTTAAATTCCGATGTATATTTGTTACGAAGAGTAATAATCTTCGTTTTTCATAATCTTCTCTTATCTAACTTTACATACAAAAAAACTCAATTACATGTTGTTGATGTAACATAATCCTGAAACTAATTCCAGTTGAGACCAAGCCTTCTCCATTTCTGTTACAACTTCATTTTCTTTTGAATACTTCACCGTCTTCCGTTTGGCCGCGAAATTGAGGTTTTGAGCTGAAAAGAATTTTTTTTTTCAGCGTCCACTATGGCTGTTGCTTCCGGCAAAATGGTTTTAGCGGAAAATAATCTTGGTTATGTTTCGAATTATATACCAGTAGTGTCTATGACTTGTATCTTTCGAATGGAGAATGGGTTTGGGCGTCTGTATATGTCAAGTTATAGTCTGTCGTATAGAGTATTCAAGATCGGTGTTTTGTATAAATACCGAATTTGAATATACGATAAGCATAATTTTGGCTTTTCAAGTGCACAATTTTGTATTGAACTATGTTCCTAACCTAGGAAGGTATGAAATATACATAAAAAGGAAGAATGTCAATGTAATTAGTGTTTTGCTTAATTTATAAATAATTAATTATTTTTTTAAGGTAGGGTAGCAGAGTTGGGACGGACGGGGCATTACTCGTTCGAGAAGCCGCGGTCACACCGCGTAGCATGTACCACTGACTTTAAATAAAACATATGTACAGTTGATTGTGAATATCGATTGCCTCACATTGTGCCCCGTGCATGGCAACAGACTCTCCACCTGTTACTTGGAGACTAAACATATCTGGCGAAATGTGGGTTTTAACATATCTGCTTGCCCCTTCGGGGAAGAGGCGTGATGATATGTTGTTATGTGGGTATAAAAATTATTACCTGTAGCTAGCTTTTTAGCTGTCTTCCGTAATTGATTGCTTCGCAAATGCTCTTTACGTCGATAAAACTGAGGAGGAACTTTACAATCCTGAAATTGATATTCTTTTTATTACAAAGTAATAAGAGAAAACATGTATTCCACTTTCTGGAAATTGTAAAAATATTCTAAAAGCAAACTAAATAATAAACCCAAAACTCTGTTGAGCTTTAATATAGTTGTTGCCTTAAGGAAAGCTGTTTAATTTTGAGCTAATATACTTCAAGACTCAAGATTCTGTTAGTTCTAAGGTTAAAATCGTCTAAAGATTCGACGGAAGACACCGCATCAAAAATATGGTACTATTAGAGTTCTTTGTCATTTTGGCATCACTAGTTCCTAGCTATGCTATATGCGGGGAAAAATAGACCAATAGGATATTTATTTTTATAAATATCTTCAAACATTCACACCTATCAACTAGCCCCATTTTAAGCAACTAATGCTGCTTGTGTTACGGGCACTAGATGACGGATAAATATATTTAATAGATAAATACATATAAATATCCTGAATATACATAAACATCCAAGACTGGAGAACAAATGCCTGAAAAATTATCACCCAAACATTTGCACCCACCGGGGATCGAACCCAGAACCTCTCGAGATGGCGACGCCTTGAGACCGGCATACAGACCACTCGACCACGGAGGTTGTCATGGATGGCACCTTTTGCGACTCATTTGAGATGAAGTAATCCTATTGGTCTATTTTTCCTTGCCCACAGGATAGGTACATAGTATAGCTATGGAAAGGCCCCTTTCCGTAGTTTCATAGCTACGCCGCTGCTGACGCTGGCCGTTGGTCAAATTGTATCGAAATTTTGACGTGTAAGCGCGCGGCGTTGCTCTAAAACAGAAGTTCCCAGACTTATTTTTCTCATAGACCACTTTCAAAATTTATCTGGTTCCGGTTGACCTCCTGCAGCTACATGTCTACTATATGTAGAGAAGATGTGAAGAAAACAAGGCCCCCGTCGAGTACCACTTTGGAAACTAATGCTCTAAAACGTCCCTAAAACCTTTCAATGACAATGTACTAAAATGACAATGTACTAAAATCTTTTTGCTGGTGACTGTACCGTAATGAAAAAATACCTTATGCTCCGAAATTTGGGGCAAAGCCTCCGGGATCACAAGATGAATCGAGAATGAAATTCCGCTTGTTATCGAGCCTTGGAAATTATGCTAAGGAACTGTTGAACTTAATAATATGTTCCGTAGGCTTCAATTTGTTAGAATGATTAGTAATCATGTCAGTTTGTTGTGTTTTCATTGAAATGTCGTTGTTACATGCATGCAGGGCACATGCCTTCCTAAACTGAGAAAACACGATGAGTTCAGGCCGTTACAGTACCACGCTGCCACAGGATTGGTGGATAGAAACGGTTCAGAAACGACCGAGACATTCACGGGATGGGATGCCTTGAGGTATCTTCTGACTCGCGGAAGAACTCGCGATCATAAAGTTTTGGTCACCTATCCAACGGCAGACCATGGCGAAAGTAGTATCGACAACCAAAGCGCACGAACCACTACACCTAACCGGAGTCCTCATTTCATTCTTCTTCTTCTTCACAACAGCATATGTTCGCCGACCGTTGAGCAGCTCTCCAGCTATTCTCCACTCGTACCGGTTATCCGTCATCCTTTGCTAGACCGGTCCTGCTGTCTATTCTTATTCGTTATGGACTTGAAAGTGGATGGGCGTGTGGGGAGAGGAAGACCAAAGAAAAGTTGGATGGATTGTGTGAATGATGATGTGATGAGGATGGGAGTGAGCGTTGACTTGACGAGTAATAGAGGAGAGTGGAAGAGGAAGACATGTTGCGCCGACCCCAAATAGAATTGGGAACTGAGCAGGAAAAAGAGAGATTTAATTCATATCGTTAGGCCAAGTACTTTAAAAGATATTGCAGATTTTCTGAGTGACTCTTTTTCATTGCTGTTCAGTATATAAACATCCTGTAGCTGTCTAAATTGTCAAAACAAGCGACAGTTTCCATTCATAGTTCCTTTATTCAAAAATATACACCATTTTCATGCAATCTATCGGTTATCGGCCTCTTTCCCTCCCCACGAGACAGACAAGGATAGATATATGAAATAGGAACTTTACAGCGACTGAGTAGAGACAAAGGTTTCACGTCAGGACAGTTCCCGTGGGAATTAATTTGTATATGTAGAGCGGGAACGGTTCAGAAGTTTATGGTGATAATTTATAACGTATGGGAGCTTTACATGCCGCTTGGCTCGTCATTGGCTAGCACCGAAACAATGTTTCAAGAGCTTCGTTATGAACTTGAAAATTCATTACTAAGGTAAATGCAGGTATTGCTGCGGTAGTCAACAATCTGCAGGTAAATTACCTAGGTATTTTGCATTGCATAAAACTGCAATAATATTATTGGGTCCTTACCTATGAAATTGGTGTTTTTATTCTGTCTTAGTATTTTGTCTGTAACTATTAAGATTCAGAGTATTCCTAAAAAATAATTACCTCGTCTAAAAACAGACTATATTTTTGAGCTCTTTTGATTTGTTTTGATAATTTGTTGTAAGTTAAATTGGACACAGAGACAACTATTTTTAAGTGCCTCCCGAATACATCATTTTATTTGCATTCACTTAAAAACGATAAATAATTTTTATGAAGTGTGATATTACACATATTACTAAAGCTTGTCTAATGATAGATGCCAAATATTATTATCTTTGGATTTGTCGTTGTGAAGAAAACTGATAAGATGTTAGTATGTAAATGCAGACATCCCCAAAATCTCCATACAAAACACCAATTTCATAGGTAAGCACCTAATATTAATCAAATCAATCACAAATAATTTTATTTCATAGGCCAAATTTGGCACTTAAAATCGTCAACATCTGACATATTATGCATTTAAAAAAATAAATAGCTTATAATAAATTATTTTAAAATTTTAGTATTTAACCATTGTATTAAAGTTCATTACCGAGAGCGCTTGTAGAAAGTACATCCACAGCACAGTACAAGTACATCTTTGACTGTGGTTGTAATCGATACAAGCGGCCGGATTCCGAGAGTAAGGCTTTTCATGAGAAGAACCCGGCAAGAAACTCATGAGCCACTTTTTACATGAGCTCATGATTACCTTTGACACCTGCACTTACCCTAAGTAATTAATTTTCTAGTTATTCTTATTGAGGAGCGTTACTTTGATTGAAAACCCAAATACCGAGGTAGAGTTCAAAAAGGTAGTCAAAATAAAAAATAAATTATTTCATAGGCTAAACTTAGCACCTAAAATAAGGTAGATTGAGGTGTTTTAGTGAGTGAACATTTCTGGTGAGCACTCACACTTACCGCGATTAGTATGGTCTGTAAATTTATTTCTTCTCGTCAACAAAAAAAAATCTTACTCCTCCCAATAATAAAAAAAAAGTTAGAACTGCTTATTCTAATCTAAATATCACATGGTTTACAATGTGCCCGGTGCATGGCAACTGGTACGCTCTCTGTTGCAGAAGGCCCTAAACATAGCAAGCAAAATGAATAGCAAATATTTAGTGTTTAATCTATACATATAATAAAACTGTTGAGGTCGAATGTCTGTACATAGAAAAAAATGCTTAAAATCAAGTCAGGGAGATGTAAAAAGAGGGAAAATACAAAAATTAAATATCTTTTGTTTCTCTGTCTGTTCGTCTTATATCCGTGGTCAACATCTTTGATACTTTTTATTCCTGAAAATTAAAGGGTTCCCGTGGGATTGTTAAAAAACCATAGCGGACGAAGTCGTAGGCATCAGCTAGTAGATACTAAGCTACTAACGTCAATGACCTCTTTAATACCGAATTCCGATCCAATATAGCTATTTTATCAATACATTTGAATCACAATGAATGGAACATTTTATTGTTTACTCCCCTATACTCAGACTGCTTCGACAAGCGATATTTTTCTCCAATTCATTTATAACGTATCAATATTTACAAGTTGTTTGTTTGTAAGATACAAAGATAATGTTATTATATTGAATCGATTTTTTTAGATTCAAGTAAAATACTTAAGCATATTGACCTAATTCAATATTAATCGAAGCGAATTATATCTCATACAATTTTTTAAATCGTATGAGATACCTCAAATAATTATAGCAATAGTAACTAATTTGTATTTATTTTTATTGGTTTTGGCATTGACATAATGTATAGTTAAGTACCTACCTACATAATTATTTCGACGGGTTTTGTTATATTTGTCATATTTACAATCCCGTTTTTTAAAATCAAATCATACTTCAATATTACACAATTTCCTGAAACTCGTCAGCTAATCTGATAAATTTTCGAAAAAATATTATTAAAATATCCCGACGCCATTCAGGCATTTTATTTTATGATCACGCTTTCCTAACCTTCACTGTCTTCCAGCCTCTATTCAGCACAGTCCTTCTATACACTCCTTTAAAACCAGGCTGAAGCATTATTATATATCTCAAAATACTCAAACTACCGCTTAATCAGAATTTTGTCATCTAGGTATCTTGTATATATTTATGTATATATTTATATAATTATTTAAGTATTTGTTTTTATATGTGTATTTAAGTAGGATTATTATTATGTAGGTATGTTTAATATTAAAGTTTTTCAATATTGTCTTCTTTATGCATTTGTATCCCCTATAATCTATTTTCTTAACTTACTTTCATGGGTTGACAGGCAGAGATCTCTGTTAGGGATATGTCCGCCCTTGCAAACATATGTTAACAATCTGTTTTATGTATTTGTTTTTTGTTCTTTTAATTGCAATAAAGAGTATAATAAAATTCGTCGCAAAAGCGAAATTCTTCGAAATTGATCCCAAATAATTCTTATTCAATTGAGCCTAAACAGTGTTCACCCCCAATATCCAGCTTTTATTGTTACATTATTTTGTGGCATTAGGGTGGGTCAGAGCAATGCTGATGGCCGGCGCCGGCCACGCGGGCGCGCTTTCTCGTCAAAATGACGTAAACCTGCCCTGTTGGCTAGCGCCGGACGCCACGGCATCACAGTAGAACCACCCTTATAATCCCACTCCTTGGCACAGACTTGCTGCAATAAACATGCCAAATACCACCACGATGGCATAATGCAGATTAGTTAGTAGTAACGTCTGCAATAGCTACTTGAAACCGAACTCGATATCACAAAGTTTAGGTCACCCATCTTAGGTCAAATCATAGTGAAGATTGCTTCGCTTTCATTATCGAAACAAATTAAATCGAAATCAAAACCACTAACACTTCCCCACTAAACTTCTTTTTAAAAATGAATGCTAAAAAAATTATAAAATAAATATAAAACGCATAAGTATCAAATACACAACTTTATACACACAGGATACAATAACATCTATTCTGCAATAACATTTAGAACACGATATTCTTATAGACCATTAAACACGATCCTACAGAACCCGGATAACCGTCCGGGCGAGATCTGGGAGAGATATTACAGGAATCTGGACTCCTGAACAATCACTATTATGGTACACAAGACACTAGAACAAACGTAACAACAACCATCCAAATTTGACCCTTTTTAGTTCGCAATTCGGCTCACTGTGGACAGGGTCTATTCTTGTCGTTTTCAGTGAATGTATGTGAATATATGGCGCAATATAAGAGGGTAATCCCTTGGCTAGATCTAAAGTTATTGCTAATTGGGTCATAGTTGGACTGTACCGTCTGATACTTACCTACTAAGCACTAGCCTTTTGGTTATGTTAGGTTAGATCCAAAAATTCATTGTCAACCTTTTTAAAGGAAATAAATGGTATTATTTAAAAAAAAGTTATTTTCTAGTATACGGAGAAGGACTGATATTAAAGGAATGAGAATGATCATGTCACCAGGAAAGTTATGGACTTGAAAGTGGATGGGCGTCTGGGGAGAGGAAGACCAAAGAAAAGATGGATGGATTGTGTGAATGATGATTTGATGAGGATGGGAGTATGTGTTGACTTGACGAGTAATAGAGAGTGGAAGAGGAAGACATGTTGCGCCGACCCCAAATAGAATTGGGAACTGGGCAGGAAAAAGAGAGATTTAATTCATATCGTTAGGCCAAGTACTTAAGAAGATATTGCAGATTTTCTGAGTGATTCTTATTCATTGCTGCTCAGTATATAAACATCCTGTAGCTGTCTAAATTATCAAAACAAGCGACAGTTTTCATTATTTAAAATATATATATATATAATTTAAAATTTATACATTATTTAGGTATATATTATTTAAAAAAAAAAGGTAATTTTCTAGTATACGGAGAAGAACTGATATTTTTGGGCACATAAATTCGTAAGCCTGGATTTAGAAAGAAGGACAAAAAAGAGTAAAAAATATTTATTCGGCACATATTACAAAATCAATAGGTGGCTAAAGATATGCAAGAAGAAAGCTATGCCCTCGAAAAAAATGTGCCGTTTGTATTTATTCGTTGTAAACCCGATATCTTCTATATTGAAAATGCGTTGTTAACTTATGAAAACTACAGTCTCTATAGATTAAAAACATTTTGTGACTCCTGCTTTTAGACGATCGCTAATCTCCGGTACAGTCATATGCAAAAATATTTATACACATTTGGCAGGTAACAGTCTGTATTCGCTTCTCAATAAGTGTCAATAACTATCAAAAGTAATAATAATAATATTTTTATTGCAAAAAATTTGTTACAGGCAGTAAGAGTTATAAATACAAAAAAAAATACAGTTGTGCATAGGCGAATTTGATCAATAATATTGAGCAGAGGTCCCCGAGCTAGGCAGTGCCTGTATCGTGAGGAAACCATTAACTGCTTATTTGGATAATGCAACCCGGGATTTAGTACATACTGTCAGAAACAACAATAGCATCGAATGGATACAGTGCGAATATCTCAATGAATAAACATGACAATTAAAATGAATTAAAGTATCATGCTCTGGCTTACAGTAAAAAAGCGCAAAGTTTAAAGTGTATACATATTTTTGCACGTGATTGTACACTAATCCGGTTTTTAAGTTCTTTCACTATGAAAAGGTATAATAAATAATACTTGATTGTTAGAGTACTTTTAATTTTGGTAAATATTTTTATCCCAAACAAATGGTGCTTATCCAATCATCTTCGGCCGAAACACATAAAGAGTATGGGCCGTAACACCGCCAATCTGATCACAAAGTTTTTGTCACCCATCCAAAGCCTGGCCATGGCGAAGGTAGCTTTGTTCTCGATATCGAAAGCCAAAGCGTACTAACCACTACGCCGCCCAGCTCTTCAATACCCATATCTATTACTCGTATATGTACCACAAAATGAATTCATCTTTATAAAGAATCAATTCAGGCATTTCTCGCTATATTGAAGTTTGTACTTTACTCATCTTGCCTTTTATTTTATTTCTTTTTATTTGCGAGAGATCAGCCTCGTGGGCGTCTCGTAATTGTACGTGGATCTATTTCACTATAGCTGCTGATATAGACATTATGATACGAAAATTATTTGTAATAATAGGTCTTTACCTATGAAATTGCCGTTTTTTTCTCTCTTAGTATTTTGTCTTTAACTATTCAGTTTCAGAATATTCTTATAAAAGAATTACCTCCTCTTAAAATAAACCATATTTTGAGCTCTTTTGATTTGTTTTGATAATTTGTTGTAAGTTTAATTGTGTTAAAATTAGAAACGAAGACAACTCTTTTTAAGTTCCTCCCGAGTACATCATTTGATTTGCA
Organism: Parapoynx stratiotata; assembly: GCA_910589355.1. Taxonomy (NCBI): domain Eukaryota; kingdom Metazoa; phylum Arthropoda; class Insecta; order Lepidoptera; family Crambidae; genus Parapoynx; species Parapoynx stratiotata. Next base: position 7,306,641 of record OU342482.1, read on the forward strand.
TTAACTTAAAAACGATAAATATTTTTTATGAAAAGTGATATCACACATATTGCTAAAGGTCGTCTAATGATGCATACCAAAAATTATTATCTCTGGATTTGGCATTGTGGAGAAATCTGAAAAAAATTTAGTATGGAAAATAGACTTCCCCAAAATCTCCATACAAAACGGCAATTTCATAGGTAAATACCTAATATTTTAGGTATGTTGTAGATAGAAATTTACTTTTCCTGCGTTACTCTCCTGAATTTAGTTTAATTCTCCTGAATCAAGTATTGAGAAGTAGTAAGAATTCATTTGCCCAATTGTATAAAGCTTACGATAATTTCAAATAATAATTATAATACGTCTTGTGTTGAATATGTCGCGTTCTCTTTCGTGACGTTGCAGAATGGAAGGAAATTAATATAATTTATTTTCAATGGTTCTATTTGTGTATGGTTCTATGGATATAATAAGACTGTCCTAGTCCTTCACAATGCTACTCCTTTATTACCGATCTAAGGCTTCACTTACCTAACTCCTTGGTATTCGAACCACCATTGCTTTGACAGACGGTGAAATAAAAAGGTAGTGAGGGCCCTAAATGCCAAACTCATTAAGGGTCGTCGTACTTATAATAATAATAATATTAATTATCAACCTTATTGCCGGTACGTCAGAAGCTATAATTTATTAAATTAGTTATCTTGTCAAGTGTATGAACATGTAAAATATGTTGATCAAAGTCTCTATACTTAAATAGGTACTTAGAAAACCACATTAGAGCGTACTTACCTCTCAAGAAGAAATTACAACCGAAAGATTCAAGGCCCATACGTAATACCTTGAGAATTTGATCTAATGGTTCCGGAAACATCTCGATTGATCCTCAAAAGGGGATCCAACCGCACTTCGCTCAAGTTATTTACATTTGATCCGAACTCTTCTAAAGTAAATGAAATCGTTAATACTTAGATAACATCTGAAGTAGGTGCTGTTGAAAGGTATAACGTAATCAGTTAACTCCAAAATCGCCTAGCATGTATGAGGACTGTAGTGAGAGTAGATAAAGCGAAAGAAATATGCAAGGATCGTAGCAAGTGGAAAGAAGCATTTTCTGCCTACCCCTATAAGTATGTATTTGTTACAGTAAAAACCGGTTTTTAGGTAGAACGTGTTTTCCCCAGTTAGAACTAACTTTTACTTCTTTGCCTTTGTTAAAACGAGAATCAAAGAAAACCCAAAATTGTATATTAGTTAAAACTAGTTCTTATTAGACAAGAGGCGTTTTTCCGAAGCGAGTTAGAAAAACAATTTTAGGTTTTGGCGCTTCGCCGTGCGCTGCCGCGCCACGCTCGCTTCGCTTGCTAGCTATATATCAATGGTCAATTCTAGTTTCTACAAAGGCATTAAAAAAAATAAAAAATAGTTCTAACAAGAAAGAACGCGGTCTTTTCCTCTATGAAATTGGAGTTTTGTACTCGTATGGAGATTGTGGTCTGCATTTTCCATACTAACATTTTTTCAGATTTCTTCACAACAACAAATCCAGAGATAATAATATTTGGCATGTATCATTAAACCAGCTTTAGCAAAATATGTGATATCACTCTTCATAAAAAATTTTGAAGTGAATGCAAATCAAATGATGTATTCGGGAAGCACTTAAAAAGAGTTGTCCTCGTTTCTAATTTTAATACAATTAAACTTATAACAAATGATCAAAACTAATCAAAAGAGCTCAAAAATGTGGTCTATTTTTTAAAGGAGGTTATTATTTTTTAAGAATATTCTGAAACTTAAAAGTTACTGACGAAATACCAAGAGAGAAAAAAGACTGCAATTTCATAGGTAATGACCTATTACAAGTATGTCATATACACTCGCAGCAAATATTAAGGGTCGATTAAGAAAGTTAGAATATCTCGGAAGATAAAGACGCTAGTGAACTGAAATAAACTGGGCATGATAGGCAATTTAATATTCTTAAAATAAAATAAAATATTTTTCATAACTAATTAATATTTCATTAAAAATATAAACTTAAACGAAAAAGGATATCTTGCGAAAACTTAAATAAAATGGATAATACAATATTGCCTATCATGCACAGTTTATTTCAGTTCGCTAGCGTCTTTATCTTCCGAGATATTCTAACTTTCTTAACCGACCCTTAATTTTTGCTCGCGAGTGTATATTGTCATAATCATTATAATAGCCACGGGAATGATATTTTATTCCAATCCCATACCATAGTTGCAGCAATAGTCACACGTTTGTCGAGCCATTAATCCAGCAGACATATTCTACTACAGCCACCAGTACATTTGCACTTTATAAGCGTGAATTGAAATTTTATCGTCTGCATCTTTTGTGGACGTAAAACGTAAATACGGTGTTTCTATTTCCACACCGTGATGTTTGCGTGTTCGGTAATTTCTTGAAAGTACGTTTAGTACTCACTAGTTGATTCTAAATGACGGTGATAAAAATAATCTTATTGGAACTAGCTGTGAACCGAAGCTCGCGGATTCATTAGATTGAAATGTTTGTGGGTTTAATAGTTTATGGTGTTTTTTCAACTAGGTTTACTCTCAGCTATTGACGTGCGTGAGAAAAATTACTTTCAGTGATAGATTTGCGGTATTTTTCTAGTTCGCTATCAATGTTTTTCGAAGCGATGGAGCGTGCAATACTCGGATTTTTGGATAGGACTGTGAATTAGAAAATTCGTAATATGTAACCGACTTCTACGAGAGATCTACGATCTATCTGTCAGAGTGGCTAGAAACTTTTGCCGGTCTATTGCCGTTACTAGAATATCCATAAACACTGTCCATGACCATGACTTACCGTCGATATTAATTACAGTTTGTCTTCTAAAAATAGAAGAAAACTTACAGACGTTTTACATTGAGTACTTAGTATTTACGTAAAGACTAAATTGGATTGGCCTTGGATCGATTTTGGGCGCGATATTTTCGACAGGTGCCTTTAATGCTAAGGCAGTTGTCTCACCAGCAACGATGAACGAGTAGCGAGTAGAGCTAGAATGTGGAAACGAGTTGGCGAGCCGCGGGGAGCGAGTCCATAGTTCCGATAGTTGAGTAGCACGGCAATAAACGAGTGAGCGAGTCGAGCGATTACTCGCTCACTGGCAATGTGGTCTGCGCTCTAGACCCTTTTAGATAGTTCGTCCGCGGTTACTATGGATTTTTTTACTTTCCTACGGGAACCCTTTAACTTTTCCAGAATAAAAAGTATCTAAGATGTTGACTTGGGATATAAGGAATCACCATGCAAGATTTAATTGGAATCGGTCCAGCCATTTCGGAGATTAGCCCGTACAAACAGACAGACAGATAAACAAAATATTTAAAAAAAGAAAATTTATGGTATTTTAATTAACTCTTTAACTATTTATTGCACATAAACCAAAAAAACAGTACATAAAAAAACAGAAGTATATAAGGGAGGACTTATCTCGAATAGGGATATCCTCCAGTCAACCCGTCGTAGGTGTGTGAGATCTCGGATTTTTCCCTTTTTTTACATCCTCCTGACTTGACTGACTTGAATGAAAGAAAACTGATAAAATGTTAGTATGTAAAATGCAGACATCCCCAAAATCTTCATACAAAACACCAATTTCATAGGTAAGGACCCAATATATTGCTTACGATCAGGTTATCAGTTTACTCGTCCATCCCCTATGTTATAAAACAATGCTACTCCACAACTTATTATTTTCAAGTTTGCCCCCTAATCCTAAAAAAGCACGTAATCATGAAAGGTGCAAATATTTTTGCCAAAATCTTAAATAAGCCTCAACCTGAGGTATCACGAAGCCGTGTTCGTATTCTCCTGAGAGCCCGAGGTTCACTGCAGAGAAACGTGACTAATATACCAATGAATTGAGGCACTCCAAGATAAAATTTTAAAATCTTAGCAAACGTGTCTTAGGTTGCTTTTTGACTAAAGATCTAGTGGTAGCAAAATCATGCGCGAGAAAATTTCAATAAAAAATCGTGGAATAGTTTTCGGTAAAATGAAAATCGATATCAAAAAAATCTGTATTCAGATAGTGAAGATATTGATATATATTATTTTCCTCTTCTTGTAATAAACCCATCACTCGATCGCTTTTACAAGATCTTATTTGCATTAGGCTCCGTTACAAATATGTGAATTTGAATAAAATAATGTGGTGCTTAAATCAATAAAAGGAGAAAGTTTCCATAGCTCCGTGACATCGGAACGTGACAGTATTACGAATGCCGTTCTTATATCGAAATCGAAAGGGTTAACGTATATTGAGTACAATTTGCGACCGTGTCTTCGCTTAATCCAGAGCTCAATTTCAATTGAACATCTGCTGCCCTACTCTGTAATGTAATTTCGACAAATCAATATTGATTTAATGCCACGTCAAATGTCATGTCCTTTACTAATTTCAAAAAAAGTGTTCTTTATGACAGAAATCCAATTCATATCCATTGAAATATGGTTAGAGTGTAAGGCAGTTGGTATCGCAATAAATTAACAGTGCCTTCATCCATACAAATATTATAAATGCGAAAGTAACTCTGTCTGTCTGTGTCGCTTTCACGTCTAAACTACTGATCCAATTTAACCGAAATTGGTACACTGATAATCTAGAGCCTACGAAAGGACATAGGCTACATTTTATCCCGATATTCCCATGGGGACGGGCGCCATGTGTGTGAATGAAAAAAAATTAAATAACGCCTCCCAAAAAGAAGGACAAATTTACGCCACTATGAACTTTGCTTCTAATAATAGAGTAGGAATAAATTTTCAATTTCACCAATTGAGGCTACTGTTCCAATTTGAAAAAGTCTCTCAGTGTTGAATAGTATTTTTATTGAGGAAGGCTATAGGCTACATACCATCACACTATCTAAAAGTAACTGTTCTACGCGGACGAAGTCGCGAGCAAAAGCTAGTATACACATTATACATAGATACATATTTTCTTTAAGCTCGAACTGCAGAGATTTCAAATGCTTGTAGTCTGTCCTGGTTGTAAAAAAAATTGATGAAACGGCAATATCTTGCCCGATAACGGCAATAATCTTGCCCCCCCTAATACTTGGGACCAATGAAGTAACTGGCAATGTGTGGGTATGTAATACACCTCTGACAGCGCCTTCGGGGATATAGGTGAGATAATATGTTTAAATAAATAATTTGGAAAATTATCATTGATGGCAACCTGCTCGCGCCCCCTATTTGTTATATTAGGGACCTGAGGCCTTAGTGTAAGTTTTTTAGTATAAAATACGTTACTATTTTAGTTGCGTTAAGAGCTCAATTTGTATGGTAAACTTAGTATGCGTTACGTTCCGCTAGAGGCGCTATTCACGTTTCCTATACAAATTGGACTCTTAACGCAACTACAATTGTAACGTATTTTATACTCAAAAACTTACACTAAAGCCTCTGTGCTGTTATAGATTTTATAACACATTTACTCGTAAAGGGTCTCTTATTTCAACAATTTCAATATCATAATCTATCACATTACGTACTTTTTGTGCGAGAATGTAAAGTAAAACGCACAGTTTATGATGTTCGTCTAAAAAATAACGATACTTTTTTAAATCTTAGCAAAGAGTTTTTATGTCAGAAAAGTTAGTCAACATTTTTTTAATAAAATTACCTTTGAGAGATGAAATATAATAAATAAAACATTTAATTCTTTAATTTCATTTACAAATTGTTCAAATTTTTATAACTGCTTTAACAAGTGATTAAAGATTTATTAGTTCAAGAATGTCTGAGTATTATTTATTTCCTCGCAAATGTGTTATAAAACGTTGTGTGACATACGTGCGGTTTGATAATTACAGCCTCTGCCTTCTTATAGCCCTCACCTGCGGCTCGGGCTAGCAATATCGCCTCGGCTGTAATTTTCAACATACCGCACTTATATCATATTATACTATTACAATACATCAATACATGAAGGCGTAAATCATTCGACTTTAGACTCTATCTTAAGGCGTTAGGAACGAAGATACTCACCATTACAACAACAACTATAACATCTCTGTCCCTCCTCCAGCGATATATACATGATTATTTTATTTTGACTTGCACGCATTCCTTCCAACGCAAGTAACTAAGTCTATGATTTAAAGTAAACTTAAATATACCCGTGTCCCGTGTTGGTCCGGGACACAAAAAGAATGTACCAACTGCTTGTCTTACCTATCATGTCGTAAAAGGCGACTAAGGGCGTATTGGGTACTAGGTCTGTGATTGTGCAGGCGATGAGCTAGCCACTTGTTACTACTCTTTCACGATTTTTCATCTGACCAAACACAATGTTTGTATGGCTAAATGTGCTCTTAAGGAACACAGTGCTCCTTGGACTCTGCCTACCCCTTTGGGGATTACAGGCGTGATTGTATGTATGTATGTATTAAACCTTGTTCAGATACTTCCAAGTGTCACCTAATAAAATATACCCAAGTGATCGTCACTAAACACTTCCGAAGAATAAGACGACACTCGCTCCGACCTGGCTTGAATTTCATTAGATATATACATTCTATCCTGATAGTTCTTATTGCGAGACGAATAAAGATCGAATTACTTTGCCTGCGACTACCTCTTGCACCGTGTTTGTTCTGTAGGGTGACTCTATTTGCTAAATGGAGTGGAAATTCTTGTATCTTTCTGTGGCATAACATTGGGATACTGACATAACTTAAAAAATTATAATAGCAGTAGGAAGTTCGTATTAAAATTAAATGAATCTTATTTATTTATTTATTAATACTTTATTGTACAGTCGCGGTCAGATAATGTTTACCACCCTAAGTATCATAATTGCTTGCATACATTGAAGTAAAAAAAGTCGAAATCACGAAATGTCTATTAATTTCGTATCAATTTGACTGTCATAGATTATACCCAAAGATTATACCTATATTTTTTAAATAACACAAGAATCCATCGACGCCAGTTAGTCGTGTATCGATAACTTTTTAAAGAATTTTTTTTTTATAAATAATTTTTAAATAGAAAACTCAAACAATATTTATTTTAGTAAATAAAATTTTGTCATCTTATTTTTGAAAGTTCTGGTTTTAATTTCACTTTTGTCCCAATGACGTTCAAATAATCATTTTTGATAACTGTCATTTCTTTATTTGTCTTTTCCATACTTCATATTATTTATTAATTTTCAAAAGGTAATAAGTAACTTGAACTTGATATGTCATAGACTTTATTGAAAACAGAGTGATAAAGAATCTAATTTGAAAACTGATAAACATTTTCTGACCGCGACCGTACATACAACATATTTAATCTTGTTAATTAGTCAATGGTCAACCATTGCTGTTGAGTTTATAATGACCAAAGTATGTAAACTATATAACTATTGAAATGAGATTGTAAACTTGTTTGTGGTTCAAATAAAGAGAAAAAAAATGGTTTGAAAACGAGACACAATAGAAACATCTATCGTTTGCGAACACCGGTGTTAGCGGTGCCCGTCGAGGGGCTTTTTCATTAAAAACGACATTCAATAGCAACAAAAGTCAACAATAGTTATATATTATCTTTTAACCGGCAAGGCTTAACATATCAGAAATATGGGTATTACCACCTCCACGCCTGATAAAGGCGTGATAATATGATTATGTCTAGTCATTACCGTCTGAGAATCCTCCTAGCTGCCATGGCTAACCTGGAAGTCTTTAAATAGTCTTCGGGCGCAAGTTGGCTGAAGTAAAGAGAACATGTTCAGATGAGGATTCTCAGACGGTACTAATCTGGAGTGCAGTTGCGGTGCGTATCCGCTGTCGATGGGGCACCTAATATCCTGCCCCGCGTGCCCCATTAGCTGCACGAGGGAGGATCTCATGATTACCACTGACAGTGCAATTTCTGTTACAGAGTTTTGGGCATACACTGTTCAGGTTGCATTAACACGAAATAAAAGAAAGATTAGTACTTTATTTCTTTTCATAATTGGTTTAAAATATTTTGAGTATTCTCGAGCATTAACTAGGAATTTAAACTTAAATCCCTCACTACTTTCGTAAAATAATACTATGATCGTTACTAAACCAGCTACTTTTTTTATTTTGTCCACAATTAACAAAAACGGGTGGTGTCCTACCCAAACTAAATTCAAGCAGCAAATATTCAGCGCAAATCTCGGGAAGCTGTGTTACAGCGGTCCGTATATTTACGGTTTTATGTCACACGCACGAGGATTCCGTATACTCGGTATTGTTCTGTTTCCGTTATTGGAATAGGGGTATTTAGGTTTAAATTTAAATAATAAGGGTCTTAAACACTGACACCTACGTTAGTGACGTTAATAATTTTCCTCCCTTATTACGAGCTTGCGTAGCGCGTAGTTGGCATTTAAGTTTCGATATTAAAGGCAAAGCAATTTTGGCCATGGTTGGAAGTCGGAGTGGTGTCCCAAACTTTGTTATTTTGAGTTCCCTGAGTTCCAATCAACATAAATGCAATTTATTATAGACATTTTAGGCATCCTCCTCAGCCTATATACGTCCCACTGCTAGGCAAAGGCCTTCCTGTGGAGAAACACATAAGGAGTGTGGGTCGTAATACCACCACGCTGGCCACGCGACCGGGATCAACGACTTAACGTGCCTTCCGAAGCACAGACGAGCTTGAGATCACATAGTTTTGGTAACCTATCCACGACCTGACCTTGATGAAGGTAGCTTTGTTTTCGATCGAAAGCCAACCAGCATTTTAGGCATATTATGTAACTATACCATGTAATTAAAGTTGGTTGGTTTCTTTTAAGCGTACTTAGCAAGTGTATGAACTAATCTTTCGACTCGAATGAGCGACTTCGCCCGCGGTTACTATGGTTTTTTAAATATCCCACGAGAACCCTTTAATTTTCTGGAATAAAAAGTATCTAAGATGTTGACCAGGGATATAAGGTATCACCATGCAAAATTTAATTTAAATTGGCCCAGCCATTTCGGAGATTATCCCGTGCAAACAGACGAACAGACAGAGAAACAAAAAAAAATTGTATTTTCCCTCTTTTTACATGCCCCTGACGTGATTTAAAGAATTATTGTTCTATGTACAGACATTCGACCTCTACAGTTTCATTATATGTATACTCGTAGATGATCTATGTCGAATAAGAGTCGAACAAGTCTATTTTTATAAAAACTCATCGATATAATCCATTATTCGTTATCGGAACCCGATCACGTCCGTTATTGGTTACAAGATTGATTTGTCACCGTACTGATGTCCACAGATTAATGGTGTCACTTTATAAAATCGATAGAGCATGTCTACATATGAACACTTATTTCTGATCATTAATCATAGGTGAGAAAAAAACCGAATTGAGATTGACGACACTACTCGTTCAACAGCTTGCCGCCGCTTGTACTAGGTTTAAATAAAATTTAATTTTTGACGACCTCCGTGGTCGAGTGGTCTGTGTGCCGGTCTCAAGGCGTCGCCATCTCGAGAGGTTCTGGGTTCGATCCCCGGTGCGGCAAATGTTTGGGTGATGAATTTTCAAGCATTTGTTCTCCAGTCTTGGATGTTTATATATATTACGGATATTTGTATGTATTTATCTATTAAATATATTTATACGTAATCTAGTGTCCGTAACACAAGCAGCATTAGTTGCTTAAAATGGGGCTAGTTGATAGTTGTGAATGTTGAAGATATTTTTATTATTAAGTACGATTCGTTGAATATCGCTTGCTCCAAATCGTGCCCGGTGCATGGCAACAGGCGGGCCCAACAAGTCACTCCCACATACACATTAACATAGATACCGCAAGTTTTCGGGAGCTTAACGAGGAGCAGGAGGAGCAGGCATGTTACCTTCGCCATGGTCAGGCCGTGGATGGGTGACGAAAACTTTGTGATCTCGAGCTTCTTCGTGCTTCGGAGGTCACGTTGAGCCGTTGTTCCCGGTCGCTATTGCGACTATTTCTAGCCACCAACCCGCATTGGGCCAGCGTGGCGGTGTTACGGCCCATACTCCTCATGTGTTTCTCCATGAAGAAGGCCTGTGCTCAGCAGTGGACGTTGGGCTGAGGACTTTGTGTCAACTTTTTAACGTCTACTGTGACGTCACAGCCGTTTTGAGACGGGAGATCCAAACTGATTGTAAGATATCGATACCGCCGTGGCCCCTCCGCCAAATATTACACAACGCGGCATTTTTTTACTTTTAGTAGCATTCGGACGCTCGCAGAGTAGATAGCAGCAGCCAATCCCGACGGCTTATCGGGGTTTTCGATCATGCGAAGTACATACAAGTACATTTAAATTTGTCAGTTGTGGATTTAATAAACCTCATGATTTAAGCTGGTTTTGGAAGCGTCCATAGGCTACAATAACCCCTTCTCATCACGTGGGCTTTATGCTTGATTGCCACTTTAGTATTAGAAGAACAATATAAAATAACTAGCTAACTAGTTTTTTTAACTATCCCAATTTTCTCTCAAAGTCTCAGCCCGATCGGTTCCAAATTGACAAAGTTTCATAGAAACTTTCATCCCCTATTGTATCACTTTGGGGGTAGAATTAATCACAATCCTTTCTTAGCGGATGCCTACGTCATAACATCTAGCTGCATGCCAAATTTCAGCCCGATCCGTCCAGTGGTTTGGGCTGTGCGTTGATAGATCACTATGTCAGTCAGTCACCTTTGAGTTATATACGAGTTATAGATTTTAAACCAAAGAGAAATATAAACTAGAATAACGTCCAGCTTTTTCTATTTACGAGGTACCATCCGAATACAAGGAAACAATGGGATATACAAAAGATCTCTATTGCGTGATCCGTAATCACACAAATGAACGATCAACTAAACACAATTTTTCATCAAACAATTCATTCGCAAACCGATTAATGTTGCTACTTCAAAGTATTCACCACTTCAAAGTTACGAATGGCAACACAAGCGGGCGGAACGTTGATATGAATTGTGTAGTTAGGGTCGGTTTTTTGATCCGTAGTCAGGTAGACAAATAAATAAATATCTTGAGACATTCACACCTATCAACTAGCCCCATTTTAAGCAACTAATACTGCTTGTGTTACGGATACTAGATGACGGATAAATATATTTTATTGACAAAGACATATAAATATTCTGAATATATATAAACATCCAAGACTGGATAACGAATGCCTGAAAATTCATCACCCAAACATTTGCCCCCACCGGTGATTGAACCCAAACGATGATGTACCGTGATAATAATAATATGTCAGCTGGACCAATAGTCCAATTATTAGATATCTAATAAAGTTAAATAATCATTGACAATTTAACAACAACACGATTCTGCGTTTAGTAAAAAATAGTGGCTGCCGGCACAGCTGACGTATTTTTCTTCAAATTTTCGTCGCAAATTTAACCATTGGTCAAGCGGACGTCGCAGATTAAGTTGTTTCCATTAACGCTATTACTCATTTAGTTTTTTTTATTTTTACCATTGGGCTAACTATTACAACGGAACAAAAAACTGGCCCTTAGTTAAACTGTGTTTAATGAGGCTAATATGTTGCAATCTCTTTGTACCCGTCCGCTAGAGATAAAGTGCTTTTGAACACGTAAGCGATTCATTGGAATTGGTTATTGTGATTGTTTATTCATTAGACCTAAAATCATACTGAATTGGTTTAAACAGAGTTATTTTGTAATGAATCAACAACTTCGCAATACTAGGAGCATCATAAATCCATATAGAGAAAGTTTTAAAAATACTCTCACTTCAATAGACTAGTTGACCCTTTTATTATTGGGGCCCAAATGATTAATTACTGATAGCCATCACCATAAAAAATAATAATAAAAAATTCTGAAGCCTATAACACAAAAAAATTTAAATTATAAATTACTTTTTTGCTTAAATGTCAAAAACGTCTTCGGTCCTGGTGGTCTATGAATTATCTGTGCCGTAGCATCACGATTATTGTACTGGCCTTTGATGGATTTTGCCCACGCGTAGTAATTGTTTACATGAAGCGTTACTCAACTAATTTCACGAACATGGTGGATAGCGTTTTTGGTAGATGAAAAAAAAGTAAAATTAAAACATATTTAAATTGAATTTCTACAGTAATCCCTTATTATTTTTATCTAACTAAATACTATGTGCATGACACATTTTTTCATTACTTTTGATATGAGTCAACTAGCCTATTACCTCTATTTGCAATTCTTGCGGTGTCTAAGTCTATATCTGAAGCCGTCTGTCTGCTTGCCCCCGCATTTAAAAAAAACCGGCCAAGTGCGTGTCGGGCCATAATAAGTGTAAGGTTCCGTAGTCCGTCCGATTAAGGGTCAGTTTTCTGATCCGTGGTCAGGTTGATCAATAGGTTAAAATATGGACCAATGGCGAAAACGTATGATGTCGTTATATGATTGCTTGACCATTGTCCAATAGTCGAATTTTCAAATATAACTAAAGTTAAATAATCATAGACAATTTAACCACACCACGATGCTGGCATTAGTAATATGGCTGGCATCACAGGTGATGTATTTATATTGCTTTGAATTTTCATCGCACATTTAACAATTTATCATGCTGACGTCACACATTTTTTACACTTTTTGTTTTACTACTTTGTCGGCGTGGTTGATCTTTGTTGGTGTGATTGATTTTCCACTTTGTCGGCATATTGGTACCAAATTTCAGCTGACAGCTCAGACAGACGGACTTGGCGAATTTATAAGGGTTTCTAGTTGACTAAGGAACCCTAGGAACCCTCTTAGTTTTGTTGCAGCAGAGGGTAATTAGATTTTCTTAAAGATACTAGAACTAAAATCGTCAATTTACCACAAAGTGTTCCTTCTTTTACTTAGATAAAGGTAAAGTAGAATAGTGTTGTGCTTATTAGAATACGACATACCTGTGATTTTGTACCGATTTTTTAAGATTATTAATAATAATAATAATTCTTTATTTGTCAAAACATGAGTAGGTACATACAGGTGTTACAGTTTAATATGTCATTACAAACTGAACCTTGAGCTTTGTGACAAATAAATTAATTTTACCATTACAGTTTTTACTGATTTTTTTTCTTGTGATTTGCATTTGTGAAATAGAAAATGTTCATCACTTCCTTTTTTCGAAACTACATAAACCTGTTACTGGATGTTGCAGGCGATAATTACTTTTGATTACAATTGGAGACAAATATTGTTTTTCCTTGATTATTGAGGAGCTCGGTTCCGTAGTGGTTAGTACGCTTTGGCTTTCGATTGAAAACAATGTTACCTTCGCCATGGTCAGGCCGTGGATGGGTGACCAAAACTTTGTGATCTCGAGCTCCTCCGTGCTTCGGAAGGCACGTTGAGCCATTGGTCCCGGTCGCTATTGCGACTATTTCTACCCACCAACCCGCATTGAGCCAGCGTGGTGGTGTTACGGCCCATACTCCTCATGTGTTTCTCCACAAAGAAGCTCTCCCAGGAGTGGGACGTATATAGGCTGGGAAATAATTGTTTTTACGTTATTGTCTTGCTATTTTTAATAAGAATGTATAATCTTTTAACAAAGGAAACCCCAGCAACTACAAACTCTTGGAGCTCCGATACTTGTTACTAAATATCGCGTGATGATCAGGGCGGCACTACTCCGATCGTAAATTCAATGAATGCCTGGAACGCGCGGCCGGCAAAGGCATTAACTCTAAACTGCCATTAAAGTGTGCCGCAACTAGTGGCTAGTCTGTTTTGTTTCAATCGGGATTTCGTAGTAGTATTGGGAAGTTGAGTGTTTTTATGAAGCACTTTATATACCTATAGGTATACCAATTTCCAAATTATATGTATACGTTATTTTAAAAATTTACTAAGTTTGAATAAAAACTTAAGTACAGTTCATTTTGAATATCGTTTGCCTCACATTGTGCCCGGTGCATGGCAACAGGCTCTAACTGTTACATGGGGACCTAACATATCTGGCGAGAAGTGGGTGTTTAACCTCTGCCTAATCCTTCGGCGAAAAAGGCGTAACGATATAACATACAAATTTTTTATAAAAAAAAAATATGTTTCTGTAATCACTTATGGCTACTTGAGGCTACGTTAAATGAAATGGCTACGTGATGAAACGACTAAAATACATTGAAATTGAAAGCTGATATTGAAAAGCTAAAAAAAGCAAGAATTTGTCTGTATCTGCTTGCTCTTGCGCCAACGACTACGACGCTACGGCTTCATTTTTCTCGTAGCACTTGCACGTTAGAACCAAAATGGTGGCGTACCGTGCGTTTTAGGAGGAGTTTCCTTCCTCATACGCTTAGGTTGTGGAATGAACTACCTGTCGCCTTTTGCTCTGCCTATTTTAAGGAATATGTGTAAACTATATGGCGTTAATTGAGATGTAAACAAATAATTTACATATGTTGCTGAGCATCTGAGGTGTATCAATATATTTTGAGTCTGAAATGAATTAATGGCCTGAGCCAACAGTCGCCTCCAAACCACCCCTTATAGCGACCCCTTTCCACTCAACATCGGAGTTAATAAGCTGAGAATTTTATACTTAAACCTGAACTGAGATGAAGCCTGAGGTATACACACTGATCTGAGCTGAGGATACATATAACCGTATGCTACTAATAATACCTTAGGTGCACTGAGAAAATAGTTGCTTTCATCCACTGATGTTAAGATACACATACTTTTATAAACACATACGGAACGCAGTAGTTATTGATACATGGTGAATATTGATAGCATAAATGAGTAATAAAAACTTACTGAGGTTTCTGGAATCTGCCGCACTCTGCTGTTGAACGACCGCGTCTGGTTTTTTAGTGACAGATGCAAAAACTATTCTACCCTCAAGAACGTCACAGTTTTCTTGTAACTAAATTCGCACCGTTCGCGAAACTTCCTGGTGAGGCTTTCCCAAGAGACTACAGCATGGAATCCTTCAAAAAGGGCGTGAAAAGGTTTTTTAAGGGTCGGCAACGCGCTGGTGATGCCCTCGGTGTTGCAGGCGTCCATAGGCTACGGTGACCACTGCCCATGTGTGGGCCGTATGCTTCTTTGCCACCCTGGTGGTATAACTTGCTACGAACTACGATTTATGCTTATAATTTATTGAACCATTACTTTCTTTTCCTTTTCCATCTAATTTTTTTGTGTGCTTCAGTCGTTTTATATCCAAATAATTCTAACTATCCCGGACCGGCTTCGCACGGGTGCATTATTGTACAGTCAAGTACAAAAATGTGTATATTTTAGAGGTCACATCATCATCTTTATTTTCTTCAAATAAGAGTCATTTACTGTCAAAAGTGGATATATATTTTTGGAATTGACAGAACATGAACATATTTATCTTCCTCTTGAATTATTCTATCTATTAAAAAACAGTAACAGTTTTTAAAGATCTAAGCATGGACAGTTACAGACAGCGAGCTTAGTCTATGTAGTGATTAAAACAGTGTGGTTAGAACACTCAAATTGTCAGCCCAGTCAAATAAGCCAAAATATAGGTTCAACCGGGACATGAGAGATGATAAGCTGAAATCTTGTGTACACCTTCATTTTAGTGTTCTTAAAATTGTCTCAAAAGTTTCATAAAATCTTGTGTCTGTGCGTCATAACTTATTCAAAGTCAAATGTCAAACAAATCAGCTTATCTCGGATTCTATAATTCCAATGAATTTGCTGTACATCCATATACATTACTAGCTGTTGCCTGTGACCTCGTCCGCGGTTTCTGGTTTTTAAACCTTCCCACGAGAACTCTTAAATTTTCCGGAATAAAAGTATCTAAGATGTTCACCAGGGATATGAGATATCACCATGCAAAATTTCATTGAAATCGGTACAGCCATTTCGGAGATTAGCTCGTTCAAACAGACGAACAGACAGAAAAACTAAAAAACTAAAATTTATTTAAATCCCCCTGACTTGATTATAATAATTTTTTTATGTACAGAAATTCAACCTCTACAGTTTTATTATACCTATGTATAGATATGGAAGAATTGTGTAGCACAAAAATTGTGACTGGTTTGGTATTAAAAATTGTTTCAATTGTCAGTAACAAAAATGTCGGATATAATTTTGTTATAAAACTAATTATGATGTATGATATAATAAGATGTATGTGGGATGATGATACTATTTCTTACCTTGTTGACCTTGCACAGCTACAATAACAATTGAATGAAAAGTAAACGTTTTTGTTTGACTTCGTGTCACAGAAATATAAACAGTGTTCAAAGCCGGTAAAAGTTACAAGATAAATGAATATTTATGTGGTTCGCGGTAGCTACAGTCACGAGCATGAACATATATTCACTTTGAACAATTAACGTCTCTATTCCCTTGTAATAGAAGTCTTTTACTGTCCAAAGTGTTTATATGTTCATGCTCGTGACTGTATTCGTGCGTCCTTAATTCTTTGAAAGCTTATTTCCTTGGGTTTTAGACTACGAGTACAATATGTTTTTCAATGAGACTATGTTAAAAACAGATAAAACGCTTGAGAAGTCATTGGATTATAATTATGTGACATTTAAAGTTTGAATGGGGGAAGAAATACGACAAAATTGAACAATTACATTTAACAAGTTGATTGGTTGGGTCATAATAAGAGTTCTTTGATAATTTGTACTACGAAGTACTTTTACTGCTTATCTGAATTAAATGGATTGCTATGTGGTACGAAAGAGGTTACTAAACATTTTAATTGGACCGAAGATATGGAGACATTTTTCCAGTTTCCAGTCAACAAGGCAGTCGACCAATATTTAATAAAAAAATAAAGTGTTAGTAGACGAGCCCTGGCTAAGCAATTATACAATGTTGATATTATTAGACGTATTAAACCTTCTTCTTGAACTACTCACTCAAACCGCATTGAAATCCGTTATACATTTAGAAATTCAGTTCAAATTCATATGACAGACATAAAGAAGGAAACGATACAGATAATATTAAATGATATATGAAGAAGAATGCGATGAATGGGAGAAAGATCATATCACCAGGAAAGTTATGGATTTTAAAGTGGAATGGGGTGAAGATCAAAGAAAAGATGGATGGATTGTGTGAATGATGATGTGATGAGGATGGGAGTGAGTGTTGACTTGACGAGTGATAGAGGAGAGTGGAAGAGGAAGACATGTTGCGCGACCCCAAATAGAATTGGGAACAGGACAGGACAAAAAAAATATGAAGAAGAATGCGATCTCAAAGTACTCTAGTTTCAAGGTGTAACGGAACGTTACTTGTTGAGTCTGTGGTGTTTTTGGTTGCTAGGTGAGAGTGTGAGTGTTGACGTCCGCTGTTGAGGCATTGTATTTTAGTTATTTATATTTTATTCCAATACATCTATTTCAAGCTATCATCTTCTTTCATTTCATAAAGTCCATTCGCTTTCACAAGGACTTATAGAAGAGATTTAGATAAAGGTTACTACACGCGACGTACACAGGCCCGACCGAGCAGACGACGCCGCGCGCCGGTCAGCTAGTGACCGCGGTTGGTGTAACTCAGCCGAAACGTCGGGCATTAAGTAGCATTTACGAGTATATACTACATAATGTACGTCGCGTGTAGTCCCGTTAGTGTAACCTTTATATGCAACGCGAGAGTTTAAAATCTGAGATTGAGATTTCCAACGATTCCAAGATCCAAGTCGTGAGGTTCATACTAATTGCTTACTCCGCAAACAGTCTTGTACAACTAAACCAACGTAGGAGCCAGTTCGGAGCTTATAACAACAGTTTGAAAGCAAAATATTGTTGTAGCGTTTGCAACTACCCTCGTAATGGCTAATGGGTTTTCAGTTAGTTCGAGACGACGGCGTTGTAATGGGCAAATAGTGAACGGCTCTATTCGATATGATTGATGATGAAACAATATGTTAAACATGTATCATCACGCCTCCTTCTCCGAAGGTGTAGGAAGAGGTGTTAAACACCCACATTTCGCCAGAGATGTTAGGTCCCCATGTAACAGGTGGCGAGCCTTACCGTGCACCGGGCACAATGTGAGGCAAGCGATATTCACAATGAACTGTAAATAAATAAATAAATATCCTCAGACACTCACACCTATCAACTAGTCCCATTTTAAGCAACTAAATGCTGCTTGTGTTAAGGATACTAGATGACGGACAAATATATTTAATAGATAAATACACATAATTATTCAGAATATACATAATATAATACATATATTAGGTTGGGGAAAAAGTCTTTTCGCATTATAGTATGTATAAACTTGTAATAAAATCTCTTTGGCTATACTATTTGTATCTGGCTGGTTTTGGTATCATTGAAAGTTTAAATTTTAAAAAACATAATTCCAAATTCAAATTAGGAAACTGTGTGATTTTCATTTGTTTTTCGTACCGCCAAGATGAGTGAATCTAATGAAGAAATTCGATACATTTTAAAATTTTACTACAAAAAAGGTAAAAATGCAACGCAAGCCGCGAAAAAAATTTGCGATGTTTATGGACCTAGTGCAGTGTCTGTGAGAGTAGCACAAATTTGGTTTAAGCGTTTTCAATCCGGAAATTTTGATGTCAAAGATGCACGTCGCTCTGGTCGCCCTATTACAGATAAAATGGATGCCATTTTTGAAAAAGTGGAGCAAGATCGGCATGTCAGTAGTTACGACGTAGCTGAAGAACTGGGAATTGACCACAAAACAGTTTTGGCGCATTTGAAAAAAACTAGGTACACAAAAAAGCTCGACATTTGGGTACCTCACGAGCTCACTGAAAGAAACCTAACGAACCGTGTACTCATTTGTGATTTTTTATTACGACGTAATGAAACCGAACCATTTTTGAAGAAGCTGATAGCTAGTGATGAAAAGTGGATCACGTACGAAAAGAACGTGCGAAAAAGGTCGTGGTCAAAGGCCGGTCAGGCTTCACAGACTGTGTCGAAACCCGGGTTAACTCGCAACAAGGTGATGCTGTGTGTGTGGTGGGATTGGAAGGGCATTATTCATTATGAGCTGTTACCACCAGGCAGGGTCATCGATTCTGAACTCTACTGCGAACAACTGATGAGATTAAAGCAAGAAGTTGAGAGAAAGCGGCCGGAATTAATCAACAGAAGGGGTGTGGTTTTTCATCATGATAACGCTAGACCTCACACATCTTTAGCCACTCAGCAAAAATTAAGAGAGTTTGGCTGGGAGGTGTTAATGCATCCGCCGTATAGTCCTGACCTTGCACCTTCAGATTTCCACCTGTTTCGGTCTCTTCAGAATTCTTTAGGCAGTGTCAGGTTAACATCACGAGATGACTGCCAAAACCACTTGTCGCGGTATTTTGACCAGAAGTCCCAAAATTTCTAAAGCAATGGGATCATGTCCCTACCTACAAGATGGCAAAAAGTTATCGAACAAAATAGTACCTACATACTTTAGTTAAATGCAAATAAATTATATTAAAAAATGTTTTGAATTTTCTTAAAAAATGCGAAAAAACTTTTTCCCCAATCTATTATCTTGTTGCTGTCTTATCAGAGTTCATACATTTAATACATATAAAATATAATATGTACATCAAATATCTTTTACTTCTTCAACAGTGGATAAACTATTTCCATTAGTTTCTCCATGAGGAAGCCCAGCAGTGGGACGTATATAGGCTGAGGACAATTAAACATCTGCCCCTACCGGTAACTAAACCAAGACCTCAAGATTTACCACTAATTGACACCCAGTTAACACCCTAACTCTTGTTTATCAACAGCGATACCCGTGATTAGAAGCAGAAAAAAGGTTCAATTTATTAACTAGTCAACGGGCACAAAACGGGACACAATAGAAACATCTATTCCTTGCGAACACCGGTGCTTGCAGTGCTCGCCATTGGGTTAACTTGTGGCGTTGTGGACCGATGTTTAAAAGAAACTCCAAACTTGACGTCACTTATATTTATTATATATATATATATATAAGAAAGGTAAATTTCACATTTAAAACTAAAAGATATTATGAAAGATAGGGCTACTTACAATAGTGCCTTAAAGAAACTTAAAGACTTTATATATGAACTGTTACTCATAAATTCCGAATCCTGTGCTCTTGACTCTTTTACGATAAGACTAATAACTTATGTAGCACAATAGTAAATATATTATAATTATATCTAAAATTATGGTCGGTGAGTCAACCGTTCTAGGCGCTGACTCTTGCAAGAATGAATTTCGGGAACAAAACAAATATTGGGTCCTTACCTATGAAATTGGTGTTTTTTTCTCTCTTAGTATTTTGTCTGTAACTATTAAGATTCAGAGTATTCCTAAAAAATAATTACCTCGTCTAAAAATAGACTATATTTTTGAGCTCTTTTGGTTTGTTTTGATAATTTGTAAGTTTGATTGTGTTAA
Source organism: Parapoynx stratiotata (assembly GCA_910589355.1). Lineage (NCBI taxonomy): Eukaryota > Metazoa > Arthropoda > Insecta > Lepidoptera > Crambidae > Parapoynx > Parapoynx stratiotata. The sequence continues at coordinate 7,327,038 of OU342482.1, forward strand.
AATTGGACACGGAGACAACTCTTTTTAAGTGCCTCCCGAATACATCATTTTATTTGCATTCACTTAAAAACGATAAATAATTGTTATGAAGTGTGATATTACACATATTACTAAAGCTTGTCTAATGATAGATGCCAAATATTATTATCTCTGGATTTGTCGTTGTGAAGAAAACTGAAAAAATGTTAGTATGGAAAATGCAGAATTCCCCAAAATCTCCATACAAAACACCAATTTCATAGGTAAGGACCTAATAAAAGGAGACAGACAGTAAATTTAAAAACAGAAACCAAGAGATAAAGGTCCAGAGAAGAGCGCAATGACCGCAACGAGTCGCTAATCTAGCAAAGTGACATTGTCTCTTTTATACACGTGATCAAATAAACAAGAATTGCTTCACAAATTTACTTCAATTAGGATCAAAATTGATATAATATCAATTGAATATTACAATAGAAACGAGGTTAGTGTATAATCTACATAGTCATTAAATAATCGATAGAATGTCGCGGTCTCTATAATAATATCGATAAACCTCATGGAGCAGCACATTGGGAGTATGGGTCGTAACGCCACACGCTGCTTCCCCAATACGGGTTGGTGGGTAGAAACGGTTGCAATAGCTACCAACGGTCTGATGTGCTTTCCAAAGCACGGAGGAGTTCGAGATTACAAAGTTTTGGTCACCCATCCACGACCTGACCATGGTTAAGGTAGCTTTATTTTCAATCGAAAGCCAAGGCGTACTTACCACTACGCCACCCAGCTCCTCAAACCTTCCTCTTTCCACTACTATCTATTGAAAAATACATCTAAGCATACCTTAAGGAAAAACAACGGGAAGCGATTTTTTTATATACTATTAGTTTTTGCGTAGAATAGATACTTTAGATAACGCCCCACGTTGGGCGCCAGTGTGACGGGGTGAAGCCAGGGATAAATGAAAGGCGCTGGGTCGTTACGTATTGTATATTACGGAATTAAAGAACAACTGAATTAACCGCCTCTCTGGTCTAGTGGTTCAAACCACCGGGTGTTGATCGGAGGGTCCGGGTTCGATTTCCCATGGAGGCACAAGTTTTTCTGCTCGGTTTGGTTGGTGGTAGGGCTTCTAAGCTCGCCTGGCTAGCTACCACCGTCTTACCTAAATTTCTCGCCATAATAACTATGTTTTAAGCATTGTTGTGTTCCGGCAATCAGAGGTAAGATAGCCAATTCCTCAGTTGTTGAGGATTACAGGTGAAGCTTGCTTCCACCTTCCGCCTAATCTTCACTTGCCATCAGGTGAGATGAAGGTCAAGAGCTTACCTGTCGTATGTAAAAAAAAAAATTATATAAAAAAGGTAAGTTTCACTGAACACATAAACGATTTCACACTTTACACTAAAATATATTATAAAAGGTAGGGCTACTTACTATAGTGCCTTAAAGAGACTTATAGACTTTGTTATATATCAGGAACTGGTGATAGAGAATCTTGTGGGCTTTTGTAACTTTTAGTATAAGCTTATTAAAGCTGATCAGCACTTTATAAATATATTACATTGTTAGCAGTGAGTCAACCGCTCTACACGCTGACTCTGGTAAGAATGAACTTCGAGAACAGAACAAGTAAAAAGAGACAGACAGTAAATTTAAAAACGAAAACCAAGAGAAAATTGGCCAGAGAAGAGCGCAATGACAGCAACGAGTCGCTAATATAGCTATAGCGCCTCGTTACAGTGTGATGGCCTATAGCCTTTCTCAATAAATAGGCTATTCAATACTGAAAGGTTTTTTCAAATTGGAACAGTAGCCACAATAGGCTAGTTCACTCATATCAAAAATAATGAAAATTATGTGTCATTCACATAGTATTTAGTACAGGGGTCCGAAATATACAAAGTTCGATAAATATAGATTGCTGTAGAAATTCAATTTAAATATGTTTTATTTTCACTTTTTTATCCATCTGCCAAAAACGCTATCCACTATGTTCGTGAAATTAGTTGAGTAACGCTTCATGTAAACAATTACTACGCATGGTCAAAATCCGTCAAACGCCAGTCGCAACCAATCAAGCGTAAGTCACGCATGCGTACACAGTAAGTTACAATAATCGTGTCGCTACTGCACAGATAATTCATAGACCACCAGGCCAAAGGCGTTTTTGACATTTAAGTAAAAACGTTATTTATAATTTAAAATTTATTGTGTGAAAGGCTTTAGAAAAATATTGTATCATTATTTATGTGATGGCTATCAGTAATTAATCATTTGGGGCCCAATAAAAAAAGGGTCAACTAGCCTATAAGCGCAATTGAAAATTTATTCCTACTCTATTATTAGAAGCAAAGTTCATAGTGGCGTACATTAGTCCTTCATTTTTCTGGGAGGCGGTTTTGAAATTTTTTGACATTCACCCGCACGACACTCGTTCCCATGGGAATATCGGGATCAAAGGTAGCCTATGCCCTTTTTCTGGCTCTAGTCTATCTGTGTACCAAACTTTGGTTCAATTAGTTCAGTTTTTATACTCGTAATATTAGTATAGATGTAATGATAAGCATTTTGCATTATTATAATTGTTAGTATTACCAACGCATGTTTCTTAATATAAATGAATCTTTATCTTTATTTCTTAAGCAATTTACTTTGAAATAGGTATCAAAGATGTCTTCAAGATTATTTATTCAAAATTGAGTCTTATCACTGAGTATCAATGTGGAGACTTCGGTAGCGATTAAAACCTGATCTTCATTGAATTTTAAACACTTTGGCACATTGGACAAAATTGTTCGAACATAAAACGATAAATATCCAAAGTTATCCAATCTTAGCTTGTCTTGGGTCAGCCCCCAATTCTAAACATCTAGATCAAGGATTCGATTAGGGATGTCACTTCCCGTATCGCTCTGACTCGCTGCAGTAGAAAGAGACAGTTATAGGAATTTCGGGATTGATTTTTTCCGACAGCTGAGATTACTCCCCATGAGTTTCTCCATATATAAATGCTTGTGCCCAGCAGTGGGAATACAGGATAGTGACGAGTAAAGTCCGTTCATCTTATTTTGTTATATTAGGTCTTTACCAATGAAATTGTTGTTTTGTATGGAGATTTTGGGGAAGTCTGTATTTTCCATACTAACATTTTATCAGTTTTCTTCACAACTACAAATCCAGAGATAATAATGTTTGGCATGTATTATTAGACCAGCTTTAGCAATATGTGTGTGAACACGCTTGATAAAAATTATTCATCTTTTTTATGTTAATGCAAATCAAATGATGTATTCGGGAGGCAGTTAAAAATAATTGTCTTTGTGTCTAATTTTAACACAATTAAACTTACAAAAAATTATCAAATTAAATAATGCGAGCTCAAATATATGGTCTATTTTTAGAAGAGGCAATTATTTTATAAGAATGTTCTGAAACTTAATAGTTACGGAGAAATTGCTAAGACAGAATAAAAACACCAATTTCATAGGTAAGGAACCAATAGTATTGAAATAGTACCGCATAATATAAACTGATAACTAAATTCCTCAGCCTATATCCCACTGCTGGGCACTGGCCATCCTCATGGAGAAACACATGAGGACACCGTTACACCGTCACCATTTCGGGTTGGTGGGTAAAAACGGTTGTAATAGCCACCCGGACCAACCCAACGGCTTAACGACCTTCCAATAGATAGATAAAATTCTTTATTGCAACTAATAATAACACAGAATTATAATAAAACAGACAGGGGAGAGACAGGCAGAGATCTCTGTTAGGGATATGTCCGCCCTTGCAAACATATGTTAACAGCCTGTTTTATGTATTTATTTTTGAATTGCAATAAAGAGTATATATAAAAAATATCTTCCAAGCAACCTTTTGGTAGAGATAGAAGGAAATAAAAGTTACGTGTAATATACTAACATATATAAGGTGCAAATATAAACTACTTATATATACATTACGTAACGTACCTTCCAATGCACGCAGGAGTTCGAGATCACAAAATTTTGGTCACCCATCCACAGCCTGACCATTGCGAAGGTAGCTTTGTTTTCGATCGAAAGCTAAGTTGTAGTAAGCACTACTTTATCGAGCTCCTCGCTCCATTAACCATCATACTAAACAGGCCGATATAGAACAATAAACGAATGGACTATATATTTGTTTTACTGTTAATGCAAATAATGGTTTAGTGAGGGTCGTGTTAATCCCTTTTGAAGTTGGAGAGCTGTAAGGGCGAGTTCACAATCCATCTACAAAGTATGAAGTGATAATTATTTATTGTGACCTGACCAGCTTCCTATGTCAGTTCTATTTAGGCCCTACAGTTGCTCCATCAACTGGGCACTGTCAAGATAAGATGTTCCCAGTTTGGATTGGTTTTATTTCATCTGGGTCAAGAGTGTGTTTCCCCAGGTGTCTGCTTCTTTTGTGAATCAGCGGTTCACAGTAGAACAAGAGGTGCATTGGTGTTTCACGCTCTTGTTCGCAGAATCTGCAAATGTCGGTATCCTTTAGCTTCATGTTGTAAAGGTGTCTGTTTAACTTGCAGTGACGAGTCAAAGTCCTGATCATCACGCTCAGGTTACTCCTATTGAGCTTTAATAGCTCGTCAGTGCGTTTGCGAGAGTATGGTTCGATTAGTTCTTTTGAGTGTGTTATCCCGGACGTGTTATGCCAGTCTGCTTTTGCCTCTTTAAAGAGGTGAGTTTTTAGGTATTACATAGCCTGGTTCCTTGAGAAGTGACAATATAAGTGGTTCCACCTGGCATAGTACTACCAAATCCTAAAAAAGCAAAACTTTTATATCGCAATACATAATGTTAGCCCGTGAAGCAGAAAGGGAGCTAAATTGTAATATAATTACAAAACAATTTCCAGATTTTATTGTAAAAAAAATAATTTTCTTATACCCTATCTGGTTCTCTAACTCATGTTAGAAACGACAGTTTATGGACTTAGATCAAACTAGTGTGTACAGTTGTAGTTTTGTGATAACGTTGCCCACGACTTCGGGCTGTTACTATGGTTTTTTTACTATCCCACGGGAACCCTTTAATCTTCCGGATTAAAAAGTATCTAAGATGTTGACCTAGGATATAAGGTATCACCATGCAAAATTTCATTGAAATCAGTCCAGACATTTCGGAGATTAGCCCGTACAAACAGACACAAATAGACACAAACAGACAGAGAAACATAAAAAATAACAAAAAACAATTTTTGATATTTTCCCTCTTCTGACAGCCCCCTGACTTGGTTTTAAGCACTTTTTTTAATTATGTACAGGCATTCGACCTCTACAGTTTTATTACATGTTTATAGATTTTGAAACACTAGCATGACTAATACGACCGTCCAATAGATAAAGTATACTAATATTACTTAGCAAAGCCAAAATACAAACCTACGTATTTTTACACTGACAATATTTTTAACCGATCTTTATTATTTGAGATCGGTATTTAGTATTTGAGGTCTCTTCTGGCGTTGTATCCGAAGTAGGTATTTTACTTTTGATCAAATCAACATTTCAACTTTGAACTTTGTATGCTTTTCAACTTTCAACTTTATATAGTTTACATTCGTCATATTTTCCATTGGCTCTTTTCGCCATACGAACTGACCCCAATCACAAACGGTAGCAGTTAATATTAAGTCTGCTATTATCAGCTGTAACTGCCATTAGGTGCTTATGATGTTCTGTGGCTTCATAACTCATAAAACTTAGCTAAATAAAAGGATCGCTTAGCGAATTTGAGCTTTAATAAACTCGATATAAAAGAGATTTTTCATTATTTCAGTCCGTGACAATAGCAACAATCTGAGTACCCGTAGAATATGAACTTGGACTATTTTAAACTGTTTTTGGTATTTTTTTGGCACAATAATTAATAACACTAAAGTTATTTGATAATATTCCTGCGGAACTATGCAGAATTCATCACATAATTTTTATTTTATATTAATATATTTATTCTATTTTTTATTATATTCACGTTGAAATGTTTTTTTGTTTTTGTGACAACTAAGTGCATCTACTTCTTTTCTTTTTTTCTGCACCACCAAATGGTTGACTGGTCGAAAATGCCTTTGGCAATTAGTCCGCCAATGTTCACCAAATGTACTAAAGTTTAAATAAATAATTAGGAACACACACATATCATCACGCCTTTTTCCCCGAAGAGGTAGGCAGAGGACATTTCGCCAGATATGTTAAAAACAATATATAACATAACACATTATATGAAATGAAAGGTTTTATTTCAGAATTACAAACTCCATATACATTGTTAGTAAAACTTAATATTAGGGTTAGTTTTGACACTCAGCGAACATTCCCGAGGCACTGCAGCGCCAGAGCAGCCCCGACAAGCCCCTGAAGGCGTTATTATATTGGACGCGGAGGGCACTGAAGGCCTTTTTGGTGTAATTTAACACATACACATAACATAATTAACAATCATAAATATTCATATTCAACAAGAAATAATACGATTATTTGGCATTTTAATTCCAGAAGGATCCTTAATAACCGTTACATCATTTCAAGAAGAAATATTATCACATTGTGTTATATCGGCATATTTAATTTTGTTCATAAGGTTCAATCAATGTCTATAGGCAAGATTATACTCTTATATTAAGAAGCCACAGAAAACAAGTGTTTTAATTAACCTTTTATCTTTTGTTCTAGATGAGCTGAAACCTGAAGGACAGCACGAAAGTTTTTATTATAAAAAATAAATTAGAAAGCTATTCAAAATTAAGTGACAATAAAAGAGCCAAATCATTTGATATTTACAAAAAAATAAAATTTTTATTTGTTATTTACTAAATATTTAAAAATATTTATGATTAAATCGAATGTTATTTAAAATCGAGCTGTAAGTTTTCAATCGATTAGTCTGTAGTGTTGCGTTTATGAAAAAAGTTTCCAAATTTGTAAATAAAAAGTAAAAAAAATGAGTTTTGATTCGAATTCGCCAACTAAGAAGCTGAATATTGAGAAAGCCTCGAATTTTATGAGGCAGTTCAGAGACCCTGATTCGAGAGAACTAAAAAAACTTTCAGCCAATCAGTTTATGGAGGTGTGGAGCCACTACGACAGAGATGGTACGTGTAAATTAACATATTTATTTATAACTAGCTGTTGCCCGCGACTTCGTACGCGGCTACTATGGTTTAACTTTTTAACTATCCCACGGGAAGCTTTTAATTTTCCGGAATAAAAAGTATATAAGATGTTGACTAGGGATATATGGTATCACCATGCAAAAATTTATTGAAATCGGTCCAGCCATTTCGGAGACAAACAGAGACACAAAAAAAAATGTATTTTCCCTCTTTTTCAGGGACTGATTTTGGTTATGAAATTTCGGTATTTAACCAGCATAATTTAACGGTACCATTATCTCAACCTTTACTATCGATACCGTTATTTCACCGAAAGGTTATTTTGGTACCGAAATACCGGCAAGGAAACTGAGGCGCCACTAAAATTCAGCGCATGAGAGGGTAGGTACTTATGCGGGTTGTGACTTGTCGAGTACATTTCGTGCATTCTGGTCAGCGCGTCAGTGTCTTGTGTTTCGTTGTTACGCTTATTTAATTAATTGTCGCATTTCCACAGTATCGGAGCAGCTAGTTATGTTTCAATATTATTAATAAAGTTACCATTTATCATAATAATATAAGAAGGCTAGTCTTATGGCTAAAAGTTGAGGACTAAAAGTCTGAGTCAGTCGTGAGGCGTCAAACATGTTTGACTTATGTAGTTATGTCTAATGACTAAAGGAAGTTGGCGGATGACCAGTGAGTTTTTTGAGGAGGCGTTATTTAAAAAAGTAAGAAAGTAGTGTCAAAGTTTATATCATAAAACATGGATCAATCATAGATATTTTAATTTAATTATATATGACTGCTTAAGGTTTATTATTTATTTAAATAACGCTTCCTAAAAAATATCCACTGGTCGACCGTAAAGATCCTTGACTGTAAAATCTAATTGTCAAAGAAAATGTGTGAATTAATAACATATTACACTTAATTAACAGTTTAAATGACAGTTGAAATCGGGGGACACGGTGTGACCCCGCCAAGTCGAGCGCGAAGCAAACACTGCCGTACCATTTTTTTTTTATAAAAAGCTCAACAAATGACTCCACACTACCTGATGATAAGCAGTAGAGGAGTCCATATGAGAAGATAGCTAGAGCAGCATACTGACATACTAGCCCTAGCCCCCTCACCTTGCCGGCCCAAAAAATGCTTTTTCACGCCTCTTTTGAAGGAACCCATATTGTAAGAAGGAGGGATAAGGTTTCTCGAAAGTTGTAAACCCTTATTTTTGAAATATAAAATACTGCCATTGCCCTGTATCTACATTAGAGAAGCCTGTGCCTTTGTTAGAAATTATAAACATTACTTTCAAAGACGTGTTGAAGTTAACTTAAGGCATACAAGAACTCAATATAGAAATCTGCTCTGTCAACCTCCTTGTCGTAAATATATTTATAAGAAAAATGTGTATAATTTATGTGTGTGTATCTTTAACAACATACCAGATGTTATGAAACTTGAAAAAGACACAACGTTTAAAGGTAAACTAACTAAATGGCTACAGACAAGGTGCTTTTATAGTGTTAGAGAGTATATGGATCGAAATAAAGCATAAGATGACTAAAATATTTGCACACCTGCATGCAGGTTGAATACATATTGTACAATCTAAAAATTTTATAACATCTTGTAAACTGTCTTGGTTTAGATCACAGCGTAGCTCCATGCCGAGCCAGGTGATACTGCTCTGTAACGACATAGAGGTGCCCAGAAGAGAAGGAAGGGGAAGAAACGGCGACTTTTTAGCTGTAAACGCGCACACCTGAGTTTTCTTAGCATTGAACTCGACAAGATTCTTAGATCCCCATTCAGAGACAAGGCCCAGCACCCTATCGAGCTCAACACTAAGAATCGCTCTCTCTCTCTCTGCACATCCACGAGCCCAGCCCTTAGGTGTCCATAATATCCCCCATGCACAGTACTGTCGTCTGCATAGCAATGAATGCTTCCTAATGAAAGCATGTCATTGATATGAAGAAGAAACAGTGTAGGGGATAGAACGGAACACTACGGGACACCGGCATGTTTGACATGAACCGCGAAGCACATCCATCACAGAGAACACGGATTATCCGCTCATGCAGGAAGTCAGCGATTCATGTATTATTGATTAGAAAACACAACAGCCCAACCAAACTATTAGAGATCGACCTATATCGCCTTTACAAGAAATATTCAACTTGGTGGGCCGCTTCATTTGATGTCAAAAATCGAAGGTCTGAAGTATCTGATGAAGAACCCTCAGCTGGTCTCAGCTGTATTAGAGATATGGTAATGCCCCCTTATACTACTGGTACAAAAAAAAATCAACTGTCATTGCAAATCTCCAGCGTAGTGGGAGACATCTTCAAATTTAATCTAGCCTATAGCGTTCCATTGCTGGACGAATGCCTCCCCTTCTGCTTTTAATACGCATAAAAAATAAAATTAAACGAAAACTCTGGATAAGACTAGACTGGCTTTTATACTTATACTTACAAGTTGACAAGAAGAAATAGTCGAACGATTAACTTTATTCTATTCGAACATTACACAAATTAAATAAACAAACTACACAAAATTATTAATTTTGCTCAAAATTTTCTCAAAATATAATGCATTGGACTAAGAGTGGCGGTGATACCCGCATACGTCGCTAGATGGCGCTGACTGTATTTTAAAATGAGCTCACGTTTGTTTTCCCGATGGCGAAGTGGCAACCGGCCGCGTTATAGTCGTTTACGACATTCTTCTACTGCGCTTGAAAACGTTAGGGATTTTAGGAGGGACTGTTTGCATTTCGTTGATTTAGCTTTTTATTTCGTGAGCTTAAACTGTGTCAAATAAGGAAATCTAATAAAATAAATCAATATGCCCACGTTTCTACAAAAAGAAGTGAAATCCCACCAAAAACATTCTGTAAAAAACTAGCCAAGTGTCGATGGAGCTGCTTATGTCTAAAAAGTAATGAAATCTAGACAAAGTCGTGCCAAGTCTAAGGTTCCTTACTGCGATTTCTTTATTATTATAGTGAATTTTGTGTGACTTGGTCGTTGAAGGGTACACAAGGGTACAAAACCAGGTGCTCCATGACACCATTGCACCAATCTGTCGGCAGAACCGCTACCCATTGACGATGGAAAATTGCAACTTGGAAAACGTTGATTCAATAACCAGTCAATTGTAGGCTTGATAAAGTCAATAACGTATAAAGAATGTTCAACGGCTAAATCAATAATAATAAAGAAATCGCAGTAAGGAACCTTAGACTTAGCACGACTTTGTCTAGATTTCATTACTTTTTAGAGTTAAGCAGCTCCATCGAGACTTGGCTAGTTTTTTACAGAATGTTTTTGGTGGGATATAACTTACCTAAAAGTTCTGGTAAAGATTAATATTGACTTATATTGACTTAAATAAAATAAATAATAAAAATAATGTGTCATTCACATAGTATTTAGTACAAGGGTCCGAAATATACCAAATTCGATAAATATAAATAAGGGATTGCTGTAGAAATTCAATTTAAGTATGTTTTATTTTTACCTATGCCAAAAACGCAATCCACCATGTTCGTGAAATTTGTTGAGTAATGCGTCATGTAAACAATTACTACGCATGGTCAAAATCCGTCAAACGCCAGTCGCAACTAAATAATATCGTAAATCCTCACCTCAAAAGTCAAACAAAACGCGACGCAGCAGAGCGGCAACATATTAAAAACCCTTATTAAAACAGTTAAAATAGTGTATAAATAACGGTACCGTTATTTCATAAGTAGCAAAAAACCTTGAATCATCAAAAGTATACAACAGAACGCGAGCGATCAGAGCAGAGCGGCAACATGTCAAAAAACCCTTATTTAAAACGGTTAGGATAGGGTATAAATACCGGTACCATTGTTTTATAGGTACCGAAAAATTTTGCTACCGAAATATTAAGATATCGCTTTGAAAAGGTATGACGTCATACCGTTTTATAAAGGTACCATTATATTCCGGTAATTCAGTCCCTGCTTTTTACATCGCCCTGACATGGTTTTAAGCATTTTTTCTATGTATAGACATTCAACCTCTACAGTTTTATTATATGAATAGATAAGGATTGCTGAGGATATCTCTACCGATTCCTCACAAAGCGGAAGTTCGTCAATATTTTGAATTCCTCAACGGTTATCGCATCCTGATAAAAAAGGCTGTCTTATTGATTGTTACCATAGTGCATAGTGTTGTAAGAAACACTAAAGATATTTCTGAGAGACATTCTTTTCTTTTTCCTGCCCAGTTCCCAATTCTACGGAATTTGCATTCTTTTTGCATGCACTTTTTAATTTTATTTACAGATAGTAAATATTCATAAGTTGTTTTAAAAAAGCTTGTAACTCCTTTGGTTTATTACCATCAGGTGACCTGTCTGCTCATTTGCCCCCTACCTCATAAAAATACAGAAAAATAGGTAAAAAGACGCAAATGCGTAATAAATAAATAAATAAATATCCTCAGACATTCACACCTATCAACTAGTCCCATTTAAGCAACTAAATGCTGCTTGTGTTACGGATACTAGATGACGGACAAATATAGTTATTCAGAAAATACGTAATATAATACATATATAATGAACATTCAAGACTGGAGAACAAATGTCTGAAACCCAAACACTTGCATCCACTGGGGATCGAACCCAGGACCTCTCGAGATGGCGACGCCTTGAGACCGGCGTACAGACCTCACGACCACGGAGAAGGTCGTAATGTTTTATCAAATAAATCCTCAGTATCTATTGAATAAAATTCCATTTCCCCAACTTAGGGTTTGCTTTCAACATGTACTCTACATGCATCGGGCGAGCCAATGTCCCATTACAAACTAATTAAAACAAATAGGTTCTATAAAGTTGTGCGCGGCTCGTGCCAAAGGCCCGGGCAGCCCGCAGAAATTTTAATAACTTCGACATTTTACCACGTTCCACGGTTATTGCAATATGGCTCTTAGCTTCGCACATATACGTAACATTTTGTATTATTTATAGTAGCGATTACTTTTAATATTAAAAAAACGTATTTCTAAGCTACTGTGTATCACCTACATACTTTTGTAGTATTCTATTCGCTTCGATATCCACATATCCACACACACCTCTCGCTTTATCATAAAGTAAACGAAATAAAAGTTTCAAGCAATCTGTTGAAGTCGCCCCGGGCAAATATACAAATGCCAAATTCAGCGAAAAACACTAACAAATAAAAAAATAATCAGTCTGCCGAATGTCAGTACGCCGGCGCCGGTCTCAAGGCATCACCATTTCGAGAGGTTCTGGATTCGATCCCCGGTGGGGGCAAATGTTTGTGTGATGAATACAGGCATTATTCGCCAATCTTGGATGTTTCTATATGTATTGTATAGTTTCTTAACAATTAATTGTATTTACCTATTAAATATATTTATCCGTCATCTAGTGTCCGTAACACAAGCAGCTTAAAATGGGGTTGTTGCTTAAAATGGGGCTACGTAATTGATAGGTGTGGATGGTTGAAGAGATTTAAAAGCTAATTAAATGCTTAATTTAAAAAGGGAAGTAATTAATTGGGCAGCCATTTAATTATTTGGTCAGCAACAAAAAGGTCAGCCGAAATGTCATTTGGGCAGCAAACAACTATTTTGTTTGCAATATAATAATTTTGACCGCAAGATAATTAATTTGGGCAGCAAAAGAATTATTTGTTAGCAGAATAATTAGGGTCAGCAGAATAGTTAATCGGGCAGCAAGATAATGTTTTGGGCTGCAAAATAATTTGTTGGACAGCAATATATATGTTACCGGATATGTATAAAATCGAGGGAAAATATCAATGAAGGATCAAGGATCAATTCCTAGGAAATATATTCTGAGGGATATTAGGTTATGGTTATTTTTTATTCCATGAAAAGAATATTTGTGTCATCAAAACATATATTAAACAATTTGGCATCAGAGACAACGTTTAGGTAGTTATTTTGCTGACAAATTTAGAAATATTTGCTACCCATAAGTTGCTGACTTAGTTATTTTAGCTGATCAATTGTATTTTTTTCTGCTGACCAAAATTCAAATATTTTGCTAACCGTTTAAATAACACCCAATTTAAAAATAACCCAAAGGTTAGCTACAACGTCAAACGGCCCGACACCGTGATGCACACCACGCGCAGGCGAGCCAAATAAATAATGATCAATTAACTCCGAGACAGTTACACACTCAAGATCCCAGCTTTAATTAGAGATACCTTTATTTGGATTTGGTCGCGATCTAAATAAAGAATACTCGAATTTCAAATTTAAAACATATTTTTTTAAGTTCCGCGAATGATACAGCCAGCCATACTTGTGTTTACATGCGACGCCGACGTAACTTTAAGGCCTAGCCGCAAAAACTGTAAGGTCCTTGCGTGCAATTATAAATATTAATAGCAACATTAACATTATTATCTACGACCATTAAAAAGAACTAACTCTCTCTTCTGTTACTCAAAATGGTGGTTTAAATTGTCCCCCTAATTTATCGCGCTATCTCGTGTTTAATTCAGAATTGGCATACCAGCAATATTCAGTCCACTAAATAAGAACCCAACACCTCCTCGAATCAAAAAAAAAGATCCGATAGCCCCTACGATGTCTTATAACTTTGTTTACCAGCGTACGTCCCACCATCAAGATTATTGTCTTCTATCCTGTCCTTCCTGCATGGAAAATACTTAGTTATGACGTACTCCCAACTGCCAACTGCTTTTCTTGCCTAGCATGTAGTAAAAGGCGACTAAGGGCGTATTGGGTCTGTGATTATGTAGGCGATGAGCTAGCCACTTGATTACTACTCTTTCATGATTTTTCATCTGACCAAACCCAATTTTTGTATGGCTAAATGTGGTCTTAAGGAACACAGCGCTCGTTGGACTCTGCCTACCCATTCGGGGCTTACAGGCGTGATTTTATGTATGTGTATGTATGTATGACGTACTGGCCGTAACCGTTACGCTGGCCCTATGCAGATTGGTTGGTAGAAACGGTCGCAATAGCACCCGAGACTTTTACATATGACAGGTAAGCTCTTGGCCTTCATCTCACATGATGGTAACTGATTTGACGCTCCGATTTGGTTGGAGCCAACCTTATTCTAAAGTAAAAAGTAGTGAATGGACGTCATGATGTCATGCATCATGCCCCCGATATTATAAAAAAAAAATTTAAACTTCAAGCATTATTAAATATGCTTGATTTCTTACATCTCTGTTGTCTTACGTTCCAATTTGGTTGGACGGTCAGCTTGTTGGATGCGCCGGTGAGTCGGCCACGTCCAACCAATATTAATAAAAATTATGTTGGACCGCGTTTAGCATGGTGTCAGAATTTTATTTTTTACATACGACAGGTAAGCTCTTGTCCTTCATCTCACCTGATGGTAAGTGACGATAAGGCCGGTGGAAGCGAGCTTCACCTGTAATCCTCAACAACTGAGGAACTGGAAATCTTACCTCTGATTGCCGGAACACAACAATGCTTAAAACATCGGTATTATGGCGACAAATTTAGGTAAGACGGCGGTAGCAAGCCAGGCGGGCTAAGAACTACCACCAACCAAACCGAGCAGAAAAACTTCTCCCCCCATGGGGAATTGAACCCGGACCTCCCGATCAACACCCGGTGGTGTGAACCACTAGACCAGAGACGCGGTTAAAAACTTTCAAATTTGAAACTCTGCTTGAAGTGCAGTCCGTAGCTCGGAGAAACTTTATATTTGTTCAAACATCCAAGAACAGACCATGGTGAAAGTAGCTAAAGATTTATTAACAACCCTCTTAGCATGAACTCTACATTATTTTAAATATCGGGTTTCGTCCTCAATGTCAACCCCACTGCTGGGCACAGGCCCTTCTCATGGAGAAACACATAAGGAGTATGGGCCGTAACACCACCACGCTGGCGCAAGGCGGGTTGGTGTGTAGGAACGCTTGCAATAGCGACCGGGACCAACGGGTAAACGTGCCTTCTGAAGCACGGAGTCCACATCACAAAGTTTTGGTCACCCATCCAAGACCTGACCATGACGAAGGTAGCTTTGTTTTCGATATCGAAATCCTAAGCGTACCACCACGCCACCAAGCTTCTCACTTACACTAAGAAAGTGTTGCTTAAAATAAATTAAATAACTTATAGTTAGAGAGTCGTCGAGTCGAGAGTCGTGTGTTAGGGCTCATTGAAAGAATACTACCAACCCATCTTTTCCCTTGGGTGTCGTAAAAGGCGACTAATGGACTTGGAACTGCACAATCATCCAACAGCTTATCAGCTTAGCGACGGGCTCACCACCTGTCACGCTGAGTGCAGTGACCGCTTGGTGAAGCGCGAACTATGGCAATGGACTGCTTTTGCGGTGCTTTTGCCGAGTCTCTGACGAACTCTTAGGGGATAATAGTCGTGATTATATGTTTGTGTGTAACTTATAGTTACAGGCTGCCGCGGCAGTTGCAGGCTGTTTATATGTTTGAAGTCAAAGTGCCTTAGATCCTTGTTTACAGTAATTCGATTCCCATGTGACGGTAGACCGTGGCTTACATTGGACATTGTAATTAACTATAGTTAGGAAGTAGGTTCACACAGTTCACGCAGTTCACACAGGCATCAATAGGTAATGAGCCGCCTAACTAGCTGCGTAAATATGTGCTGCGAATCGATGGACGCTTATCAGCGGGTTATTCATTTGTAGAAACAATGTATCCTGGTGGAACAGACAAGGCATGGAATTATTAGAGCGATTACTGTGAATATTGAACTTATTGGTATGATTTAGATTTAGATTCATTTATTTCATTTAACACAATAAAAAAAAGATCGTCAACAATAATGTAGGTACATTTGAATCTTATACAATTATCTAATAGCAAAAAGTTTCAACAGGGTATTCATTAGAAATTAGAATAGGAAACAATTTAAATAATGTCAAGTAAAAATGGTATAAAGGAATTCACAAAATTGTCACATAATAAAATTAAATGTCAAGATATTAATAAAATATATTAAAATATGATTACTCAGTGTAAAGTCATATACATTTTAATGTACATATAATGATTAAATATAAATGCCAAAAGAAAAAATTAATTAGTATTAGGTCCTTACCTATGAAATTGGTGTAAAATAACTTTTTTTTTAGGAGATTTTGGGGATGTCTGCATTTTCCATACTAAAATTTTTTCAGTTTTCTTCACAACGACAAATCCAAAGATGATAATATTTGGCATCTATCATTAGACAAGCATTAGTAATATGTGTAATATCACACTTCATAAAAATTATTTATCGTTTTTAAGTGAATGCAAATAAAATTATGTATCCGGGAGGCACTTAAAAAGAGTTGTCTCCATGTCCAATTTTAACACAATTAAACTTACAACAAATTATTAAAAAAAATCAAAAGAGCTCAAAAATATAGTCTATTTTTAGACGAGGTAATTATTTTTAAGGAATACTCTGAATCTTAATAGTTACAGACAAAATACTAAGAGAGAATAAAAACACCAATTTCATAGGTACGGACCCAATATATGAAGGAAATAATAATAATAATGTCAATTCATGAAATCATTGGTTGAAAATGTTTGTTTATCGCTGGACATAGGCCTCCCCTAATAGCTACAAGCTTTAAGGGTGCAATTTGTTTGTTTGTCTATTTTGTTGAATAATTTTATTTAAAAACAAGTTTTTGTTTAGCCTCTTAATGGCCTCAAAATGATTTACAACAAAAACTTATATATTTCAAATAATATTTTCATTTAAAAAAAATAATATCAACATATAACGACAATATACGATTTAATAGTTGTAAGGTTTTCTTGGTTGCTGAGTTATACTATTTTAATAGGTAATCACTGAGATATTTTAATTATTATTAAGAACACAAAATACTTGCACGCACCAAGTCTACCCATAGACAACTCTCTCTCTGCATAGATCGAATAGGGATGTGCCATCCAACTTATGCTAGTGTTCTAGCCACACTGACATCCCCGTATTCTGGAGAAACTCAGATCAAAATTATTATGTCAAGTGTAATATTGAAAGTGAAATTAACCCACTTAAAACGTCTTTCCAACGAATTGAAAAAAATTTCTCTAATTAAATTAAATAAATATGGGTGTGATTTAAACGGTAAGCAAAATATTCGAATTTTGGTCAGCCAAACAATACAATTGGTCAGCTAAAATAACTAATTGGTCAGCAATTGCCAAATTAATTATTCTGCTGACCTAATAATTATTTTAGTATATAGCTGACAAGATAATTATAATTTTTCGGAGTCTACATATACAAAACCATAGACACTAAAAACAAAATAAAGTACTAACAAATATATTATCCAGTATACGTATTTCTATCTGCTACGCCACGCCTCGGAGCCGTAATATTACGGTATAATGACATACCTTTATGTTTATGATGCTTAAAGATTTTTGATGAACTCTTCAAGAGACGTCTCGAGCGAAGGTTTTGCATTGTAAGCTAAGGGTGACCTTGAGGCGGCCTCACTTTTATAGGGCTGTCACATAGATTATACTTCTTTGACATTTTTTACGCATATTTGCTGTTTAATTACGTCTCGGACTAGTTATCTATTAAAATGAAATTATTTAATCTGAATCATTTCAACCAAAAATTTATATGGTCGGTTTCATCAATTATATCCCTAGTAATGCATGTTCTGTACTTGGATTTCATTCCAAAGCCCCTAAAGTACTTGTTGGCGACCAGCACCACATAACCTTCTCGGACCTTAATTACAAATTCCCAGTATGTCATATTTTAGGTTTTTGTATTCAGAATGTCAGGCTTTTTTGATAGAAACTTGTGTACTTTTTGACAGTCAGTGTGCATTTCGACATTATATGTGTTACATCAGTGTATGGTTTCGTTTGCTCACACTTTTCCATCCTCAATACTACTTTTTGTTCTTACCACTATTTACGATATTTTTTCTACATACAAGAGTCCCTAAAAGCTATCTAAAATTAGAAGTCCTCTAAAAGTATCTTGGGCATCCCTAAAGAGACCTTTCGAATCAATCCACTCAAGGGGCCATAATGACCCTCGTTGAGGGACAGGTCTGAATTGAGCTAGACGCACGCACAAGTAATTATTCTAATATCTGCTAAGTTAAATTGGACTTTAGAAGCCTATCTAAGTAAGTTAACCATAGACTTGAAATTATCTAGGGCGTATAGACACTAAGTTAACACACACTTAAGTTTTAAGTCTCTTTTGATACTATTGAAACTATTAATTTAACTTATTTCGTACCTTTCCGAGTTTTATTTTCGTACTAGCTGTTGCCCGCGACTTCGTCCGCAGTTACTATGGTTTTTTAACTATCTCACGAGAACCCTCTAATTTTCTAGAATTAAAAGTATCTAAGATGTTGACCAGGGATATGAGGTATCACCATGCAAAATTTCATTGAAATCGGTCCAGCCATTTTGGAGATTAGCCCGTACAAACAGACTAGAAACAAATGATGCAAAAATTTTTTTTTGTATTTTCCCTCTTTTTACATCCCCCTGACTTAATGTTAAGGATTTTTTTTCTATGTACAGACATTCGACCTGTACAGTTTTATTATATGTAATATAGATTTTTTTGCCGAACGCTTAATGTGAAAACTCAACTGTACTAAATTTCAACTAATTTTCGCTAGAGACGCTTTTATGTTTCCCATAGAATTTGACATTCCGCAACTAAAAGAGTTGAGTTATTTGCAATGAAAACATATACTAGGTATTATAGTTGTCATATACCGAGTTGCCGATACATGCTATTACTAAAAATCTGTACCACTGATATAATTAACATTTATATAAGGTCACAGATTTACAAGAGCCTATTAGATTCTCTATAGCACAGATTTACTTTTTTTTATTGAGCCCCAAATCTAAAAAAAAATGAAAAATGAATGATAAATGATTAATTACTGATAGCCATCACCATAAAAAATAATAAAAACATTTTCTGAAGCCTTTATCACAATAAATTTTAAATTATAAATTACGTTTTTGACATTTAAGTCAAAAACGTCTTCAGTCCTGATGGTCTGTGCCGTAGCATCACGATTATTGTAAACAATTCAATACGCATGCGTGACATAGCCGACAGTTATGCTTGATTGGTTGCGACTGACGTTTGGCGGATTTCGTCCATGCGTAGTAATTGTTTACATGAAGCGTTACTCAACTAATTTCACGAACATGGTGGATGGCGTTTTTGGCTGATGGAAAAAAAGTAAAAATAAAACATTATTTAAATTGAATTTACACCAATCCCTTATTTATATTTATCGAACTAGGTATATTTCGGACCCTTGTACTAAATACATGTGAATGACGCATTATTGTCATTATTTTTGATATGAGTCAACTAGCCTATTATTGAAATCACACACGCCAATTTTATTCAAAACATGAGTGTTTTAAGTTAGTGTATTAAAATTAAAACTCGTGGTTTTAAATTTGCTGTCTTTATCGTATAAACTGTGCTGGTTTTAACAAATCCTTTGTTGTCCTCGTCCCTAGAGAACTTCCTCTCTACTTGTCCACGATTTACGAGCCAGATAACACAATATAAACCTAAACCTGAGGAGCTCGGTGGCGTAGCGCTTAGTATGCTGTGGCTTTCGATATTGAAAACAAAGCTACCTTCGCCATGGTCAGGCCTTGGATGGGTGACCAAAACCTTGTGATCTCAAACTCCTTCGTGCTTCGGAAGGCACGGTAAGCCGTTGGTTCCGGTCGCTATTGCAACTGTGGTAGTGTTACGGCTCATACACCTCATGTGTTTCTCCATGAGGAAGGCCTGTGCCCGGCAGTGGGAGGTATATAGGCTGAAGACAGATAGCTAGAAAGGGAGTCTCCGGGGAGACAGTTTGGTCACCCATGATCAAACTTTGTGATCACGTGCTTCAAAAGGCACGTTAAGCCGTTGGTCCCGGTCCCTATTGCAATTGCTCCTACCCACTAAACCGCATTGGGCCAGCGTGGTGGTGTTACGGCACATATTCCTCTTGTGTTTCTCCATGAGGAAGGCCTGTGCCCAGCAGAGGGGCGCATATAGGTAAAGACAAAGGTGGCAAGCGATATACACAAAAATCTGTGTGGTACAAACAGGAATCGCACTGGCAACCTCTTAACGATAATGCCGTCCAACTATATCATCGCTACCTAAAAAAATATGTCAATCTGTCTGTCCAAATTAAAGATTTTAATGCGGAGATATAAAAATAGCCTATGTCGCAATTGATAGCGTGTTTATCATGAAGGCGAGCCAAGATTTATGAAGGCTTTACATTTGCAATAAACGATATTTTTAGAAGTATTTGAGTAGAAATAGGAATCATTAATATATACTAGGAAAAAAGGGCCTAAAATTGATCCCTGTGGGACACCCGTCGATAAAGGTGCAACAGATGTGTTATAAAGCATTGTTGTGTTCCGCCAATTAGATGTAAGTTAGCCAGTTCCTCAGTTGTTGAGGAATACAGGTTCGCTTCCATCCAACCACCTTCGGCCTAATCGTCACTTGCGATTAGGTGAGATGAAAACCAAGATCTTGCCTGTCTTATGTAAAAAAAATCATATGTATCGGTTATTTATCACGTTATAAAAACATAACTGTTATCATAAGCATGTTATTTTGATGGACTTATAGAAATTAAGAAAAAATTTAAAAATATATAAAATAAAAGTGACAAAAATTTTTATGATTGGCTATTTAAAAAAGTGGCTCATGAGTTTCTCGCCGGGTTCTTCTCATGAAAAGCCTTACTCTCGGAATCCGGCCGCTTGTATCGATTACAACCACAGTCAAAAATGTATTTGTACTGTGCTGTGGATGTACTTGCTACAAGCGCTCGCGTTAATGAACTTATACATGGTTAAATACTCTAATTTTAAAATAATTTAACATGAGCTATTTATTTTCTAAAATGCATATTAAGTAAAATGTTGACGATTTTAAGTGCCAAACTTGGCCTATGAATTAAAATTATTTTTGATTTTTGATGATTAATATCATATCGCGGTGCTCATGCTTTTATCGGGAATATCGCTTGCCTTTCGCTGTGCCCGGTGCATGGCAACATGCCGCTCCCTGTTACACGGAGACTTAGACATATCTTGCGAAACGTGGTTGTTAACACGTCTGCCTACCCCTTAGGGGAAAAAAGCTATAAAATATTTATTTTAAAATTGAAACATTATTAATATTTACAGGGAACGGTTACATCGAGGGGACAGAATTAGACGGGTTCCTACGGGAGTTCGTGTCGTCAGCCAACTTCACAGATATTAGCCCAGAGGTGAGTACTTTATTTTTTATAATTCTATATAAGTGCAAACAGACTATCTGTGACAGATTCATATATAAAACTATATGCAGTAACGCATATGACGTGCAAAAAGTCGCACATAAAATGTCCGCTGAAATCTGATGGCGACACTTCACTTGGTTTAGTGTCACATGTATTGGCCCGACTTTGCCCAAATAATAAAATGATTCCAAATAACCCCTTTACACATGGACAGTTATCGGGCAAACATTTTAAACAATCCTCTGATGTGTGATCAAAACCGACAAGGTGACGTGAACGCATGTTCGCTGTTTATGAACAATCAGGAATTGAATATTGTTTGCCGTCTATCCGATAAATACACCGTGCAGTCATAAAACTCATTATAATAGGTACTTTGTCACCAAGGTTTCAATAGAATATTTACGGTTGCGGAACTAGACCCAAGTGATGTCAAAATGACAAAGTTCTAAAACAGAAACATATTGACATGATGCTTCTTTTTATCACCGCACCGCTCGCCATCGCCAGGGAATTCATTCTCACACGTTAGAACCAAAATGGTCGCGTGCCGTGCGTTTTAGGAATTTCCTTCCTCGTACGCTTAGGCTGTGGAATGAACTCCCTGGTGAGGCTTTCCCAAGAGACTACAGCATGGAGTCCTTCAAAAAGGGCGTGAAAAGGTTTTTTAAGGGTCGGCAACGCGCTGGTGATGCCCTCGGTGTTGCAGGCGTCCATAGGCTACGGTGACCACTGCCCATCTGTGTGGGCCGTATGCTTGTTTGCCACCCTGGTAGTATAAAAAAAAATATATATATATTATTGCTCGTAACTGCGCACCTCGTTTGGGTACCATCATTTAATTGTATATCACATTCTCTGCTATGCTGTATTTATAGGCAGTAATCCTATGTAAGTTAACGCCATCCCTAATACGTAACGGACCCTTAAGTCCTGCTACGTGTGCCACAAATATTCGACAAATTTGAAATGAGGTCATTATTTTTTCGTAGTGAGATATAGTTTTAAATTATGGTAGGTGCCTACAGGCTCTTAGAATATTATGTTATACCTAGAAACAATTAAAAGAGAGTACAGCACCAAAATTCTCCTCATCTATTCCAAAAAAATCCAATGACATTGTTTTTCTTTCGCATCGGCCGATCTTTGCCGTTTTATACATTGAACTGTTTTCGCAGTCAAAAGCAAACAAAACGAGGTACGGA
This sequence comes from Parapoynx stratiotata, assembly GCA_910589355.1. NCBI lineage: Eukaryota > Metazoa > Arthropoda > Insecta > Lepidoptera > Crambidae > Parapoynx > Parapoynx stratiotata. The sequence goes on from OU342482.1 coordinate 7,349,720, forward strand.
CGCATTATTGCGTGTGTCGGATTTTACTTTTCGGACTAGCACTTCACTTATTAATATTATTACTCTTGTTAATCGGAGCTGATTCGCGTCACTGCGACCGAATAAGATCTATTGTGACCAGCCTCATATAAAAATCTATTTCATTATTTCTATATTTCATATCTATTTCATATTTCATATAAAAAAAGACTCTCCTTAGAAGAGATAACAGAAAATTTTCACCTCGTAATCATTACCTCGCAAAATGTAGAATAGAATATATTCATTTTGATATGTGTTACAAAATCCACAGCGAACATTATACCTGAATTGTGCTATCATTACGAGGTCGCGACAAAGTCGCAACTAGGCAACAATTTTTTTCATTGATTCATTATCAGCGTATACACGCCCCACTGCTGAACACAGATCTTCCTCATGGATGGCCCAATGCGGGTTTGTGGGTCGAAACGATTGCAACAGCAACTCGGACCAACGGCTTAACGTGCCTTCCAAAGCAAGGCGGAGTTCGAGATCAAAAAGCTTTGGTAACCTACCCACGGCCTGATCATGGCGATGGTAGTTTTGTTTTCGATATCGAAAGCCAAAGCTTACTAACCACTACGCCACCGCAAGGTTGCAAATTATAATTGTGATATCATTTTGACGTCCAAGCAAAGTCGCAATTATGTCGCAAATCAAAATTGTGTTATCATATTGACAGCAAGACAAAGTCGCAAGTCGCAACTCTGTGGCGTCTGACATACTTAGCTCCCGGCTAATCCTGGCGGTACCGACGTAGGGCTGTCAATCTCGCTGTCGAGGTTTCTGTCTGAAAGTGGCAAGATTTATCGCTGCCGGCTGCCACTCATCATTACTGCGCGTTGTTTTGTTACTTTGGTAAGGTCTTCAGGTAAGGTGTTTAGCTTGATTTTTGAAAGCTATTTGTTGGTGTTAAGGGTAATTAAGCAGGAGTGTTAGATATATTGCTAAGTTGAGTAAGTGGCTAAGAATCATGTCCAGTTAATAAAAAATATCCTAACAATTCAATCTCGGTGTAAGTTCTAAGTTTTTAGTTCTTCAACTTTTATTTGTTGCTTTTTCTGCCTTATCTATCATTCATATTAAGAAAGTCATTACAAATATTGACTGTAATGCATAATAACAAAGGCCGGGTCACCCAAAAATTCTATACCGACTTATTTTATAGGCCATAGGTGATACGTGTAACCCGGGATCGTGGGCTATATTCTAAACTGTCGGACACTCAACGAATCACGCAATCTCTATTCCTGTCACTTTTTATTGCGGCGAATTAAAGCGAGACGGAGCGCGACTTTCCGAGAATTCATTAACTGACAGTTTAGAATAAGGGGGCATTAATCTTTGCCAACCGTACTAGGATTCGTGAATATTCAGGCTTTTATTTGCAAATGAGCATAAGAAGAAACCAACTTTTATTGATCACATTGTTCCGTAGAACTTTTAAACTGATAAATAAGCTGTTGCTCACGACTTCGTCCGCGGTTACTATGGTTTTTTAACTATCCCACGGGAACCCTTTAGTTTTCTCTCAAAGTCTCAGCCCGATCGGTTTAAAATTGACAAAGTTTGAAACAAACTTTCATCCCCTATTTTATTCCCTTGGGGGTGGAATTTATCAAAATCCTTTCTTAGCGGATGCCTACGTCATAACATCTACCTGCATCACCTGCATGCCAAATTTCAGCCCGATTCGTCCAGTGGTTTGGGCTATGCGTTGATCGATCACTATATCAGTCAGTCACATTTGAGTTGTATATATGAGTAAATAGATTTTACTTTAATTTGATACAGTTAATAGGTGTGAGTGCCTCATCAATGATCTCGATTACGTCGTCGAGGGCCTTGAGACAAATTTACTTATTGCCTCTCGTTTCTTCGTTCGCGCTAAAGCGAGAGGCAATTAATAAATGTTGTCTCCGGGGACTTTATCTCCCCGACCAGTCTTTTCATTCATGCCTTACGTCGAAAGACAACGTCGGTCATTCAATGTTATATAACATCGTCAGTGATTGTATAGTAAACCACGCCGGTCGTCGCAACAATTTTTGGTGCTATTTAAACGGTTAGCAAAATATCCGAATTTTGGTCCGCAAAAAAATACAATAAATTGGTCAGCTAAATTAACTAATTGGTCAGCAACTTATGGGCAGCAAATATTTCTAAATTGGTTAGCAAAATAACTAACTGAGCAACAACTTATGGACAGCAGATATTTCTAATTTGTCAGCAAAATAACTAATTGGACAGCATCTCAAATATTTTCTCTGCTGCCAAATTGTTTATTATACGTTTTGTTGATGATACAAATATTGTTTTTAAGGGTCATAAAATATAACCTATCTATCTATCATCAGAATACATTTCCTAGGAATTGACCCTTGATCCTTCATTGATCCTTTTGCTAGATTTTGTACGTTTCCGGTAACATATATATTGCTGCCCAAAAAAATATTTGTAGATCAAATAATTAAATATTAGCCCAATTAATTACTTTCCTTTTTTTACTTAGAGTTATCTATACTAATATGATAAAGCTGAAGAGTTTGTTTGTTTGCTTGTTTGATTCAGCGCGCTAATCTCTGGAACTAATGGTCCGATTTAAAAATTCTCTCAGCGTTAGATAGCCCATTTATTAAGAAAGTCTATAGGCTATGCAACATCACGCTATCCCAAAGTGACTATTCCACGCAGACGAAGTCGCGGGCAAAAGCTAGTACCTTCATAAAGACACAATCCTACTCCTAGTGAAAACCGCAGTATACGAAGTTCCTTTGCTTCTAAATTTTGTTTATTCCTTAAAACTTTCCCAAAAAGTACCTTATTAATTCAGTTCCCTTTGTGAAGCAGTTCATACCCGCGGGAAATATAAAAACTTTTATAAAATGAAGTACTTATGGACGGAAAAGTTTTCCCTTCGTTCATAACTTTCCGTGAATCGAAAACACTTTTAATCAAGTTCCTTTACTATATTACTAATGTTATTAAATTCTACGAGATTGCACTAGGCTACAACAAAAATGAATAAGACTTAAGTAAAACATAACATAACACACATATAATCACGTCTCTTTCCCCGAGGGGTTATGTTAAGTCCCCATGTAACAGGTGGCGAGCCTGTTGCCATGCACCGGGCACAATGTGTGTGTGTGTGTTGTCTTAAGTACAAGTTGTGTCTTAATATCGCTCGCCTCACATTGTGCCCGGTGCATGGCACAGGCTCGTCACCTGTTACATAGGGACTTAACGTTTCTGGCGAAACGTGGGTTAACACCTCTGCCTACCACTTCAGGGAAACAGGCGTGATGATTTTTTTATGTACATCACTACGCAACCCAAAAATACCATACCTACAATACAATACCTCGTAACATACATATCTTTGTGTCATCCAAATTATCCCCCAAGGGATAGGCACTGATGTCGTTAAGCACTTCCATTATGCATGTTAGTCCGCCCTTGCAAACATTGTTTTTACCATGAAGTTGTAAAATTTTTCAATTGCAATAAAGAGTATTATTATGGTACACCAAAAATGACCGACTGAAATTAAACAATCTGAACTTAATCGACAGCAATTTAATGAGTACGTTATTCATGCCCGAGCAAAAAGAGGCAGTATTAAGTAATTGGTTGTTCTTCTAATTATGGTTATAAACTCAAAATATTTTTGGCTCTTTTTTAAAGGCTTACATTTTTTTATATAGTCAGGTACATAATAATGAGGGAAATACCGATAGTATGACGATAATACTTATATAATTGTTACCTTATTATTACCTCTTTAATATATTTACATACATACATACATATAATCACGACTATTATCCCCTAAGGGTTAGTCAGAGACTAGGCAAAAGCACCGTAAAAGCAGTCCTTTGCCATTGTCCGTGTTTCACCAAGCAGTAACTACACTCAGCGTGACAGGTGGTGAGCCCGTCGCTATTGTAAGTTTTTAGGTGTTTGTGTACTTCTATGTCCATTAGTCGCCTTTTAAGACACCGAAAGGAAGAGATGGGTTGGTAGTATTCTTTTAATGAGCCGCTACCGCACCGCCACCGCCGCCGCCGCTTTAATATTAGAGGTTAAAGTATGAAATTGCCGTTTTGTATGGAGATTTTGGGGAAGTCTGCATTCTCTATACTAACATTTTTCAGATTTCTCCACAACGACAAATCCAGAGATAATAACTGTTGGCATGTATCATTAGACAAGCTTTAGCAATATGTGTGATATCACTCTTCATAAAAATTATTTATCGTTTTTAAGTGAATGCAAATAAAATGATGTATTCGGGAGGCACTTATAAAGAGTTGTCTCCGTGTCCAATTTTAACACAATTAAACTTACAACAAATTATCAAAACAAATCAAAAGAGCTCAAAAATATGTTATATTTTAAGAAGAGGTAATTATTTTTTTTTTTACTCTGAAACTTAATAGTTACAGACAAAATACTAAGAGAGAAAAAGAACGGCAATTTCATACTTTAACCCCTATTATATTTATATAATAATAATACGTAAGCAGAAAGATATTAAGTTATGATCATGTAAATTTTCATCCCAAGAGTTAGTTAACTAAGCTGTGTTTTACTGTCATGCTGTAAACACTATTTTAGGATAGTATCTTGAATGAAACTGTTGTCTACTTTAGCTATATAAGTGTGTATTGATATCTGTTTGTGTTTAAAATAAGTAAATATTAGGTCCTTACCTATGAAATTGGTGTTTTTATTCTGTCTTAGTATTTTGTCTGTAACTATTAAGATTCAGAGTATTCCAAAAAAATAATTACCTCGTCTAAAAATAGACTATATTTTTGAGCTCTTTTGATTTGTTTTGATAATTTTTTGTAAGTTTAATTGTGTTAAAATTTGACACGGAGACAACTCTTTTTAAGTGCCTCCCGAATTTTATTTGCATTCACTTGTAAACGATAAATAATTTTTATGAAGTGTAATATTACACATATTACTAAAGCTTGTCTAATGATACATGCCAAATATTATTATCTCTGGATTTGTCGTTGTGAAGAAAACTGATAAAATGTTAGTATGGAAAATGCAGAATTCCCCAAAATCTCCATACAAAACACCAATTTCATAGGTAAGGACCTAATAAAAAGATTTTGTGAAAGATATACCTTAATGCTTGGTTGACACTATGCGAATTCACGCACGGGAAATGCTTCTCGAACTCATTCGCGTATCGCGTAGACGGTTCTCGAAGCTCGCAAACTCCTCTACGAACGCTTTACGAAAGCGATTTTTCGCTCTTCGTGTGTGAAACCTCGCATCATCGTGTCAATTAAGCATAACGTTTGAGGAGTGATTACACGACAGCTATATCAAAAGATTTGAACAACTCTGCCTTCACAGATTCGTTTCCAGCCTATGTTAAGTCACACCGCTATATACAGTCAGTAGAACTACGTCACACAATTAAGAACTAAATACTTGTTTCTTTACAATATATATACATCATGTACGAAAATGTATGTAATCTATCCTTTGTCAAATATAGTTAAGTTATTTAGAAGCAATTTAGAGACATTTTATTTAATGACACCACAAACTTTAATAGACTGTCTTTGTACAGTAAACTATTTTACCATAAATAAATGAAGACTGTAATCAATCGACACGAAATAATAGACTTATTTTGAGTTTTCGTTGCAATGAATAAATAAAGTCCAATATGTGGGCTACATTGACTTAAAATAAATAATTTATTTATGTTTGATTGTGCTCGTAAGACTACCGCTAGCAAATTTTTTCATTTTTGCCCTAAAGGGGAATGACCAAGTACACTTATGAAGTTTGGTCCAAATGTCCACCACAAACGAGACCTATATCGACATAAAGTCCATTAAATATAGAGTAACTATCAGTATGGAATAAAAAAGCTATCAATAAATAGTTATGACCTAGTTATGTCTATAATAAGACCTGTCGTCACGTATGGATCGGAACAAAATCAAATCATAAATAATTTTATTTCATAGGCTAAACATAGCACTTAAAATCGTCAACATTTATACATAGTCACATTTATAATACATAAAGTAAATTTTAAAAATAAAATTGACAAAAAAGACTTAAAATTCACTGCCGCGAGCGCTTGTAATCGATACAAGCGACCGGATTCCGAGAGTAAGGCATTTCATGAGAAGAACCCGGTAAGAAACTCATGAGCCACTTTTTTTAAATAGCCAATCATACAATCTATAAGTCACAGTGTTACATTTTTTACAATTAGAAATTATATTTCAGTATATTATATTTCAGAATGTTGCCTGTAAAGCGGATGGATGAACAAAGATTGCATGTAGCTAAAATGCGAATGTTGAGTTGGACGTGTGGTGTGACGAGAATGGATAGAGTGAATATATTAAGGGAAGTCTGAAAGTTGCCGCGATTGCTGATAAACTGAGAGAAAAACAACTTTCTTGGTATGGACATGTAATGAGGAGGGAGAATGATCATGTCACCGGTAAATTAATGGACCCTAAGTCTCTATAGATCTTGTTAGTAGTGGACAATTGAACCACTTTTGTTCCTTCAAACAATTGTTATTTTTTAAAAAGTCATAACTTTTTACTGACAGCGTATTTTTTCTTTCTCCCATACTGAATGTTACTCTGAATTTCATGGACTAAAGTTTATATAGGTCTCGTTAGTGGACATTTGGACCAAATTTGGTCATTCTCCTTTAAAATGGTCTGTACCTTTATATATATAAAGTCTATATCTTTCACCACTTTTACCATCCGACAAATCAATTCCATCATCATAAATCATTTCAGCCAAGAGACGTCCAATGATGGCCATAGACCTCAATCAATTCCATATTGGAACAAAATAGTAAGAGATTGTCTGTCAGTTAAATTAACAGGAACAGAATCAGGAGATTGCAAAACATTGTGAGCCGTTTTACCAACCAGTTACCGCGGTCTTCACCAAACTCCCTTCGACGAATTCTTGTACAAAATTTTCCTTGCCATCAACGACGTACCAAAAATCGGGGTTAGTTCCGAAAATACAAAAATAATCGACTATTATTGTACGCTTATTTTTACAAGCATTTAAGAAGTTCTAGTAATTTGGGCGAAAGTGAAAATGATTGTTTGTTTTGCTTGGCAGAAATCTTGTTTTTCAATTTTAGAAATATTTTGTTCCTATTGCAAAATATTACGCAATAATTGCTCGTGAATTCTGGTGCAAGCGTGGTTGGTATTTGTCTTAAAAGCATTGTAACCCGACCAAATACAAAAACCTTTAGGTGCAGAGAGTTCGAATTACAAAATGTCCAATGGCTGTAAAACGACTTATCACCAGCCTATATATAACACCACTCTGTGCCAATGCGGATTGGTGGCTAGAAACGGCCGCAATGGCGACCGGGACCAACGACTTAACGTTTATATAAAACGTTATTCGGACAAACATAGGTGTTGGCGACGCAAAATGTAAATATCATAATATATTTTATAATATTATTATTTATATGCAAAAATAGTATTAAGGTTTCATAGATTGCAACCTCCGCGGGCGCGCGCTGCACCTGCGGCCGCATGCAAGGAGGTTGCGATCAGCGCCGCGAAAAAGTTAGCGATCGGCTTTTGTTTTTTCTCTTGTCATTTTGTCGTCCGAAAAATCCGCGCGCTATCTTTTATAATTTCTTTGTTTTGTTTATTTTTCGTTAATGTCTTGTAAATATATAAAGTAAACGACCTGTTAATAGTGTTTCGAGTTTTTATTTATTCGGTGGCACCGGCAACTTTTACAATAGGATAACTCTACTGACCGGTTCCTTAATTCAAGTATTCAACTACAACATGGAAGACCATTTTTGTTTTAGGAAATAAGATTGCCTGCCTGCATTTTACAAAACAAAAACATTGTGACAGATTATTTTCTGATGAACGTGTGCTACGGAACCGTAATCTACAAAGACCGCTGCAACCATCGACCCAAAACACATTGCACACGGCATCAGGCAACGGAAGCAGGGTCAGCGAAACGTACGCCGCGGCTTGCGACATCGGCTTTCGATCATTCCATATTCTAATTAATATTTTATTGTGTGTATTTGTTTCCTACTTCGAGCAATTATTACGTACTTTTATATTGTAATCTTAAAAGTTTAAATTAAATTTATTATACTTAATTTGATTTTTTTGGAGACTACGTAATTCGCGTTATCTACTTTTATTAGCTGTATGAAGTGATTTTCAAATTTTCTGGAACTCGTTCTTTTTACGAGTCATTAAATTTTTGTCATGGTACCTTATGATTTTGACCTGTAATTTGTATATTGTAGAACGTAACACATTTTATGTTGGTAAAGGGAGGATGGAACCCTTGCTGAGCTACTTGCCTGTATCTTCTCTTGACAAGGCCTCCCGGTAGTGAACAGGAAGAAAAAATGTAAAGGTGAACAAGTAGAATTTGTTTGTTAACTTTATATTATAATGTTTTTGACGTCATAAGTGTAACTACTTGTTACCTAAATGATTAAATAAAGCATTTCATTTCAAATAGATACTATATAAAAAAACTACTCGTAATAATATTAGCATTTCAATATGCCATTAGAAAAAATCTCAGTTCTAATCTTTTATATCCAGAGATCGCATGTTATTGCATTTGGATCTGAAGATAAAAATTTTAAGACCCGCTATATCCAATCTTGCCTTAAGAGGTAATCAGAAATTTAGAATAGCTAATAGAATAAGATTATATAGTGGTAAAAGAAAAAAATTATCATATAATTTTTATTGTTACATTTTTATTAAAATACACACAATTTGAATAATACATAAAAGTATAAAATATTAATAGTTTTCACAAAAAATTTTTGCAATTAAACACGTTATTCATAATGTGGATTCAGGGGTCACTCGAAGAAAACATATTGTACAAGGTAGGTAATAATGTAATAATAGCACTATTTTCTTAATCATCTCTGCTTACGATTTTATAAAAACAGCAAAAAAAATCACTAATTCACGCTTACTAATGAGGTTTCAATGATTTATGCTTCAATAAACAATACTTTTTGGTAAATAAAATAAAATACATTGTTCTAAATTTAAAAACACGTCAGATCTATCGGCCCCAGATATCAAAAAGGTAATAATAGCCCCAACCTCTCGCTGACTGGAACCTCACAACCACGTTGTTATACCGGACTCCTCCTGACAAGATCCAGGCTGATGCGTACTGAGTGCCTCCAACCTCCTGGGCCACCACAGCGGTGACTCGGTTGGTAGCATTGCCGCGCCATGCCACGTCTTGGTACTGAATCGCATTAGCCAGTCCTGGCTGGTAAACGTAAGTTCTGAAAAAAATTAGGTTTAGTGTAAATGTTTTTGCTAAGAAGGCAAAGAGATGTCGCTAGTACTACCAGTAGAAAATAGGTATTTTATATTATGATTAACTTAATTTTTTAAAATTTTCTTATAATTTTTAAATTATACTATATAATACAAAGCCATGCTCGGACTACACATTCTTTATAGAGGTAAGTATTATGTCACATATTAGTGTCTGCCATCGATCATTTGGCGCTAAACTCTCCCGAGACGTATTGAAATGTATTTCAATGCAAATACTGACGAAATAAAACTACTGAAGATATTCCCTTAGTTCCCTTTGCCTTCCCGATATGGGATAATTAAAAAAAAGGGAATGGGCGATGGCGCCATTCAACTATGGCGGACGTGATTTTTATTCAGTAATTGTAATATTGTTTCGAAGTGGATCTTGTTGCATGAAATCAGTGTAGTTTTGTGTAATAGGTGTCAATAATGATGAGCTATGAGGAGGATCATTGATAAAATCGTCAAGTGGTGTGAAAAACGATGGGATTTTTATCGTGGTAATCCACCTCATCGAAGTATCACTACAGTGTCTGCCATTGATCGTTTGACGCCAAACTCTCTCAAGATGCATTGAAATGCATTACACTAGCATTTCAAGGCAAAAACTGAAGACATAAAAATAACGAAGACTTGGCTGTGTTGGCTATCCCTACATGGGAGAATTTTACAACAACCAAAAATGGATTTTGGTTTGGAATATTCTTGTCATATTACGTGGAGCTTACTAAATTACTGGCAAAGTGTGGGTGTGTAATGCACTTTTGCCTACCTCTTAGGGGACTTATTAAGTTTTATTCGAAGCGGTATTAAGATTATATATTAGTTCCTTACCTATGAAATTGGTGTTTTGTATGGAGATTTTGGGGATGTCTGCATTTTACATACTAACATTTTATCAGTTTTCTTAACAACGACAAATCCAGAGATAATACTATTTGGCATCTATCATGAGACAAGCTTTAGTAATATGTGTAATATCACACTTCATAAAAATTATTTATCGTTTTTAAGTGAATTCAAATAAAATGATGTATTCGGAAGGCACTTAAAAAGAGTTATCTCCGTGTCCAATTTTAACACAATTAAACTTACAACAAATTATCAAAACAAATCAAAAGAGCTCAAAAATATAGTCTATTTTTAGACGAGGTAATTATTTTTTAGGAATACTCTGAATCTTAATAGTTACAGACAAAATACTAAGAGAAGGACCCAATATATTTTGTTTACCTGTACAAGAGTCTATCCCCTGCAAGTATATTGCCAACACTAAGGTTGGCTCGCGTCTGAGGGGCCTTCAGCACCGACGCCTGGCTTAGCACCAACACCGAAAACACTAACAACAACAACTTCATCTGGAAACATATACCAAAGTTAAAGTTAAAGTCAAATTATTTGAGCAGTCTATGACTGAACACCACCTGATGGTAAACAGTATAAAGGTCTATTTGCGGAACTAGCTAGGGCCACACAGACCAGCAGCCCTAGCCAAAGTAGCTAGGGCTGCTGGTCCATAAGGTGCCTCTTCACTCATCTCTTGAATGAACCTATGGTGTAGGACGGAGGGAATATGTTTGCCGGTGATTCCAAGGACTAAACTAATATTCATAGTGTATTTTATAATAATATACATACATACATAAAATTACACCTCTTTCCCGGTGGGGTAGGCAGAGATTCTAAGACCTCTCGCTTCCTCTACTCTCATTTCTTGCCTCATGCTCTTCAGTTTAGGATGGATTTGACCTGGCCCTGGTATTTATAATAAAACACTTGGAAACGGCAAAAATTATGCCATCAGTTGTTCATTAGTAAATCAACAACATTATTCCTCGGTTCACAACAAAAAAGTGCCTGTTCTAGAAAATTACTCACTCCATGAAGTCAATTTAGAAAAAAAATTGTCGATTATAAAATATAGATGGAAAGCATACTTTAAAATCCCTAATTAGGATGCAAAGAGATAGAGAGCTATAACCTTTCAGACAAACGTTGAAATTCGAACCAGTATTACGTAGTTTTAGCCAACATAGTCAAACCGTGTTGGAAAATTTCTATTTTAATTATTGTTATTAAAAATATTTACCATGAATCGCGTTCTAGATGTTCAATGCACTATCTTAAACTATCAGTTTCAGAATCTTATGACTGTTATATACCCAATAAATATACACACCGGGTATTACATTGATAAGATAATAACGAATCAAGGATAATTTCTAAGATATCGATGAATCATATGAAACATTTCTTATTCTATCTTCTGTTATCATTCACTTGAAACAATTGATAGTTGAATGTGTATTTCATTAAAATCAATAATAAAATGTAGACTCTTCAACAAAGATATAAGTAGCTACCACGTTATAGTGACTAGAGGTGGTCATTAAAAGTTATAACCATTAAATTAACTAGTTATAAAAAAATAACTAATAACAATGTTATAAATAAATTTGGTTTATGGGTATCATTAACTTTCTAGTTTTAACACCATCTAGCGGATCCATAGCGCACCACTAAAAATTTCAATACGCCTGGAGTAGTGTCATGACAAAAAAGAGATTGTAATTATGAAGGGTCTCGATAGGTGGCGCTGTTGACAGTAAAGATATAATAATTAATTGCTTAAAATACCGAAAGACGTCTTTAAGTTCTTAGCCGTAAGGCTTATTTTTATATCCTCAATAAAGGATATTGAAACCGATGATGTTATAAAATTATTTGCGTGATTTTGGAATCTAATCCGCACGGAATAATGTTTATTTCTGTTTGATGAAAAAAACAACATGTTATATTGGTAGGCGTTATACCTAAATGTTATTTTCATTCTTCAGTTATTATTACTGAGATAAACTGGTATAGTTATTATTGTTAATGGTTGTTGTAACTGTTTTCAACATGAGTTTTGTTGTTTAATAGTTAGTGTTCTCGATGCGTTTCGTGTTTTGTTGAAATAACAAAAGTGTTAATGGACAATAAAGTGTTAAATAAGTTTTTATAATATAAATAAACTGTAAATAAGTGCATAATGTTTTTTGGTATTCTTCTTTGACATTTTAAGTGTAAAATAGTTTCTTTCAAAACTATAAAAAACTGTATATAAGTGTAAATTTTGTTTGTTTTTGTTTCTTCAATTAATGAGGAGCAATACTAAAAGCTCCGAGCAGATGGCGCTCTAGACAACTGGTCTTAATAGTAGATATTTCTTTTTAATCTGTGTCTGTGCCTTGTTGACTTCTCGTGTCAAGTGTGTTGCGATTTTTATTCATTTTCCACCAGATTTTCTACGAAAATACGTTTAAAATGTATTCCTTTTTGTCTCTACGTGAGTTACAAATTGAACTTAAAAAAAAAATGCGTCGGTAGCTAGAAAAGAAGCTGATCTGGTAGAAAAGTAATATTGTAAGTATTGTATCATATGAGTCGTTATTTCAATGATTGTTCTGTGATTTTCGCTGTGAAAATAAAGTTTTTTTCTTTTAGGTCAAAGGCTTATGATAGAAATCAGAACTTTGGTTTGAGTATTGATACGCAAGAAGACCAATCGTATGTTTGCCCATTCACCTAATAAATACAAAGACGTCAATGCTGATTTGCCGCTTCCAAAAATATCCAGACTTACACTCCGTTGCACAAAGATTTTTTAAGGACGACATTTGTTAATGAGACATTAAAACTTTAAAGTTCATTAGATTTAAAGTTGGAACACAAAACAGTTCTAGCTAATGTCTCTTTAGCATTGACAGGGTGCTAATGTCGTTTTGTGCAACGTAAAACTACGCTAAGGTGTTCTTTTGACACTTCAATAAATAAATTTAATGGAGCATTAGAGATAATGCTGACATTAAATTTTAAAGTGCGTTTCTGCAACTGGGTGTTTGTATACAAGATTATTTCCAAAGGTAAGCTATTAAGTGCATAAAAACATCACATAATATTCGTTTACATTCAAATGGTGTATAACTTATATTTTTTGCAGATTCAACACTATTGATAGTGTTGACCCAATCGAAGGGTGTACTTCTCTATGAATCGCGACATCTTTTATCCGCTCTGTTCTGTTTCGAAAATAATTATACGTATTTACGAGGGCAGTGCAAAGCGAGCATGAAGAAATTGGTTTATTTATTGGACATAAGAACTAGCCAAGATGATCTTATTGAAGAATTTGATAAATAAAGTTGATAAATAAAGTTTATCCATGTAATAAATATATTTGATACTGTTGATTCACTCACAATAAAGAATTTACCAAGTTCGGAATTACATTTATTCTGCCTTAATTTCATTATTGTCAAAAAAAATTGATCCTCTGCCGATAAGTTTATTACATTGCTACGATAATATTGTTTTTAGTGAACCATCGGCCTAATTGTTGAATATACTAGATGAAAATTTTTATAGGATTCAATACCAGTATAAAAATAAAATTGTTTTGTCTACATCTGCAAATATTATTTGTTCCTAGGTCTATGGGTAAAGCCAAATCATTTATATTATTTTGTTCATTGCTAGTTGAAGGTTATGATTGTGAGTCTAATGAGTCTAGTTCCTGAAATGACCTTTTCTGTGTTCTCTTTTCAAGACGAAGTTGTCGTTCAAGAGATGCAGGAGTTTCTGGCTTTACTTGAGTAAAATAAAATATGCCCGGTACCGCTGTTTTCTATACAAACTTTGCCAATGGTTCATGATCTAAAAATAATAAAAATATATTTTTTGGCATTGTTACAACACCAGTAGTAGAAGAGTAAAAAGGTTATTACTTATTATGTATGAATACTCCTCCCAAAATAATCACTTTCTATAAAATGTGCAGCACACAATCGCGCAGTATTATTTGCCTTGAAATTTTTGATACGCAAAGCATTTTCCCACTTTAACTTCGTTTTGGATCCTTTGGAAATATATAAACTCCTAAATTTTTACAACATTTTGCACAACACTGGGTCATTTTGTAAGTAAAGTGTTTAACTGAGAGGTTTACAAAACTTTTCAAACTTTCCAATGACAGCTACAGAAAGTACCACAGATTAGAGTGAATACGAAAGTACACTTACTCCTACGCCACCTATCGGGATAAAAAGTCAGTACTGCTCCTCATTGTATATTGACGCCTGAATTGAGTTATATCTTAATCATTAATTTGCTGATCATTCATTTCTGCTACTATTTCAGACAGTCCTAAGTATATAGAAGTATAAGGGAATTTCATTGATCAAGTTTTTAACATTGCGTTTGTGTCATTAAAATCATAACACAATTTTTTATAACAGCTCGTTTTTAACTATAACACGAAACACGAACGAGTAAACTAATACCAAAGTCGTGAGTGTTGTTTGTTATATTTGTTATAACAAATAACGCTTTACATAACATGTTATTTTTATTAAACGACAACATATAACACATAAAAAAAAATACTTTTAATCACACCGCTGATAGAAACAATTCAAAACTTCAATCAGAGTTTAGCTGATTATGGCTTTACTAATTAAAATTATTGATAATCAATAATCTTCATCGTCTGGAAAGCGTTGTACTGAAAAATTGTCGGAAAGCAATCAATCAATTACGGATCTCCCCAATGACTTAGATTACAATATATTCGCATGGAATTCTCTACCGACACACGTATTCCCTCCGTCCTAACAGCATGGGTTCCTTTAAAAGAGGAGTGAAAAGGCATCTTATGAGCCAGTAAAGTGGAGGTGGCCTGCATCCTTTGGTGTTGTCCTAGCATCCTTCGCCTATGGACTCATCTACTGCTTACCATCAGGTGGTGATGAGTCATTTGCTGGGATGGTTATATAAAAAAAATACTAATTAATATTCATCCGCTTTTTTCACCATATCTTACTACAGGCAGTTACAAGAGTTTCCTTCGGGCGCACCTTAATAAACATAAACGTTTAATTTATAAAATAAATAAATATCTTCAAACATTCACACCTATCAACTAGCCCCATTTTAAGCAACTAATCCTGCTAAAGTCAAAGTCAAAGTCAAAGTTCTTTATTGCACCATGTTGTAACATATATGTTATGTAATGAATGGACACAAACATGACCCTGCTAGGGCACAGCAAGTTTACGCTATACATCAATTCTTATAACTAAATTAATACAATTATATAAAATAATATTCTGAAATCAATGTACGTATTTATTCTTATTACAGTATTTATCACATATGACCTACTTTGTCCTTGTACATATTCATAAAACCATTATTCATTATTACTGGATTATTAAAAAAAATAAAAATATTAATAGATTACTTGTTTGAGTTTCTCGACGTTTTGTCGGTGTTAATAAATATCCCGTCCTGCTTCCTTCAGGAAAAAAAGATATTTATTCCCCTATAACTATATTTCACTTTGGTTATGATTGTGATGTTTGTGTGTTTGTTTGTTGTGGTGTGTGTTGTGTTTGAGGTGTGTGTGTATTTTGAATGGTTTGCATGTTTGTGTCTGATGAGCCTGATTGATGCGTGTTGTTGACAAATATCGTGTCTCCCAGAACTTTACTTATAATTAATAATGCTTGTGTGTAAGGCTGCTTGTTTTTGTAGGATGGTGATATTTAAACATTATATTATTATATTAAGAACTATTTGAACCATAAAAATTTTAACTAATTAAGTATTTTTATTTATTTAAATATTCTCAAGGAACTCCTGCAGCGAATAAAAACATTTTTGAATAAGATATTCCTTTAATAATGTTTTAATTTTTTTTCTCATCTTTGATACTATTAGGTAAGTTGTTATAAATGTTCACACACATCAAGAGGAGACCACTACGTAACATTTCTAAATTGCTACTTGGATGGGCTTATTTATTTTGTGGTCTAAGATTTTGAGGACGTTTATGACACGGAAAAAAGTCGGGATGTTTGCGGACAAACTCACAAACAGAATATATATATATGGATGGTAGGGTTAGTATATTAGGCTTCGTAAAATATGGTTTGCAGCTATCCCTAACACATAATTTTTTTTAAATTCTTATGCATCTCTTTGGCAATCGGAAAAGTTTATCTACTCCTATGCCAGTACCCCACACCAACACACCGTAAGTAAGCCATGAGTGTGCGTAGGCATAGTATGCATTTTTTGCTGAATCAAAATCTGTTTGTATTTTTAGTTCTCTTAATGCATATGAAAATCTTGATAGTTTGATTGCAATTTTATCTACGTGTTCTTTCTGTTACGGTTACTAGATGACGGATAAATATAGTTAATAGATAAATATATATATATATATATATATATATATATATATATATATATCCTGAATATATATAAACATCCAAGACTGGAGAACGAATGTCTGAAAATTCATCACTCAAACATTTGTCCCCACCGGGGATCGAACCCAGAACCTCTCGAGATGGTGACGCCTTGAGACCGGCATACAGACCACTCGACTACGGAGGTCGTCCGAAGGAGGTTTATGTTTAATCTATTACAATATATACAAGTTTTCCTGCATCCAGCACCGCTTTACATCTACTCTTCCTGCGTCAAGTGCATCACTTACCTATCCTCTATTCGAACCCCCTTGCTAATAAACGAGTTATAAGGAAGGAATGGTTATTCAGTGTTTTACGTACAGAATGAGTCACTTCTCCGTTCTTCAGCGCTATCATTTTGTCTTTATCCATCTCCAGGCTAATACAAAACAAATTATCAATCTCTTAGGCAAGAGTTTAAAAGTTACGAGTTCGTATGAAAAGATATATTTGGATATATGAGCATTTAATTTCACACAAATTACATAAATAAATGTATAACGTTTGTGAATATTAAGTTTTGAGTTAATTCTTTTATTTAATGACAATATTTTATAACTTTACAACTCTATAAATATAAATAGAGATATAAAATAAAGAGAATAAGATCGATACATAAATAATTCTATAACATATCTAACATTCAGTATATACAATTATAAGGTTATTATCCTTATTCTTCGCAGCTAAGATAGTAAAGAATTTTTTTTTTAATTTAAATTTTTAACGACCCCAAATATTCAGATTATAGTTATATCCTCTTCCTCGAGCAGATTGGAACCTCACTGTGACGTTGCTAGCCCTGAGACCACCTGCTATGATTCTGGCAGTAGCGTTCTGGGACACACCATTCTCCAGGGCCTGGATATAACTGATACGAGTGGTGGAATTGCCACGCCAGGTCACATCTTCGGTCTGAATAGTGTTAATGGCTGCTGCCCTGAAGACATTTCGGCTGAAATGAAAATATATGATCAAATTATGCTTCAAAATCTGTACAAGAAAATATCACACGCTCTACTAGAGAGGAATTTCCTTTTTAGAACTATGTGTTATATAGATATGTTTTGATCTCCTTTATCCTCCCAATTTCTTGTATGCCACACAAATGACTTCATCTCACCAAATGTGTCTGGACTTCTCGTCCTGCAAATTGCCTTTTCTATCCTTTTTGAATTACCAAGGTTTGCCGGATAGAAGAAACATAGTGCTTAGCTATATTCTTGGCCTAATTGTCCACTAATCTAACTTTTTCCAATTATTTACCTGTATAAGAGTCTATCTCCCGTAGCAATGCCCCCAACAATAAGGTTAGCCCTGGTTTCTGGCCCCTTTAACACCGCCGCCTGGCTGATCACCAATACTGACAAAGTCAATAACAACACCGGGAAGTTCATCTGAAAAAAAAAATTATGTTGATAAACCTGAAGCGGCCAACGGATTGTAAGAATACAAATTGTCTATCGACATTTGCCATTAAATTTTTTCTACTTGTGTACTAACAGAGAGGCATAATGCCTCTGCTGTGAGGGATTTTCAAACCTGACTGAACTCCAAAACATGCACATGTATCGCTTTGCAAGCCCGGCGATTCACCACACTATTAAGACGCCTTTGTTTATTATTCTTCCTAAAGTATTGTAACAAGTTATGAAATATTACCTCGAATAATGTCCAGCGAACGGGGAACGTTTTATGATACAATGTCTGTTCAAGAATCTTATAAGCATTATATACTTTATAGAAATCATATCGATGAGTAATCTTGTACAAAAACATGTGTAATTAATTATCATATCAGTGATTCACTTGAAACAATTAAATCAAGATATTTCAGGTTAAATATTTGCTTAAATTAGATGCTATCTCTTTACTCGTGTACTGCATTGAGCTATCCATAAATTACGTCACACACTATGAGGGAGAGAGTAGTCGACCAAATATGACATAGTGTGAGTTGGTTTGGTTTGTTCAAAAAAAGGGGTTTAAGGAACCTTTAATTTCAGGACGTGACATAAAAAATTCGGAAAACTAAATTCGGAATTTTAATAATATATAGATGTAAAATAGCAAAAATTGTGTCATAATGGGGAGGCGGGGAGTCTCACAAATGTGACAATGACGGGGGAAGTGTCCAAAAATCATGAAATTCGTGTGATGTAATTTATGGATGGTCCCCTATCATACCTAATTCGTTGATGGTCCCTTACATCTGTGTGGTTGATGAGGTGTCCTAAGTATTCATCTTGACGCTACCTGCGACATATCTTTCCAGACAATTTTATAATACTGACAAGCAACATCTTAAGCTTGTTCTAGTCTTTTGACTCCTTACAATCCATCACAGGCTGAAATTATAATGTCATCGATAAAAATCATGAACACTCCCTGTGAGATCAAAATTCTTATAATATTATACTATCAAATCTCATTAATCCTTTTGGGCGAATAGAAAACCAACGGTATATGATATAACTCATAGTGTCCCTGATGAGTAACAATGGAGGAATAAATAACTTCACGCCGCAGAAACGTGATAGCTATCAAGGCAAATAATTTTATCATTAGTTTGCAAAAAGATAATAATCATGAACTTTCAAGAGAGATTACTAGTTTGAAGAAGTATTATTGGTAAGGAGATTAGATGTTTATAAAAATGACGACAAATCAAAACAGGAAAAGAAAGGGCAGTGTAGGCTAATCATTAATTGGGTTTCATCGTTAATTCGATTGTCCTTCTTGACTTTTTCCTCTTTAGGTGGAGTCGGCCAAGGTGTTTTTTTCACTCATCTACTCCTCTGTTACTAGTCAGTTGAGCATTCACTTTTTTCTTCTTATGTCATACCTCACACGTTCTTAGTGTTTGTTTGTTCTGACTATCATTGTAGGTGAATAATGTAGTTCCTCTGTGCTCATTCGCCGCAATAAAATGTGACAGATTCCGCGATGAGTTGGTTTTCTCATATATGAGAATAAGATGGCTGGTAGCTAATGAATAATTGATAAAGTTTTTAATCTTTACAACTGTATATATGTAAAAAACTAGAATAAAGAATTAAAATCAACCCTGTTTTTCAATTTATTAATTTAAATAGATTGCAGATATCGTGATAGCAAGTGATTTTGTCAGAACCTTAACTTAAATTTCCATATACCAGTTCTGCCGCCCATCCCTTGGGGGTTTTGGGGGTTTTGAGATTGTCGAAATATTAAAATTGTCCTTCTATTCCGTAAATCATTTTGCGAACCGTCACTCATCTCACGCATGATTAGCAGAAAGATGTTTACACTAACTATTTCAAAAAAGGTTTTTATTATAGAAATATATTTTTACGCATATTTTGCAAAGATTCAGAAAAAAAAACTTCAAACTTTATTTCGTAATAAAGCCTTAATATAAAAAAGAAACGCAGTATTTCGTTCTAGGGCTCCATATTTTCCTATTTATTTCAAGGGCTTACAATCCCGCGAGAGTTTCGCTACACCACTTGTTCATCACAAAAGAATCCTCCGATATTTATGATCTCATAACCAACAGTTGAAATAAACCCTTCAATATCTGTGCCTTATTCCCTATGATTGCTAGATTTGGTTTTTACATACCTATAGCTTTTTTACCCTTTGCTTATTTGCTCGCGACTTCGCCCGCGTAGAATAGTTACTTTGAGATAGTGGGATGGTATGTCCCTGGAGGAGCTCGGAGGCGTAGTGGTCAGTGCGCTTTGGCTTCGATCGAAAACAAAGCTACCTTCGCCATGGTCAGGCCGTGGATGGGTGTTTTTTCAAGACTTTGTGATCTCGAGCTCCTCCGTGCTTCGGAAGGCACGTTAAGCCGTTGGTCCCGGTCGCATTTGTGGCCGTTTCTACCCACCAACCCGCATGGGCCAACGTGGTGGTGTTTCGGCCCATACTCCTCATGTGTTTCTCCATGAGGAAGGCCTGTCCCAGCAGTGGGACGTATATAGGCTGATGACTATGAAGCCTAAAGCCTTCCTCAATAAATAGGCTATTCAACACTGAAAGATATTTTCAAATTTGAACAGTAGGGTGGAATTGAAAATTTACTCCTACTCTATTATTAGAGACAAAGTTCATAGTGGCGTACATTTTTCTGAGAACCCGTTATTTAAATTTTTTAACATTCACCCGCATGGCACCCGTTCTCATGAGAATTAAGGGATAAATGGAAGCCTATGTCCTTTCTCGGGCTCTATGCTATCTGTGTACCAAATTTCGGTTAAATTGGTCCAGTAGTTTTGATGTGAAAGCGAGACAGACAGGCAGAGTTACTTTCGCATTTATAATATTAGTATGTACAATCGTATAAGCAGAAATCAAAGAAAGTAGGTAGTCAAGTAATCTCTGCTTGCAAAAAGGCGTGACTTTAGGTAGGTGCATTTCCTTACCTATGAAATTGGTGTTTTGTATGGAGATTTTGAGGAATTCTGCATTTTCCATACTAACATTTTATCAGTTTTCTTCACAACGACAAATCCAGAGATAATAATATTTGGCATCTATCATTAGACAAGCTTTAGTAATATGTGTAATATCACACTTCATAAAAATTATTTATCGTTTTTAAGTGAATGCAAATAAAATTATGTATTTGGGAGGCACTTAAAAAGTCTCCGTGTCAAATTTTAACACAATTAAACTTACAACAAATTATCAAAACCAATCAAAAGAGCTCAAAAATAAAGTCTATTTTTAGGCGAGGTAATTATTTTTTAGGAATACTCAAAATCTTAATAGTTACAGACAAAATACTAAGACAGAATAAAAACACCAATTTCATAGGTAAGGACCCAATATTTATAAGTAATAAGTTGCTCACCAATTTATTATTTTAGCTGATCAATTGTATTTTTCTGCTGAACAAAATTCGAATATTTTACTAAGCGTTTAAATAACATCCTTTAGTAACTGGCTTGCTAGTGAAAAGCGACCTATCACCGTTATTTACTTTATTCATCTTTTTCGCCTATGCCGTGCGCAATTCTATTTAAAGTCGGCGCAACATTTCCTCATTCTCCACTCTCTCCCTATTATTTGATCTTTCTCTCTCTACAAGTCCATCCTATTTCAAGGAATATGTTCCTATATTTACATACATACATACAATCACGCCTGTAATCCCTGAAGGGGCAGGCAGCGTCCAAGGAGCACTGTGTTCCTTATCAAACATTTTGCCATACAAAAATTTGGATTTGGTCAGATGAAAAATCGTGAAAGAGTAGTAACAAGTGGCTAGCTCATCGCCTACACAATCACAGACCCAGTACCCAATAAGCCCTTAGTCGCCTTTTACGACATACTAGGCAAGAAAAGCTGTTGGTACATTCTTTTTGTGTCCCGGACCAACACGGGACATATATCCTTTGTGTCCTCTTTATAATTTCGTGTTTATAATTTAAAAAAAAATTCAGTGTGACAGTAATTGTTATGGTAAAAACAAAAACCTACTGAAGAACTCCTTTACTGCCAGTGTTTCCATTTAAAACAAGTTTCCATTTTAATGTTTTAAATGGAAATGCTGCTGCTGCCTGTCCATTCCGGGATCACCATAACGTTAGTTTCTTACAGGCCTGTTTAATTATCCTCATATTCTTTTTGTTTCTAGTGCTGTCTTAATATTATACTCGTAGATACCTTTTACATGGGGACTTAACTTATATGGCGAACTGTAGGTGTTATATAATGTGGATCCTTTCGTAATATCCAGGTAGAAACAAGGAAACTTATAATACAAAAAATCTATACATGTATTCAAAAACCACGCAAAAGGAATTTTTCCTTTCTTATAATTATGGGTACCGCAAACTTTATTTCACAATAAATTCTATAAATTATTCAGGATAACATACATACATATAATCACGTCTATTATCCCCTAAGAGTTAGTCAGAGACTAGGCAAAGGCACCGCAAAAGCAGTCCATTGCCATTGAGGATAACAAAATCCAATACTTTATTTATGATCGCCATATTTTCCTATTTATTTCAAGGACTCACAAATTCCCGCGGGGTTTCGCTACCCCACTTCTTCATACTTCAAAAAAGAATGTTCCGAAAGAACAATGGCGAGCCTCCATACAAATTTTTATTGACATTTTTAAGCGTCTGATTAAGAAAAGTATATAATAGTATAGAGATTCAATTGCTGAACAGACTTACGTTAAATGCAAGATATACCAGTTTGAAGCTTTTGGGGGTATGTCTGAACATTTGACGTTATTAAATTAAAACAATAAAATCAAAGTAGTTTTGAATCTAATAACTTTACAATCTGGATTAGTGTAGTCGTATGGAGAATTCATAGAAGCAACCAGAAAGGGACTTTTGATTGAATCAAGATCAAATAGTACTTGACATTGTACTAAGGCAGTGTGTTATCATTTTACGGTTTTTGAATTAAACAACATTTTGGTATTATTTTACTTATTTATTTTTCATCTTCTCTTAATAAAATAACGTCAAGAAATCCTAAAGGTGCTGTAATATTTTGCTGATGTCTGTTCCAACCCAAACAAAACACCATGATACTTTCAAAGTATGTAGGTACACAACATAATACCGTCCGTACCAACGGAGCAACTACAGCAATACTTTTCTATTCCTGCTCATTCGGGCAGATTATTTTCTAAATAAGAATGCGCGACTCTGTTTTCTCTTGTAATAACGTTGTGTCATCTCATCACTGACTGCTTCTTAGGTTGTGTTCAGTGGAATCAAACCGCACACCTATATGCTCCCCATATTAAGATTGAGCTTGTATCAATTACAACCACAGTCAATACTCTGTGGTCGTACTTGCTGCAAGCGCTCACGGTAATTTTCCTTAATTTAGAGTATAATTTTTATATAACTATATAATTATTTAAATTTATAAATTGTATAATATTGACATATTTAAGTGCCAGGTTTGGCCTATGAAATAAAAGATTTTTTTTTGTTTGTTTGTTTTGTCTTGTAAGGTATTTTAGTCTAATTGTTTCTGCTTCTATCATTGTTTTGGTAAAATTCGCTCTTTAAATGGAACGGCAAAGAGAACTGAGCCCATGACAGCCATGTCCTCCGTAATGTGTGTTTAGTAATTTACATTGAAATGCCAGTGTAATGCATTTGAATGCATCTTGGGAGAGTTTATCGTCAAGCAATGGATGGCAGACACTGTGTTATTTCAATGTGGTGGAAAAAATAACCACGAAATTTTTGATCCTCCAGATTGCTCGTCAACACAGACACTTATTACACAATACTACACTGATTTTATGCAAAAAAAAGTCCATTCGGAGACAATATTACAATCACTGAAATAAAAATCACGTCCGGCATAGTTGAATGGCGCCAAAAACCTCCTTTATGTTTCTATGTTTCTATCAACATTAATATCTCACTCAACTTGACGTATTGTATTTTTTAAGACGAATTTTTATTTTTTGAAGACACACATGAAAAAAAGGTAAAAATAAAACATGAGGAATGAGAATTGATATAGCAAGTGGAAAGTAGTAATCTCTGCCTACCCCTTCGGAAAAAAAGCGTGCCCAGCAGTGATATAATGATGAGTATAGGCCATTTGCCAATAAAAAGATTTGTATTTGTTTTAAAATTTTATTACCATTATATCACAATAAATTAATACGATGAGTATTCAAAACAATTTTATTGTTATTCATTTAAATTATTACTTTTTCTTACAACTTTATACTTCACTTGAACTAAAATATCCAATAGTTATAAGCGTAATGCATAATGCGCTCAAACTAATATTGAGTTTGGAAGCATGGTTTGTCGTCCAAATTTCTAAAACGTAGCTGTATCCTCTTCCAGCAGCTGTTTGGAGCCTCACAGTGACAAAGTTAGTCCCAAGACCTCCCGCGACGATAGAAGCAGTGGCATTCTGAGTTTCGCCATTCTCTAGCGCACGTACAGCGGTGATACGTGATCTAGTGTTGCCTGCACGCCAATTTACATCGTCAGTAAGAATTGCGTTCACGACTGGTAACCTGTTGTAATCTTGGCTGAAAAAAATTAAACTCTTAGACAAAGGATACAAGTTCTTGTAGCTTGAAGTGGTTTTACTTTTGGACAAGCTTTGATAGTTTTGGTCATCGTCATTAATTTTTATGGAAGAACGTATGATTACTCCATATGGCCCATATGTTAAGAAATAGAGAAGTTCAAATACAAGGGTGCGGAAAAAACTGCATCGTTGATTTCAAAATTCTTATCTATTGATGAAGCAGAGACCACTCAGAGCACTTTTCCTTGTGCCTTGATATTGCACAAATTTTGAACAAACAGAAGCAAGCAATATCCAGTCATTTAATCTTATCAATATCAATAGCCTATTACGCTACGCCATCGTGTACTTCCCATATCCAGTCCTGCAATGGTAATTCCGTTCTTACTTAGGTAACAAAAAATTACCTGTGCGCGAGCGTGTCTCCCGGAGAAACGCTGCCGACAATTAAGCTATTCCTGGTCTCTGGTTCCTTCACCACCGCCGCCTGGTTGACCACCAAAATCGACAAAGCTAACAACAACGCCGGGAACTTCATCTGGAAATAAATATTTTATTCATAAACTGCAATATTGGCTAAAAATTTGAGTTCGATTTTTATCGAGCAGTTGGGCATGATGAAGGATACAAGTAGAATGTTGAACATGGATGTACGCGGGCCTAGAGTAAGAGGAAGACCAAAGAAGCGATGGATTTAATGCACGAAGAATGATATCAGAATAAATGCAGTGGATGGTGAGCTGACGAATGACAGAGGAGAATGGAAGAAGATCCTACCTAAAGTGGGACAAGGACAAGAAGGAGAAGGGCATAATGTTTTGTCTTGGGATGAACATGTAATGAGAAGAGAATAAGCATGTGACCAGAAACATAAAAAAGATAATAAGGAGAGAGAGCGTTGATATTGCGAATGATAGAAGAGAATGGAAGCGGACGACATGTTGCGCCGACCCCGAAATTGGGAGCACTCCAACCAAACCTCTGCAGATTAAGCCTATCGATATTGAAAGCCAAAGCGTAACGTATTAGCGTAATTTAAACTCTCTCTCTATCTTTATAAAATTAAAGATTACCTTTAATAATGTCCAACGAAGCGAGCAACGTACTGTGGTACAATGTTTGTTTCAATATCTTGTAATCATTATATACTTCGATAAGTAATCTGTGTAAATGATGCTATCTTTATACACTATCCAATCAGTGAATCATGCGAAACACTACGAAAAATGATATCTTTAAAAAACCGTATCATCATTTTACAATGACACACTACCGTTTTACAGTAACAATGATAAACAAGCAGTCTGCTCAAACAAAATACAATATACTAAACATATTAAGTACTTTGTAAGTAGTTTGTAAGGTCTTACGCATAAGACAAGTGTTTCTTCTTCATGGGTCGAAATGTTGATAGTATCATCTCGAAACTAATTTTAATAATATTCTCCGACACAGCCTTGAGCGCCACGGATAACAAATTAGGTAACAAATGAGGATACCTACTATGCCAAATGTTTCGATATTTGTCATAATAGTTACACGAAGTATTTGTAAATTTGGGATTCCATAGTCATCATTTCAAGGGGACTAATTCTATCTTGAGAATAGAACCCTATGTTTATTTACTAATGATGTATGTGCCACTTTTAAAATTCTACTTACAACTCCTACAGAAATCGCAGTTTTTAGTAATTAATGAGTCATACATACATACAATCACGCCTGCAATCCCCGAAGGGATCGGCAGAGTCCAAGGAGCACTGTGGTCCTTATGACCACATTTAGCCATACAAAAATTGGGTTTGGTCAGATCGAAAATCGTGAAAGAGTAGTAACAAGGGGCTAGCTCATCGCCTGCGCAATCATAAACCCAGTACCCAAAGCGCCCTTTGTCGCCTTTTACGACATGGTAGGCAAGAAATGCAGTTGGAACATTATTTTCGTATCCCGGACCAACACGGGACCGTTTCTATGGGTACCTATATCTCTGTAACCAAATAACAAAATAACCTATTTCTTTTATTTACAGTTTAGCTTCATCCTAAACTTGGCCAAATATTATTTTTGTATTATTTGCAGACTCGGTACAGAATAAAATTGTTGAACATCGTTCTACTGATTCATATGGCGCGTCTACTCTTCCGGAACAAAATGGTCGATGACGCATTTTCTTTTTGACAAATCAATATAGGGCAGTAAATATTTTCCTATCGAAAGGATATGAATGGTCCTCTTACAATGTATATTAGTAATAAATATCTTACTTGACTCAGAAAACGACTGGCTAATCGTTTAACAAATGAACTGGAAAGTGTACAGTCACTATCAAAAAAGTGTATTAGATTTAAGTTCAAATAAGCTATATGTCCTTTCTATTAAGTTCCATTTTGACAACCTCCGTGGTCGAGAGGTCTCAAGGCGTCGCCATCTCGAGAGGTCCTGGGTTCGATCTCCAGTGGAGGCAAGTGTTTGGGTGATGAATTTTCAGACATTTGTTCTCCAGTCTTGGATGTTTATATATATGTATATATATTCAGGATATAAATATGTATTTATCTATTAAATATATTTGTCCGTCATCTAGTATCCGAAACACAAGCAGCATTGAGTTGCTTAAAATGGGACTAGTTGATAGGTGTGAATGTCTGAGGATATTTATTTATTTAAGTGCGTACATGCAGCCATAGATGAATTAAATAGTATAGATCGCTATTCCCATACATGGGTTTTTAGTAAGAGAGGGACAATCGGTACAGAGATGCGGGCCTGTTCGGAACATTTATGAATTGTCTGACTTTTGATTCCTAAGACCTTACGAATAAAGCCGAAATTTGGAAATATCTTAAGCTATATTGAATAATAAAAAAATGGATTCGGTTTTAATATAAATAGCATATAACCTTAGATATTACAAAATAACTGACGCTAATAAATAAATAAATAAATAAATAATATTTCAAATGTCAATGCATGTTTTAGAATCAAATCAAATGAAAAATAACTTTATTTCATAGGCCAAACTAGGCACTTAAAATCGTCAACATTTTACATTTTAAATAATTATTTTACAATTTAAATAATAATAATTAATCATAATATTAATGTTCATTACCGCGAGCGCTTGTATCAAGTACAACCACGACGCTTTGATTGTTATTGTAATCGACACAAGCGGCCGGATTCTGAGAGTAAGGCTTTTCATGAGAAGAACCCGGCAAGAAACTCATGAGCCACTTTTTTTTAAATAGCCAATCATATAATTATTGTCGGTATTTAATTTTTTACACCAATTACTTAATTTCCATTAATCCATCAAAATAACATGCTTTTATCATAACGAACGACAGCAAATAACTATTTCCACACCATTTTATCCTCTAGATACTCTTGGATTTTGTAAAAGCCTTTTTTTATTAAAGTTTTTTAATATAAGTTTTAAATTTATGAAAAGGCAGTTCTGTTATATTTGGTGGGATTTTATTATAAAATTGTATACATTTCCCCATGAATGATCCATTTGTTTTACGTAATCTGTACACAGGCACAGCAAGTTTATTCTTGCTTCTAGTATTTCAATTATGGCACTCATTATTTTTCTTAAATGTATGGTTATGTTTATAAACATAAATAATATTTTCGTACCACTTGCTCAAAAAAGTGACATTCTATGCCACAAAAAGCGAACATAACAATAGTCATTTTTAATTTGTTAAAAACAGGGAACGAAAATTGTACTGAATTTCATTCACCTCTAGGGGGAATATGTGATTTAAATTTGGAATACTTACCGAAATTTATACTGAACTACATCTGTGTTTACACCATTGAGTTTGTATATAAAGCATTATACATCTTTTTGAAAAAGGAATACGCATTTATTGTGCATTTATGATTATTTTGGACCAATGTTTCAAATGTTAACTTTTACTTTTAATTGTCATTATTTTTAATAAATGCTTATCTCATATTATTATTGAGTAAATTTTTTCGCAAATGGTACGAAAAGTAGATATTTTCCTCGGCGATAAAGCTGTCTTAGTCTTGGGTGAACTTAAATCTGAATAATTTCATTTCCTAATTTCCTCTCTGAGTGTGTCTCGCGGCTTTAGACTGCAGATGGCTCGTACAGCTCGTTTTTGTATAATAAAAATATTCTCAATATCAGCTGCTGAACCCCACAGTTACAAGCCATACGACATCACACTGTGAAAATTGCTAAAGTAGACAAGTCTTGCCGTTTCAACATCAGACAAGTCTGATTTTTTTTACTGCAAAGGCAGCAGAGCTAAGCCTGTCGGATAAGGTCAGTATGTGTGGATTCCACTGTAGGCGTGAATCTAGCGTGTGACGGGGTGAAGCCGGGGATAAAGAAAAAGCAGTTGGGTCGTCACTTATGTTTTGTATATTTATAATGAAGAATTAAGGCACAACTGAAACAATTATATAAAAAAAGGTAAATTACACTGAACACAAAACAATTTCACATTTAACACTAAATATATTATAAAAGGGTAGGGCTACTTACAATAGTGCCTTAGAGAAACATATAGTCTTTGTTATAAATTAGGAACTGATAATGTGGTTTGTTGTAACTTTGTCTCAGCTTATAAAAATTGATTCACTTTATAAATATTTTACAATTATTGTTAGAAAGGAGTCAACCGCTCTACGCACTGACTCTCGTAAGAATGAGCTTCGAGAACAAAACAAATAAAAAGAGACAGACAGCAAATTTAAAATCGGAAACCAAGAGAAAAATGGCCAGAGAAGAGCGCAATGACAGCAACGAGGCGCTAATATAGCTATGGCGCCTCGTTACAAGCGTAATTCCTAAAAAAATATGTAATCAACACATTCCAACACTTGATCATTAATTTTTATAATTGTATCGACTTGTCGTACATAGGGTAATGAAAATTTTATACATTTGTTTTTTTTCGTGTTTAAACATAAGTTGTTACTATTAAACCACCTGATCACTTTATTAACGGTGCAATATGACATCGTCACAATTTTTGTCAGTTTTAGACGAACTAAAAACCCATGTATGGGAATAGCGATCTACGAGTATACTACTTAATTTATCTATGTGCAGCTGGTACGCTTTGGAGCCGGTGATACAAGCATACAAGGTGCTGCAGAGAAAATAAACTCATTTGCAAAAAAACGGGCACCTAAGCAATGAACCATTTAAAATGTTAATATTGCTGTTTGGTAATTATACGTAGTTTTATCCTCACAATTTGGTAATCGGTATTTCATAAAATTTTGATACAATTTATTGGAAATAATGCTAAACCTCACTAGTAGTGTATGTTCGCTAGTAGTGCGTATGTTCATGAAGTAAAAAAAAAAGTTTATTTGTTTGTTTTTCTTTAATAAGTATCGAGTGTGACCCCCTAGCTAAAATCACAGCTTAAATTCGTCTGGGTATGCTAGCGAGTATATCCCGGACACTTGCTTGCGGAATACATTCCCACTCCGCAGTAATCACATTCTTCATGGTCTGCGGAGCCGGTTGTACTGATCTCACACACCGTTTCAGAACGACCCAGACATGTTCTATGGGATTGAGGTCGGGACTTCGAGCTGGCCAAGCCAAACGACGAATGCCGACCTCTTGCACATACGCTTTAACATCGCGAGATCGGTGCGCGCGAGCATTATCGTCCATCAAAATCGAGTCTTCACCTAGAGCGGCCAATGCGGGTTGTGCATGAGAAATTAGAACTTCCGTTATGTATAGATGCCCAGTCAGTGAGCCGTTTTCAATGAAGACTAACTCTGTACGATCCATTGAATTTATTCCTGTCCAAAACATAACAGAGCCCCCACCATAAGGTGTGATTTCTTCGAAACATGCCTCTGCAAAGCGTTCTCCTTGTCTTCTTAGCACTCGCCGACGTCGATATTCACCGAACAGTTGGCTTCATCATAGAACAAAACCCTATTCCAATCTTCTTGAGTCCATAATTCACAATTTCTAGCGAACCTAAGCCTCGGGCCGGGCGGTGACTGCGTATATTGGCAGCGAGAAGCCTCTTCCTGCCGTCCATAGACTAATATGCACATTTCTTACTTCTTGGAGGTTGTTCTTAAGATCCACATACGAAGATTTGCGATTTCTCAATGTGCGAGTCACAACAAAACGATCATCCCGTGGTTGGGTTTTCTTCCAGAACCAGGCCTTCTCTCGACGGAACCAGTCTCCTGATATCGCTGCCAGGTCCTTTGGACCGTCGAGCGACTAACATTTAGCCTCCAAGCCACGAAGCATTGGATGCAACCCTCTTCAAGCAACGCGATAATTTTGGTAGCTTTTACCACTTTATCTACTATTTTTGATATAGCCAAACAGCAATAAATAAAGCTTTGACAGTCAAAGATATGAAATTAATCGATGAAAATTTAATAAAAGTTATGAAAGTCGATGTTAACTTCTGGAAATTCTCGCCAAAAATGTAGGATAAAAGGGGGATTTCTGAAAAAATGAGCATCAAATGAAAATTTGAATTTAGAACGTACTTTTTTAAATACCACGGCATTTTTAAAACCGGCCAGTAACGTGTACAAACGATTGAAACCTTTTTTGTATTGTATCTTTTTAAAGATGATTGAAAATCAAAACCACCCGTTTTTTTGCAAATGAGTGTATTTAGTGATAGGTAAATATTTAGGACATCTGTCCTAGCAGTTGGCGTTTCGGGTTGAATTAAAGAGAGGTTAGGGATTTTCTATGGTGCCGGGTAAGGGGAATAGGCTTGCCCCCTAATGCTGGCCTTGACTAACAAATTCCTGGCGGGGTGTATTGCACCTCTACCGACCCATAAACGTCGAATTCATCTGTGCATGGTTCATGTCAAACTATAAATAACTTTGCAATTTCAGTCTGCGCATATAAGTTATAGATTCGAGTGGAAAATAACTTAATGTATACATTTATTAAAACTGTAGAGGATATTTTTTTGTTTCTCTGTTCGCTTGTTTGTCTGTATGTACGCGCTAATCTCCGAAATGACAAAATTATTTCCTCCCTTTTTACAACCACCTGACTTGATTTTAAACATTTTTTTTCTATGTACAGACATTCGACCCCTACAGGTTTATTATAATAATATGTAAGATGAAGGCATCTATAATTAATCAACCTTAGACCCCATTCATATATTGTAAGGTAATTCTTAAAACGTCCTCACCCTGTATACATGCCACTGCTGGGCACAGGCCTTCCTCATGGAGAAACACACGAGGAGTATGGGCCGTAACACCACCACGCTTGTACAATGCGGGTTGGTGGGTAGAAACGGTTTCAATAGCGACTGGGACCAACGGCTTAATGTGCCTTCCGAATCTCGGAGAAGCTCGAAATCACAAAGTTTTGGTCACCCATCCACGGCCTGACCATGGCGTTAGCTTTGTTTTCGATAGAAAGCCAAAGCGTACTAACCACTACGCCACCGAGCTTCTCCTCGGCAAAAGGAATTCAATTTATCAAAAATTTTAATTCAGTCACAAAAGAATTCCGTTTGCCTTCCACTATGCCCGAAACATGTCAATAGACTCACCCCATGTTAGTTACATTCGAAAATAAACATTCCAGATAAAGGCATATTTATACCTCTGCTTAATTTACTCTTTAAAGGTGTTGGAGTCAAAATTTCTAATGTACCTCTCTCTGTGTCTTGTCAAAAACATCCAACATCTTCACAAAATCCATCAGAGTAAAGAAAAAGTGTTATTCAGAGAAACCTTACACAGAGATACGTTAGACAATGTAGGGGTCAAAATGACCTTGCTTTTGATGTAACGCCAAAAACCACAAAAATAGCCAAAAACAGCTATATAATGTGCATCAAAATTTTTAACCGAATACCTAATGAAATTAAAGATCTCCCATTCAATAAGATTAAAATCGGTCTAAGGAGATGGCTATTAGACAAGACTTTCTACGACATGAATGAATTTTTTGACGAACTTAACCCTTAAATTGTACCTACTTAGATAATGATGGCTAATATTTGCATGCTATTTTTATATAGTTAAACAGGCTTGAACATGTATATGTATAATGCACCTTTCATCAAAATTGTAATTGTGTACCCTGTTTAAAGCGAATAAATGATTTGATTTGATTTGATTTGATTTGATAATATCGATATTAGTTATTTGCCAAAAATTTATAACAAGCTAACTTATTCTACTCTGATGTAGCAGATGACATGGCATATGTTTCCTGCAGACTTTGACCTTACAGCAACAATTTGTCGCGGCGTATTTGTCCCTCGTTCGGATTTGGGAGGGCGCCAAGACGGATGAAGGTATAAAATGGCACGTAGAGTTATAATTTAGGTGCCGAATCACAGGTACTGGTTGCGAACAAACAAAATTTAACTATAAACTGTTTTTTGTAAAAAATATATGGATAAAATAATAATATTTATTAAATTATTAAGGGCCTGTTTCATAATCGATAAGTAAAGTACAATTTAAGCTAGTTAGAACATAACTGCTAAGTAAACACTCAACTTCACTGCCAAAATCCCAGTGATATCTCACGACTTTATCCACGACCCAAAAGAGAAATTACAAACTTTCCGATTAATTTTCCTGGCTAAAAAGCCGTCAGCACAATTATATCAAAGTTAGTTACACAGTTTAACTTTATTTGTAGTTCTATAGTAAATAGAAACATCTGAAGTTGGTGCTGATTGAATTTAGAACAATGTCAGCAGTAATTTAACTTTAATTGGTCTATATAACTTAATCCCAACTAGCCAATTTTGGCACATGTAAATGAAATTGGTGTTTTTTTTCTCTCTTAGTATTTTGTCTGTATCTATTAAGATTCAGAGTATTCCTAAAAAATAATTACCTCGTCTAAAAATAGACTATATTTTTGAGCTCTTTTGATTTGTATTGATAATTTGTTGTAAGTTTAACTGTGTTAAAATTGGAAACGGAGACAACTCTTTTAAGTGCCTCCCAAATACATCATTTTATTTGCATTCACTTAAAAACGATAAATAATTTTTATAAAGTGTGATATTACACATATTGCTAAAGCTTGTGTTATGATAGATGCCAAATATTATTATCTTTGGATTTGTCGTTGTGAAGAAAACTGAAAAAATTTTAGTATGGAAAATGCAGAATTCCCCAAAATCTCCATACAAAACACCAATTTCATAGGTAAGGACCTAATATAATTATTCAACGTTAAAAATGTCCCTTTTGTTTTGCTTCACTTGCATCTTGTTCAGTTGACCGTACAACTAAAACTTTTTCAATAAAACTTCTAATTTTCTTATCATATCTCCCAGCGGTGCTTTCTCAGAGCCTAATGACGGCATTGCTATATTTTGTCTTGTATGTTATGCAAGTGTTTCCCTCCCAATAAAGTTAAATTGGAATGGAGGTGGTCAGCCATACGTAGTTTGGCTGAGTGCCCACACCACAGTGCGCAAGATGGATTAGAGTGCCGAGAAATATTTTTGCTAGTAAACCGGATTGTCAAATCATTCTGAATCCTATCGCCTTGTAAATTTGACAGTTCTGGTGGAGAAAAATTTTACGTAGATTTATTTGCCAAATTTATTTTTACTATTTGGTTCTACGAATCCTTAGATATCAGCATTGACATCGCCAAAGCCTTTGATCGTGTTTGGCATTCTGTCCACACCCTTTCCAGACTCCCAGAAATGCCCGGTATACTGTGTGTGTGCCTTCTGGTTTTTTAATGTGCACAATCCGAGTTTTTTTTTTTATTTAATGCAGGTCGCGATTTATTTCTATGAATTCTGGAATACCACAGGGTACTATTCTGGCCCCTTCTGTATCCTGTCTACGAAACATTGTTATAAAACAAGCATTATGCATTTGAGAATAAGTACAGTGCTTGAGAATATTATAAAAGGTGAGCTGTGGATTTCAAAGGAATTTAAGTTGTTTCTGCTCATATTTGATACTTAATTATAAATTGGTGAACAACTAGGGCAACAAATACTAAAATACTAACTGGCGTTAAAAACTGCCTGTCACATTGATATTAAATTAACTAGGTACTACAAAAATACTATTTATGAAAAAAATAAGTTGCATCAAAAATAAACAAATAACGAGCAACGGACTCACTGCTATAACTATTTCTGTTTTTACATTAACGAAAAATACTATTTATGTAAAAAATAAGTTGCATCAAAAATTAACAAATAACGAGTAACGGACTCACTGCTATAACTACTTCTGTTTTCCTCTGAGTTTCTGCTTCGATTAATCATGCGCTTTAATTAAAATTTTCACACCAGAAACACAGAATAATATATTTTTAGTTTAGTTTTCTCAAGAATCTAGGTCTAGGTCAGGAAATGTACATTACAGAATTTACAAAAATGACACCACTGGCCTTTCTGTTAATATATAATATATGCGAGTTACTTTCCTAGTCATGAAGGAATTTTAAAAGACCCCTGAAATGTAAGTCTAAAGTATTTTTATGTTTGATATTTATGAATAGATAAATAGATATATAAGAGAATGAGAAAGAGAAAAGATACCTGAGGAGTAAATCAAATCGTCAAAAAACTCTGAGACTTTTGAATATTTTATACAGTAATCTCATCTAGCTGAAAATATCTACAATGTTTAGTTTGTCAAAATAAAAAAGGCCAAAAATTTATTTCGTGCTATTATTGCTTGTTTACAATTTACCACCTTCTATAGAGGTTCTGGATTCAATTTCAAGTAGGGCCAAACGATTCTGTTATGAATTGACTTTTATTACACCTAATTGTAAAGGCCGAAAGTTACCTGAACTTCACCTGTATTCTTCAGCAACAGTACTGGCTACCTCTAATATTTTTAAAACGGTTTTATTTTGCTTGCCCTATTTGTTTAATATTTTTAATACTACCCATTATTATGGCAACAGACTGAGGTAAGAGCGTTCTTTGTGTATTTGTGACAGCAAAGTATTAAGTTTCACTTAGAACCTTATAAGTCGCTGCTGCTGTCTCAAACTTAAACTTAAAATTTAAAGTCTCACATTGGAGCATTCGCTGAAAGTTTTACGATGGCTTTCCACGGAGCAGTCCGGATAAAACGATATACTTTTGTCGCTGTCCGGAAAAGTCCGTAACCTGCTTCCAAACAGTGGAAGCGAGGTGGAAATGGGTTCTTTAGTTTTATTTGTGATTCTTGCTTGTCTTCGTAAGACCACAACAAGCGGTATAAAATAAAGTTTTGCTGCTACTTCCGATACATATTTTTTAATAGAAGACCTTTAGTACTTTGAATTGTTGTAACATAAGATTTACCGAGCTCATTCTATTTGTAGTTAAGAAAGTACCTACGTAAAAAAGTGCCTTCAGACTGCCGAATTGTTACCAAATATAGTCACGTGCAAAATATATATGTTGCAGTCAAAACTCTTTAACTAGTCAAAAATACTTTTGACTGATTTTGCTAATCTAAAGTACTTTTGACTGGCTAAAGGGTTTTGACTGCAGCATATACATTAAATAAACCATATTTGTATGTTTGTTTCAGGCCGTGTCAGACTCCATGCTGGTTGAACTTAAAGCTTGCTTCATGGAGGCGTATGATGATAACCAAGATGGCAAGATTGATATACGAGAGGTAAGAAATGTAACTCATCACTTGACAAAATGTTTTTGACGAGACTCAATAGAAAATCAATTGCAACTCGTCAAAAACAGGCTTAGTGTCAATCCAATTAGCTCCAGTCCAGTTAGCTGCATGAAGCGATTTTCTAATTGTTTGGAACTCGTTCTTTTTCATGCGTCATTTTCTCATGGTAGCTTATGACATCTTCAAATTATTTCCATTTTGACTTGCCTGTAAAAAGTTCTTATAACTTAAGACAACTTTATGTAAAGGGAGGATGGAACCCTTGCAGAGTTTTTTGCCTGTATGTTCTCTTGACAAGGCTTCTTGGTAGTGAACAGGAAGAAAAAAATCTAGAAGTGAACAAATAGAATTGTATAATTTCCTTGTTAATTTTCTAATGTTTTTGACGCGTCATAAGTGTAAATACTTGTTACCTTAATGATTAAATAAATAATTTCGTCTTTTAAATAAAGAATTTTTTGTTTTAGTGGTAATAATACATATGATGAACCAACCAATGTGTTACGGCCCATACTTTTAATGTGTTTCATTAGGACGGCAGCAGTGAGACCATCAGTGAGAGGCTTAGGACATTATGATTATTCATGATATATGTGCGCTATGTTGATCATTACGTCCGCAATAATGAATCCACAGTTCAATTTACTGTGAATTATTATTAACAGAACGTCCAGAATATCATACAAAAGCATCTTTTTAACGTCTTAATAACGATGGATGGATGGATGGCAAAATGGGCGTAGACCCAACAGAAATAAAATGTGTTGTAATTTACTCTTCTGTACTTCCCAATAACCCCTAAATACTTTTCAACCCCAAAATGCAACGGGTATCCTAGAAAAAGATCCCAAAAGTTGGTTAATAAAACACATAATTATATTTGTTATAAACGACTATGAATGATACGTTTTATTCAAATGTCGACGGTAATTATCAAAAGAAGTGTTCTGCGGGTGATATCAAAGGTTCGTGCCATAAACCTAAAACATTACAAAACTTTCCACTGATCTTCTGTCTGACCTTCTTCTGCAAGTACAGTAATATTCTAATATCGCATTTCTAACGATTTGGTCTCCATCGATCAAAATGCAAGTACCTAATATATTATGTGTGAGGCCTGACATGCCTTTATTTTAATTTGAAGCATTAAAAGGATAGCATCAGGATTGGTGGAGCTTAAGGTTTTTGTCCATAATCACATCGATGGGTGTGCGGGTTGGTGAGCGCAGATTATAGGTGTCCTTAGCCAATGTACCTGTTGCCCGTCATCGGTCCTAACACTATTGGATGGATATTTCGCCATCGCTTGGTCGCCAGAGCCTGGGTTATTCTGCAGGATGCACCGCGAACAGGTGAGGTTGGCATTTCGGTCAGCGATGTGCCTTCAGCCTTTAATAAATGCTTCGAATTAAAATACGAGTAACTAATCAGTAGGAAGTTGTACCCAGATAGTTTCAGTTTTGTAATTTTTAGGGTTAGCACGGCGCGAGCCTTTCATTGCACGCGCAGAACATTTTCTAGATGATATTACATTAAAAGGGTTTTTAACA
Organism: Parapoynx stratiotata; assembly: GCA_910589355.1. Classification (NCBI taxonomy): domain Eukaryota; kingdom Metazoa; phylum Arthropoda; class Insecta; order Lepidoptera; family Crambidae; genus Parapoynx; species Parapoynx stratiotata. The sequence continues at coordinate 7,387,643 of OU342482.1, forward strand.
AAAATATGAGTTTAAGTAATCTATGGAATTTTTTCCGGGATACCAAATTTAAGGGCAAAAAAGTATGTAAAAGTACAGAAGAGTAAATTACAACACATTTTATTTCTGTTGGTTTCATGGTTTTACACCCAGATCCTATACAAAAGTGCCCATGATCCTTTATTTCAAATGCAATCACTATATGTGTGTTCAAAGAAAGGCTTTGTGACCAATTGTCCTTTTGTTCCAGTTGGCGCAGCTGCTGCCGATGGAAGAAAACTTCTTACTGTTATTCAGATTCGATAACCCTTTAGAATCAAGCGTGGAGTTTATGAAAGTAAGTATTTCTTCTATTTAGCTTTATCCTCTTTTAATCCTCTTTTGTTATTTTTAAATGGTCTGTAAATTATTCCTTTTTTGTTTATTATTCCAAAGAGGGAATATGTATAGTTCATAGCCACTGAAATGTCACCCTTGCTAAAAAATTGGCTCCATTATGTTAAATTTGCTTACATATTTTTTGCTTGTAACTTCATCAACACATTAAGACTGCGAATGAACCTTACATTCTTTACTTCTCTTCTCAATGTTTAAAAGTTTAAAACACAAATTTATCTGCCATCAGATAATTGTGGGTTATTGCTATCTAGTCTTAATTAGGATTTGACAACTACTTACGTCAGAAACCTACTTGTGAACATGTCAATTAACACAGCCAGGCCATTTATACAACATAAAAAACATCTTTAACATTTTATATCATAAAATGTTACAATTATAACTAATAGAGTTTTACTTTATATAAAAAACGCTATGGCGAACGTTCACAAAGCGTTGAAAATGCTTTTCGATTGTAAGGCCTTCCATGAGAAAAACTGTCAAGAAACTCATAAACCACATTATTAAAACCAAATTTTTTTTTTTAATATTACTTATCTCTAACATTGAAACCTACAAAGATAACATTAACGAATTCATTAGAATTACCATGTGGACTCGATTTTCGTTTGGTTTCGTTGTATTTCTATAAAAATGTGTGGGCGTGTCGGGCTCAGAGTATAATTAGACGAATCGATATTTCCAGATTTGGAGGGAGTACGACACTGATGGTAGCGGCTACATAGAGGCTGATGAACTTAAGGTAAATTATAGAAATATTAATTCAAATTAGATGCGTCTTAAAGCGTAGGCCATATAGTCAGCAGGAAAGCGGTTAAGCGAACCGAGCGTGGATTGTATCATTTCTTTTCGTAATTTGGTTCACACCGCTATCTACAGAAGCTATACTAGGTCAGCAAAACGAAGCGATTCTACTAAAGCTAAGTTTCGCTTAATTTGTATAGTCTATCGCTTCGCTTGGCTCGCTAGATCGCTCCAACTGGCAAACATTGCCTGCGCTATATAATTTAAATACTTAACTAAAACGTTTCCTAAAAGTATTTAATTTATTTTCCCAGAATTTCTTAAGGGATTTATTGAAAGAAGCTAAAAAAATCAACGATGTATCAGAAGATAAGCTCATTGAATACACCGACACAATGGTAAGTGGGTCTATTGTCAGCAATTCCTACTATTTTACTTTTTTACAGTTTTTTACATAACAATCTATTTTTTAGAAATAAATGTAACATTTAGGCCCGATTGCACGATCGAGAGTTAGCACCTAACCTCGGGGAAAATATATGGGCAAAACCTGGGTTAGGCGCTAACTCTCGATCGCGCAATTGGGCCTTAAAGTGTTATTCTTAAAAACACTACGTCGACCGAAAAGTTCCTCATGACAAATATTTTTCTGAACGATTCGCTTTTTCGGCACTTTTTTTTATTTTTTAATTGTTCTATTTGTTTGTCATTTAATGCATGCCAAATTAAAAAAAAACTTATTTATGAAAGCACTAATAGTCCATAAAGGTTTATTACTTTCATCAAAATTTGGCTTATAGGGTTATGTGTCTTATAAATTGTGTATTTATTATTTACAGCTCCAAGTTTTCGATTCAAACAAAGACGGGAGACTACAGTTATCTGAAATGGCAAAGTGAGTAGCAGAGTCAATGCGACTTACTGACTCACTTTTAATTTGAATATTTCCAGTGAAGGAATAGGTTACTTGTATGAATCTGACTTTTTATTTTCATTTTATTGAAATGAAATTAGAACCTGAAGACAGTTAATAAACTAGGACTGTTTTCAAGGAAGGCAAAGAGAACTTAGACCATGCAGCTTTAACTGTCGTTGTCGGCATTGAAATGCAATATTATATTAATGCAAGTGTAAATAAATTTCAATGAACCTACCCTAAATACCTTCCTTAGGCTGCGTTTCCACTAGAGCTACGCGATAACGAAGCGGAATGCAAAGGAAAGGTTTGTTTTCTTTCTTGCAAATGGCGACTCGCAAAATGGCGCAATCGTCTTCTTTCTCATACCACACTTCACACACTCAATCCACCGCTATCTTGGTCTTCCTCTCGTTCTAGGTCCACCCACTTTCATACCAAGCATTCATGACACAGCTCAATTTTTCTCGGAAAAGTCTTAGCTATCTCTATTGGAACACATACCCTGAATATAGGGAAAAAAGAAGAAGGATTTACGGTATTTGAGTTCCTAAAATGTAGGTTTATCTGAAAATACTAGCTAGAAGTGATTAAAAATAAGCCTTTACTTTGTAAATAAGAATACTGATGTCGTTTACCTATCAGATAAAATATTATCTTTATCTGTTAACCAATAATCGCAGAACAGAAATTAAGTAATTCTTGATTTCCTTTCTGAGAACAGTTAGTGATTAAAGTAAAGAAACATTGCACCTTCCCTAATCTAATATTTTGTAGATTTTCCTATATATTTATAATCTTTAGATTAAAACGATATGAACAACAAGGAAAATCACTGTCATAATATTCTAAATTCTTATCTTATCTAAATTCCTTATACTTAAATTCCTCTTTATTATTATGTGTAGTGCAAACATTAAATAATTATCTATCAATATTCAAAGAATCTTCAACTGTTTTAGATTACTTAGCCCATTCAATTCCATTTTTTCGCAGTCCGCAAAAAAAAATTGTTAGAACTTCTTGTATTAATTTAAAGTTTTACCCAACCAAAAATTGCGTTTCCACAAAGAATTCGTCTAAATGCGCTCTTTTGTATTCAGTATAAAGGTTCATAATTATGTTTTAATTTCCATTGCTCTACATGAAAATTATATAATTATACCTGTATTCTAAAATAAGAGAATTTTATTGAATGCTTTACAAAATATATTTTTCAATCTAAGTGTTCTTTGCACGAATCCAAAAAAAAGAAGAAATTAAATTACCGAAAGTTGCTATACTCAACTTTACCCTCGTAATATATGAACCACCACAATCATTTTATGAAGTGTGTTCCTGTAGGCAGTTCCATTATAATTTGCTCAGAGATCATTTGTAATGTTGCAGATTGCTACCCGTCAAAGAGAACTTCCTCTGCAGACAAGTGTTTAAGGTGAGTGACGTTTCATTTCGCGCCATAATAGGCGCCATATTTCCATGCGCCATCTTGTCAATACACGCTTTCAACATTTTCCAGTAGTAATACTCTTTTAAAGATTAATTAGTTCAAATTGGATTTAATAATAATTTTTGTTATAACATATAAACTTTTATCAAAACTGATTATGTACAAACGCTCGTACTTAAATATTGATTTAAGATCGAATTATGTACCAACGTATTTTTATATTGGCCTTCAAAATATCATTTAAAATTAAAGTGTCGGTAATTCAAGGAAATGTAAATAAATAATAACGATTTCTGGTTAATATTTATAAAATAATAAATGATTTTATTGTATCAAAAATTCACATACCTTGTTGCTACTCAGCCAGTCGCCAACATACACAAATAAACCATCGAAAGCTATTTTGTCCGGTAAAAGTTTTTAAAACCGCGTATGAAAACATATGAGATTCTGTTCCAAACAATTAATTGTAACATTTAGAATAAAGCGGCTCTTGTATCGCAAATTGTATTTCGGAGAGCAATTTTCATTCCATTTAGAATTCTGCTTAAAAAACTAAAACACGAAACCTTAGTTCAAATGGTTCTTATCTAATACACAATATTTCAGGTCAACGCATTTTTAGTCTTATCCTATTATATTACATCTTTTGCTAAAATTATATACAGAGTAAAGCTATATCCAAAACCATAGAAATCCATGCGAATGTTACTTTATAACATGATATAAGAATCTTTATGCACCTCCTTCGAAAGACCATCATAGTTTTAAAAAGTAGTGAATGCATTTAGCCACATTTTTTTTATTTATTTGCTCGATTTTCTTTTTCTTTCCATTTTATTTCGCTTAGATTTCAAAACTACACAGAAAGTGAAACCATCATAAAGTCATACATTGCATTAAACATAAACATATAGGTACTCATTAAAATTGTAATTTCACTATACCGTTTACAATTAGATTACATAAGATTGTACCTATATTCAATCAACTGGTTTATTATTACAAAAATTACATTAAGTAAAAAAATGAAATACAAAAGAAGACTTATGGTTTGTTACTCTATGATAAATGTTACAGAATGCTGTTCACATATCAAATTATGCTTTTCAAAAAAAAAAAAATAAGGTTTTACTAATCATTTGAACTATCATCTATCAGTGTTTCTCTGTCTTCCTCAAAAATACAGCCTTCTGTAACATAAGATCCTGATCCATAATTTCCAGTAAGAAGTTCCTCTGTTTAGAATTATAGATCTTATTTCTTTCGCAATAAAATCGAAAACGGTGGGACTTCTTTCGGACTGTGTGCTCTTAGCATGAGACTGTCACTTATTTGCCTATACTCTGTCTGTCCTGACGCACGCTTGTGTTGCACCGCACTAGGAGGGCATAGAGGTGAGTCCTCGGTTATGCGTAAATACATCAGATTAATATAATTAAAAAAAAAAAAATGGCGTCCAACGTGGGACGCCATTTGTAACACTCGAAGTACATAATAATATACTGATCAAAATATTGACCACGAATTATTCCATTTGAGTATACTTAAAAAGTCATTAAAATAACTACACAACTAAAAATACTCTACTAAATAACCAGCACCGTAAGCCAGTAACTACGCCGTAAAGTCGACTGTAAACCACCCTCAGGTCTTTGCGATGCACCACAGATTTAGTTAGATTAAATGCCCGTTTGATCATCTCCAGGGTCACTCTCCAATAGACAAATTATACCTAATTAAATCATTCGGATCTGGTGAACATTACGTAACATATCTTCAATATCATCACGCCTCTGTTTCCGAGGAGTTAGGCAGAGCTGGCCTCAACACTCACGTTTTGTCCGATATAAGTCTGTTCAACCGGCACTAAATATATTTTTTCAAACATCTCCTGAATATTACCTATTGGCGCCCACCGTGGTGTAGTTGTTTGATTCCTTCACGTTATGAAACTGATATATAACTCTTACAAGCCCGAAAGATCTTAAAAACGCAGGCTCTGGGATTAATTGATGCATTATTATCACACCTATATCCTCGAATCGAATGCAGAGTGCAGAGGTGAATTATACACCCACACATTGCTAATTATTTATTTGATTTCATAGGTGGCAGACCTTACGGAAACTATAGAAAATATATAACTACTCTGTAATTTAAACCTCTAACGGCCAGGACGAATGTTACATAAGTACCACTAAAATTGAATCTACAGTCCAAGCATTACATCGTAATATAATATAAACTGAGCTAGAATTATATTATACCTGTAAAGGTCGCAACTGGAGCGGAAAGGCTCCCATTGGACAGATAAAGAATAATGAAAAATGTGCTAGCCTTATGACATATTGTGTTGTTATAATCTTACTCTTAATTTATAAAGTCAAAAACCAACGATTCTGATTAATTAACAACCGAATCTGATAAGATTAGCAAAGTTTTTATCAACCAATAACTTTCTAATAATCTTCTTAATGATTAAAATATTAAAAATAATTGCTCTTATTATTATTTTGTCTTCTTTAAATGTATTTACATATTTTAGTCAGATACGAATTTATGTGTCATACCTATTGTCAGATTAGATAATCTTGACAAAAGAAGATTTTCGGAAGATTGCGAAACAGTGGTGTGTGTGTGTGTGTGTGTGTAGATGTTACCGCTGATATAACTCATAATTAACCATCATCTATTTGCTGTGTTATTTGCAAAAAATAATAATTTATGTAACTGTGACATTGTTAAATAAAAAAATGATGAAACCAAAGTTAAAAAGAAAAAGAAAATTGTAACCATTTTGTCCATTATATGTGACATATATATATATCAATCATCTCGAGATGTATGAGGGTGAATGTTATTGTTCGAGTCGATAAAATTCTTAATTCTTATAGTATTTAGTACAAGGATCCGAAATATACCAAGTTCAAAAAATAAAGATAGGGATTGCTGTAGAAATTCAATTTAAACATGTTTTATTTTTACTTTTTTTTCATCCGCCAAAAACGCTATCCGCTATGTTCGTGAAATTGATGAAGTAAAGCGTCATGTAAACATTTACTACGCATGTTCAAAATCTGTCAAACACCAGTCGCAAGCAATCAAACATGTCTGTCGGCTGTGTCAGCCCGTGTCACGCATGCGTATTGATTGTTTTCCAAAATCGTGACTCATGGCACAGATAATTCATAGACTATCATGGCCGACAGCGTTTTTCCTTGTCAACCATAAAACGTAATTTAAAATTTATTGTGTTTTAGGCCTCATAAAAAATATATCATTTTTTATGGTGGTGGTTAAAGTATAATTGATTGAGTAATGAATAATTAGGGCCTAATAAAAAAGGGTCAATTAGCCTATTTTTAAGAGTGTATAAAACTAATTGAATAAAATTATATTAATCTGATGTTTATTACTGATAAAAATATAAAATTGCACTTCTTTTGCTTCTGTGAACTGTGTGTCTGAAACTTTGTTAATTCTAAATTGATGAATGCATTATTACTACGATTGGTTAAATAATTAAATTAAAATTTTAGCTGCAAATGGAAAATTAGAAGGAATGATAATTTCCATCACAATAGCGGATATGAAACACATTACTAGTTCTCAATTTTAAGTTCAAAATAAAATGGATACATTAACATATTATAGTGTATAGAATTTACCTTAGTTTCAGTTAATATGTTTTTTACTGGCGCTCAACGTGGTGTGGTGGTTTTTTTCTATTGTGTTTAAACACAGCGCACAAAGTTATCTTATACTACGCATGGCGACTCCTACAAAAAAATAGTGTACATTCATAAGCATGAACATGTTAACACAGTTTGACAGTAAATGACTTCAATTACACAAGGTAAAGCAGACAGGGCGAGAAATTTATAGTAAAAGGAAATTATATGAAATACAAGGGATCAAAAGAGAAAAAAATGACAGAAATAAATGAACGAAAAGATTGTACGAGGTCTAGTCCTTGACAGTATACATAATAGTATACGTATGGTATGGTTCTGTTGTTTTATTGTGTAAAACTGTAGAACGTTAACCTTACAGCAACATACACGAAGACACTTTATCGAAAAGTTTAAAGTCCAGTCTTATTTGTCTCGTAACAAGACTTTATTTTGGACATGCATTAATCTCTGACACAATTAAAACTTTTATAATTATGTTAACAGGGCGCCACTAAGCTAACAAAGGACGACATTGAAAGGGTATTCTCTCTTTACGATAGGGTAAGTTAGACATTACTTAAGCTAGGTACAGTCGAGGAAGTTCGCCGTACCAGTGGAGATTTCAGCAAACGTACTTAAAAAAAATATTAAAAAAGAATTTTAAGTATATAATCTAGTTTAAATGCTGTTTTATAACATACCTAAGAAATTCTTTCATACTTTTTCGAATAAAGGTACTAAAAATCTCTATGACCGCGAATTTTCACGACTACACAGCTACGAAGTCTATGTATCCGAAGTTTTTAAAATATGAAAAATACTGTATCATATTCTCTTGCACTGAAGAATCAAAAGCTAGTTACTGATTACTATTCTTAATAAAATAAACCTTAACGTTGAAAAACAATAATTTAATAAAAGTATGGTTACTGTTTTGAATATCTATTCTTACCAATTAAGAATGACTCCGCAAAGAAAAACCTAATTTTAATATTTGAGTTTCTGAATTGGTATAGTACTCGTATTAAATGTTTACCTATGAAACTTTTCAGGATAACAACGGATCTATTGAAAATGAAGAACTTCGTGGTTTCCTGAAGGATCTACTAGAATTAGTTAAAAAGGTATCTCTCCTTTTTTGCCAGAAATTGTTTGCCAGACTTTCATTTGCAAAACAACTGACTAATAATCTAAATATGTCATGCTTCCAGGACTACGACGCGCAAGACCTCCTAGAGTTCGAAGAAACGATCCTACAAGGGGTCGAATACAGTAGCGATGGAAAGATCAGTAGGAAGCAGCTGACTATGATCCTCCTAGCGCTGGCCAAACACCACCAAGAGGAAGAGCCGACGACGCCGTAAGCGCAACCGAACGCGAACGCCACTCCGTCCCGTGAACCCGAACGAATTTCTAGTACGACCTACAAGTAAAACACTTTTTTTTCTATTGTTGACTCCGTTTGTTTTGTAAAAACATGCAGTTGAGGGTGAAGAAGGGAGAAGGGGGATTTTTTATACAACAACTTTAAACTACAAGTATACGTCCCGTCTGATGGTAAATCGGCTATGGACACTTGTAACTCCGGGCTGGATATCAGTTGCTCCTTGCCCCTTTAAAACCTATAGTGATTTTTTTTTATAAAGTCTCGACAAACGAATCAAAGCCACCTGAGGTTAAGCAGAAGATGAGTTCGTATGTAAAGAACGAAGGAACACTTGATGGCCCGTGAGATGATGCGTTTGTTAGATCTCCTTTCTCCCCTTCATCGCGAATAACATACTACGTTTTTTCAAACACAGCGGACCCATAGGCGTCCTTAAACTCAGATCGGCTCGAAGGAGAGCTTTTTTTATTACGTTTAAAATAGAGCTTTGAGTTATTGCAATAAGGATTACTGTTACGTTTCACTTCTATTGTTATTGGGAATGCTGAAACATATGAAATCATATGGCAAATTATAGAGTGAATACATCATTATGATCTCTGTAAACCTACACTCTCATCTCGGAGCCGATCTGTGCGAAAGAACACTTTATTCTCTGGTATTATACTAGTTGGGTTCTCATTTAATCAGACACTATTATAAATAGATTTATCGTGATGGACTACTTAGAAAATAGCAAAATGCGGATGCGAAATTTGTATTAACCTCTCAAGGTACAGTTATTATGATGACAAAATTTTGATAAGGTTTTACCTTTCAAGAATTTTTTTAATAAAATGTCTTTTTTCATAATCATGGATACAGATTCCTTCAGTCGCATACATTATTGTCTACATTTGAGCCATGTTTGAAATTTATTGAAATCACAAAAATATTGTCAAATGGAAAAACTCGTCAAAAAAACCGAAAAATGTTCAGCTTGTAAAAGTTGACATTACTTAGAAGTACCTACCGGCAAATAATTTGAGCTGATATGCATGTTAGGTTATGTAAAACTGTTTATGTAACATATTTTCAAAAATGTTCGAAATAAAGGTATAAGTGCTATGCCCCAAGTGTTTAACGTGAACTATACGCTGTCGTATATAGTTTTTTCTCCATACATTTACTTCTGTTCTTTACAAGTTATTTTATATATGATTCAAAACCCTCGCGCTAGATAGCTAACATAATAAATAACAAATTTCAAACAAAAATAAATATCAGTTTCTGAATGTTCTTAGCTCTGTGCGAATAGCACGCGCTAGCGTCGCGCGTGTCTCCTTTTCCTATGAACGGAACATAGACTTACAAATGTCACGACAGCACATTGTATGCTTGTGAAATTATTTTTATTTATTTAATGTATTGAGTTATAATAAAAATTCGTAGAACAAATGTTGTTATTCAATGTTTAAGATGTTGCGAGGTTGTTGATTCATTAGAAATAACCATGTAAGTATACATACATACATGTAGGTTGTTGACGATGGTGGCTGTTAATAAATATATGGACAAAAAACTTGAACGATTTTGGTATAGTTTATAGATTACTATCAAAAAACATACTAATTGCACTGAAAAGCGTAGAGCGCAAACGTTTTTATGCATGATGCTTCGAATCAAATTATTTGTCGCGAATTACATATTTACGATTTTTTTGCGTATTGTTTAAATGTAGATAAGTAATGAGAAACCCAACGTAAGAACGTCTAAACGTCTAATTTAAACATAGACACATTAGCTAAAATCTTTAACAAATTTAAGCCAAAATGTATGCCAAATATTAAAATTAGTTCTGCGGTCTTACGAAAAACTTCATTTTCATACGTCATTTAATAGAAATCAATGTAGTCACATTTGATATCGCTATTTAGTAATTCGTACATATCACATTAAAACAAAGCACACCAAATCTTAACACCAATTAAAAGACCTATTCTGATTCAATCTTGTAAAATATTTGTTGTAACAAATGCGGTCAAATAAATAAAAATGGTGTTTTGCTCAGCCTTAGTTACATTAGCGTAATAGAAACTAAAAATATCTTAGACTTTTTTTAAAATGGCCGCTACACGTATGACCAAACACACTAGGGTATACCCTTACCGGTTTAACTTCAGGTTTGCCTAAAGTTGTACCGCTAAGGTAAACTCGATCTTACTCAAGCGAGCCATGAATACCTGAATACCTGACAGGTTTGCCTATATTACCTATGGGGAAAACCGAGTTGAGTCAAACAAGCCATACTGCACGGGAAGACCTGACAAGTTTGCCTGTTGTTATACCACTAGGGTAAACTCGAGTTAAAACATACACGCTCGCCTATACCTGACAGGTTTACCTGAAGTCATACCTCTGATACGAACTCGAGTTGACTCAAACTGTTCTGAGCTATTCTTGTTTAATATCGTTGAAAAGCAAAAACATATTGTATAAGAAACGTCGCCACGATTTTATTTGACCTATAAGAAGTTTATGACAATTGCTTCTATCTGTCTTTTATCCTTAAGTTACTGTAGCTTTTCCTCTATGAAGACTATAATACTTGTAGTGAAAATAAAAGAAAACCGCTTGAAGTTCTTGGATATCTCATAGTAAAATAAAAATTTCGAAGTATCGATTGTCAATAAGCTAAGAGAAAAAAAAATTGTCTACAAAGTGTTAGGTCAATTAATTGACAGGTTTAACAACACTGTGCCATTTTTGAAGAAAAAATATATTTAGAATATTTTGCTTCATATAAATTACTCGAATTTACGAGTAAACCGTGTGACCGTAAGCTGAGCCGTGTAATCGTAAAAACAACTGTTATAGCCGGACCAGGAAAATAAAAAAACGCCCTCAGGGCGTCAGAAATTTTCATGTTTTGGCAAAAGTAAGCAGAATACTTTAAAAAAATCCATAGTTTTCCAAGTTACTTATAACAGCTTGAGGATTCTAATGCATAAAAATTTATTGAAAGAAACCGAAATGAAAGAAGCCGAAATGAAAGAAGCTTTATAGACAAAACACGTGAAAGATGGAGATTTCAAAATGAAATTGACGGAAAATCACTGTTGCCCTAAAAAAATTAGTTCAATTAATTTTCCGCCATATGGCGAGGCTTTTTACTTTCCTGGTCGGGTTTTAAATAATAACTACCTGCTGTCATAACAGGTTTACTTTACAGTTTATATGGACAAACTAAAGCCATGAAACTCTTACAGTCAATATTATTGTAATAGGTAAGTATACAAAAGGGGCTTACAGTAAAATAAATGTGATTATAAATATGAAAATATAAAACTGATTGATTTTTCACTCCAGGAATAATAAAACCTATTTTAAACCTACGTACAGTCACAAGCAAGAAGATGGAACTATTTTGTCATTTTATGATTACTAATGTTTAATGGCGCAACCAAAAATTTTGTACTGTATGATGGATGCCAAACTCCCATACAACAGCATGAGGCAATGTTCTGTCTCGATCAGTAGGTGATCCCTCTCATTCTATCACTATTTATGAATGAAGGCTATCCGTGGGATAGTGGTGGGATATCCTCTTCCTCTCTTTCTATTTATAGTTTTTGTCTCACCTGTCATATTGATGCCATTTTGACACCTAAACTGAAAATTGTTACAAATTTTTGTAATTCAATATTTTAAATAAAAAATGGAGGAGCTCGGTGGCGTAGTGGTCAGTGCACTTTGGCTTCGATCGAAAACAAAGCTACCTTCGCCATGGTCAGGCCGTGGATGGGTGACCAAGACTTTGTGATCTCGAGCTCCTCCGTGCTTCGGAAGGAACATTGTCTCATGCTGTTGTATGGGAGTTTGGCATCCATATAGAGTACAAAATTCTTGGGCGCAACAGCTAATACTTTTTTCTTAAACCTTAGAATAACAAAGTACAAAATGAGTACATATTTCTGCTCGAAATACGAAATAATCCTCGAAGAAATTTGTAATAATAACATTTTATCAAAATGCCCAATACTATAAGTAGCTGCATATAAGTTTAGTGCTGACCTTTTATAGCCAATCGGCGCTCAGCATCCGTTAACATTTTTACAAGTATTCAATGTTTATTTTTTTCTATCCTTAATTTTAAGATATTAAGAAACGAACAAAGTAGCACCTAAACTAAAACTCCTGTTCGTGTTGTTATGCGTCTGTAAACAATTGATTTATTTTTAAGAATAATTTTATTGCTGTTTTTATTTTTTGTGATGAATCAAGTATTAAGATGTTAATGTGCAAATGATTTTGCTATGGTAAAAGCAAAAATGGCTAAAATCTGTCAATATCAAGATCGCTTCTTGGTATTATTAAAGTTCTGTGATACCTAAATTCCTTAAAATCTCAGAATAATATAAATACTACTTTTCCTCGACTACTAACATCGATTCTTTTTTTTTATGACCTAAACTGATGCCCCTGACGACCACTCAGCTATCACCCGATTATTATAAAGAAGGCGAGAGCTTTGGTGGGATCAAGCCTGTATGGCGGACCACCACTGGAGGGTTTCTCTCTGGGAGGCATCCCCCCTAAATGGTCCCGCTTCCAGGGAGAGTCTCCAGTGCGCTTGAGCCGGCGCTACGAGCATAGAACTTTCGATAAGCCAAATTTGACGCTTAACATCGACAACTGTCGAAAAATTCGATAAATTTGACAGATATCTCTAAAGAGTGAAAAGGACGGATGCTTTTGTCGATCAAATATGGCGACTGTCGAAGTTCTATGCTCGCACCGCGGATTCAGGGATCCGCAGACGTCCTTAGGGTGCCTCTAAGGGCTCGGACCTCGGCTCAGGCGTGCCGTGTCGTAGAGGAGTTGCGAGGGAGCGGGGCGCCGCGAGTGAGACCCGGGTCTTCGCATTCTTGTTCTACGAGTGCGGTGTATAACAAAAAACATCGTTCACAGCTACACGCGCTCACCTATATATCTATGTCAAAATGTATGCAAATCCCGCCAGTGTGGGCGCGGCACTAGGGGACAGCGTGTTCAAAGAAAATCTATTTCTCCAAATAGGTTCTTACGATTTCAAGTATATAAGTACACGTTCGACCTAGCATTAAACCTATTGTCGGTTTAATACTAAAAGACGTTCGTAATAAGTGTGCTTGTAATAATTGTCCTTAGCCTATATTTCATATAAATTATCTGTAAAGTATAGATACAAATTAACTCGTAATATTTTTGTAACAAATTAATGAATGTTTATTTATATTATACACGATTTATATAATGGTTATTATCAAAAACTTTAGTTTAATATCATAAAATTAAGGGCGGTTTCCGACTAAGGTTTTTCTCTGTTCGCTACACCTACGTTTTTTTTTTCAAAAGGTGCTTACAAACTATGTAACATAACATGTTATACAACATTGCTTTATAACATGTTGCAGATAATTTTGACACTGAATGTTATATAAAATGTTATTGATATGTCGTGAAGAACAACAAACGACAATGGTTATTTAACATTGTTATATTGTCATTGTTAAGTGTAAAGTGAACAGTATTGTTTTATGTTGCAATGTTGAATAACAAGGTTACATAATGTGGATGTGTTATGAAATACTAGTTAGATAATATGTGACATGAAGCACTTTTGCGAACTTACATACGTTCATTGGGTTTGCCTGAAACCGCTCTAGAACATATTTTGTTATTATGTAATTAGTTAATATCATGAAATCGGATTATAGAACTTTATATTGTTTTATTTTCAATGTATTGATGTATTAGAATAATTAGAAAAATATCTCAAAGTGAATGTTGTGATGAAAATTCGTTAGCTTTAACATAAGAAACTTACAAATTCGATGCACAAACTTAAATAATAATAAATATATAAGCGTAACGCTTCAGGCAGATACGTCAGTTATAATTTTATTAGAATTTTAAAAAGAAATAGAGATGCGCTGAATATTCGTTTTGTTTTCGGTATTCGGCATCATTTCACTATTTTTATTATTCGGTTTTCGTGCTGAATATATTCGGTTGTATTTTCTTGGCTAGATGGCCGGGTTTAGAACAACATAGATTTATGTAACTCATGTCAATATAATGATTTCATAGGCTATTGGTAGTTCAGTATAGTCAACTTTTATTTTAACATCGCCTGTTGTGACACGAAACTTATATGTTGTCTAAGTTGTTTCCGTGGCTAAGCAAAGTAATTGAAAACCGAATAATTCGGCCGAATATCCGGTTCGGTAAAGGTTAAACCGGCGGTTATATTCGGTTATTCGGCGAAACCACTATTCGGCGAATCTCTAAAAAGAATGGAGATTTAAATTTATTCTCTAACATGCGCACCGAAACTCGACATGATACTATTTATCCTCAACTTATCCAGTTTAGAGCAGACGCCAAAAAAAGTTGAGTGTGTAATATAAAGAATTACTGAACGGATTGAGATTTGGAGCTAGGCGCCATAGTAACTTTTATTCAGCTCAAAAATACCTATCCCACGATGAAACTCACATAGCCAAAGTCAAGTTGACTTTGGCTTTAAATTCTTTAAATTAGACTGTGACTATAAAGAGTAACTATGGCGTGTAGTTCAAAATATAATAAAAAGAGTAATTCTTAAACATAGGAGTTTCACGCGTTGTCTAGATCCTGGTGCCATTTACAATTACTGTGTCTTACATCGTTAATACGCATTTTCTTACTTTAGTCGATAACCCAAGAGGACCGATCCAGTAAAAAATTGGAGCAGGAAGTCTCCCGGCAACATTCAGAATCACAATCTGCAAGTTTTTCAAACAATTTACAGAATTTACAGAAATGCGATCCTCATATTTTGCACTCTCAACCTCCTTTGGCACCTGTTCTAGTCCGTAAAGCATCATCCACAGCGTTAAATAAATAGAAAAAGTTGATACCTATTTGCTGTGTAGAATAAAATAAATGCGGGATGCATGAAATGGCGGTCTCTTAAGCAGAGTGTGACATATTACCCTGCTCCATATTTGTGAACTTTTGTTCCATAAATCCCCATTATCAATTTGATTAGCACTGAATGGGGATTGGTGGGGGAAAGTTCGCAAATCCCCATTGATGGGCTAAGCCGCTGGGGATTAGTGGAATGACCCATAGTAAATACCTACATAAATCAAAGAGAACATAAACATTGCGTTTTAGTATGGATCTGGATCCGATCGCAATAATAAGAACGTATTTACCACAACCAAATTACAGTTGAAAACGTTATGTCCATCCAAACTCCACGAGGCGACACGAGGGAACACGAGTACGAGAGTACGAGTGTGTTGCTGGACCATAACGTTTTCGACTGTGATTTCATACATACATACAATCACGCCTGTAATTCCCGTAGGGGTAGGCAGAGTCCAAGAAGCACAGTGTTCCTTAAGAGCACGTTTGGCCATAAAAAATTGGGTATGGTCATATGTAAAATCGTGAAAGAGTAGGTAGTAACAAGTGGCTAGCTCATCGCCTACACAATCACAGACCCAGTGCCCAATACGCCCTTAGTCGCCTTCTACGACATGCTAGGCAAGAAAAGCAGTTGGTACATTATTTTTGTGTCCCGGACCAACATACACGGGACCGTGATTTCGTCGTTGTAAATACGTTCTTATTTACCGCGATCCGGGCCCTGAATGTTGAGCAACGAAAACGATGGATGGGAATACTGTACATGCTAGCATGCGAATGTTGCGATGGATAGTGGAGTCACTAGAATGGACAGAAACAAAAATGAGCATAAGTAATAAAAAACCCTTGAAAGTATGCTATTATTCCACAAACTTTTATAGAGTCTACTGTTAAAAAAAAGAAAAAATCTTTCAGTGTTGAATAGCCTATTTATTGAGGTAGCCTATAGCTACATACCATCACACTATCTCAAAGTTATTCTACGTGGACGAAGTCGAGGGCAAAAGCTAGTATTGTATAACTAGTCGTGTTTCCTTGAGCATGTTGTAAACAGAAGTTGGATTTAAAAACGAGGGTTAAAATTACAGTCGGTATTTTGTGCTAAAATGTACATATATTTTATATTTTAAGTCGATGTATGTACTTCCCAATGCCTAGCACTGTGTCGATGTTAAGGATGAATAAGAATGATATTTGTTATAAAATGTTTATATTTATAAAAAAAAAACTGCATTTTTATTTACAAATTTTCGTACCTACATTCTTGCAAATAAAAGTTCCACCTTACCTACTTTACGAATTTAGTCAATGTCTTGAGCTTACTGAAACGCAAACAAATAAACGTCCTCAGCCTATATACGTCCCACTGCTGGGACAGGCCTTCCTCATGGAGAAACACATGAGGAGTAATGGCCGTAAAACCACCACGCTGGCCCAATGCGAGTTGGTGGGTGAAATGATAAACGCAAATGATAGGTATAATACCTTAGTAATTTGTATTGTAATACCTATCTGAGATTCATTTAAAAATATTTAATAGTCATCAAAAATAATATTATTATTATTAAGTGAAATCAATTCGAGACTGAAAAATCATGTTAGTGATAATAACCGCATGAAAACCTGTCAAACTTTTATTTACCCGCCATGAGCCCGCCAGACATTATCTCTGCCCATCACACGTCATTGCGAGATCTGCATTCTGTGATGTTTCTGGGTCTCTTCTGTGATCTTACAGTGAATAAAATGAATGACATAGTGGTGCACTATATACCTACACACTCACATTTTGCCTGTGATTTTGTTTGTTTCACATAATAGAAGCTATAGTACTGACAGACGCTCCGATTTGGTTGGAGCCAACCATATTGGAACCGATGTAGCAACCATTCCAACATTGCTACAGATGGTCCGACGGTAGGCCTTCCAGCCGTCAGTTGACTTTGCTCTAAAGTAGTGAATGGAATGGAGTAAGTCATGTCTTTAATTTAGCCGCACAATTTTGTTTTAAACTTCTAGCATTATTAAATATGCTTGATTCCTTACATCTCTGACGGTCAGCTTGTCGGATGCACCGGTGAGTCGGCCACGTCCAACCAATATTAATAAAATTATGTCGGTCCGCGTTTGGCATGGTGTCAGATTTTTTTTTTAAATACGACAGGTAAGCTCTTGACCTTCATCTCACCTGATGGTAAGTGACGATAAGGCCGAAGGTGGAAGCGAGCTTCACCTGTAATCCTCAACAACTGAGGAACTGGCTATCTTACCTCTGATTTCCGGAACACAACAATGCTTAAAACATTGTTATTATGGCGACAAATTTAGGTAAGACGGTGGTAGCTAGCCACCAACCAACCAAACCGAGCAGAAAAACTTCTGCCCCCATGGGGAATCGAACCCGGACCTCCCGATCAACACCCGGTGGTGTGAACCACTAGACCAGAGAGGCGGTCATAATGATTATTTTGATTTAGATGATAATTGTAATGATAATAAAGATAAGCAAAACATACATATTATGTAGCTCTTCATTCAATAATACTGTAATAATATATCGTTCATCCAAAAGAATATTGACATAATTACCAAAAAGTCGAAAATGAGTTTTTGATGCCATAACCTTCATGGTTATGGCCTATACTTCGAAAGGATACGCGGAAACATCGACAAGTTTATAAAATGTAGACACATTTATAAAAATAAAACTAAAATTGAATATAATGTTGTTTAAATTAATGATTTATTCCCATATCCAAACCTAGTTTAATGTCATAATTGTATTATTTGATGTATAAAATGTCATAAATGTACGTCTGGTTTGTTTTATTTCGTTTTTTCAAATAGTTATCTTGAGTTTTCTCGCAAAAATTTTATGTAATATTATTGGTAGTAAAGTAACACAATATAACTATTAAAATATATCAATAGAATAATTGGAAATACACAATATTTTCGATGTCAAACTTTTAAAACGCTCTCCTGAAAAATCGCATAAACGTAATTACGTCATTATTCTTTTGGATGAGCGATATGTAATAATATAGTAGTAGTAGTAGTAGTAATAATTTGTATTCTTCCAATCAAAATTATAATAATATTTATTTAGAACAAGAAACTATGTAAAAACTACTCGTAGTGGTAGGGTGATTAGGACACATAAAGTTAATAGTAGATTAGTAGCCAAGGGCTGTAAGGCATCAATTGCAGCCCGAGATATTTAGGCGCACGAGCGCAGCGAGGGCGCTTATAGTTCGAGGGTGCAATTGATGCTTACACCCGAGCTAACTACTCTGCTTTACATCTCGATTGTGAGGTAAGTGGAAAAAAAGGAATAACAAGAATAAATAAATTTATTTTCAAGAACTAATTTTAGCTTCGCCGTTCGATATTCAAAATTGATGAAAATAGCGAAGCGACCTCTTTTGTCATTGGGCTGAATGCATGATGTCTAGTGCCAGTAAGATGGTTAGATGTACGCGAACTTTTTGAAAGAGTTTTTTTTTTAATAACTTACCGCCCTAGGGCGTTTCTAGCTACATTATTAACCTAGGGCGGTAATTGATCACTTACAACCCGCATCTGGGGGTATTAAGGACCTACTTACCGTAAAGGATGTAAAGGATTATAAACGTAAAGATGTAAAGGATGAGATGTAAAGGATTATGAACCAAAATTATGATTATGAGTGATCATTTTATTATCATCTAATTTTAGTGACATCTTATTCATTCCACTTTGACTTGCCTCTAATTTGTATAATGCAGAACGTAAGACAATTTTATGTAAAGGGAGGATGTACCCCTTGCAGAGTGGCTTGCCTGTATCTTCTCTTGACAAGGCCTCCCGGTAGTGAACAGGAAGAAAAAAATGTAGAGGTATACGAGTAGAAGTAGGTATATAATTTGTTTGTTATATTTGTATAAGCTTTATTGTTTTGAAGCGTCATAAGTGAAACTACTTGTTACCTTAATGATTAAATAAAGAATGTCATTTCATTTGTTTACAGTTAAAGGGGGATGTTGATTAATGTTAGCTCTATGGCAACATTCTACTTAATAATTATACTGGCAACTCAATTTGTAAGGAGCACTCTATGTGTCTCTGTGAAGGGGCTTGTAAAATGTAATGTAATTTCATAATAAATACTTATTTCAATAGAGTACAAAAACCATGCAAAACAGACCGACCACTCTCTTCACTTTGCGCGGGTTTTAGCCACATAAAAATTGGGTTTGATCAGGTGAAAAATCGTGAAAGTAACAAATGGCTAGCTCATCGCTTACACAATCACAGATCCAGTACCCAATAGGCCCTTAGTCGCCTTTTACGACATGCGAGGCATGAAAAGCAGTTGGTACATTTTGTGCCCCGGACCAACGAATTGAGGTTTGTACATACAACGCAGTGTGGGACGCCCTGTGACAAGATGGGATGACGATATTCGTAGGTTGGCTGGAGTGGGCTGGATGAGAACGGCCGAGAAGATCGTGAGCGGTGGCGTGCATTAGGGGAGATCTATGTCCAGCAGTGGACGAACAGAGGTTGTTGATGAAAACATACAAACCTAAATTCCAAACAGCCAGAAAATTATAATTGTTACATAAAATAAATATCTTGGCAGTCATTCAAAGACCTAGTTCTAGCTTCGAACCCATCTGACCTCTTAGTACCTTTATGACATTTTCCACTTGGATGTACGGTCTGGTTTCCTTTGTCTATTAAGTGTGCGTTTTGCAAAGCAATCCATCTCCGATCCTCCGATCCGAGCACAGACTTACATAAATATATAGACGGGCCTTCCTACGAAATTAGCGTGACTACCTACACTAAAATTTGCCGCAAATAATGGCTGCCGTACTACTGTCTATCCGTTGCAGAAGTAATTCATATCAATATTTATTCGACATCGTTCATCTATTTCATAAGTAAATTTTAAAAAAATTAACATTTATATTTTTACAATCATTGGTAGATATGTGCTTAACACGAATTATGCTATTTCAGCAATTTTTCACACTTGTTATTTAAACTCAGAGGTTCAAGTGGAAAGACTGCATTTCCAATATTTTCTAAATATAGTATAGTCAAGAATGCGAAAACAAATAAAATGCAATACATATACCTACCTGCTGACCTAGTAATGATCTGACAATTGTGTATTTACCTAGGCATGTTTTGATTTATTTATGTATATTATTAAAAAATGGGTTTTCCTTATTTGGGCAACATAATTTGTTGGTAATAATTATTTACTTTTGAATGAAAATATTATACATTCATTCAAAAACAAATAAACATTTCCAACAAATAGAGGATGACGGAAAATGGATATTTACCACCTCTTTCTTCGGTCGCTTAAGTTCCAGAAAGTAACATCTGAAAAAGATTTTCATGTCAAAAAGAAAGGGAAAAAATAAAAAACTGTTTTGTCAACCATTTAAGCGAACAGGTTAATTTCTAAACATTTTACTTTAATATTCAATTTCGAGTCGATACGAGTCATTTATGACTATCACAGACTAAGAAGAGATACTACGTGATGACTATTTCCGAACATCAATCTTAAACAAGGACAAAAGAACAATAGTAATTTTTTAAATAGCGTTTAATAATTCATTTCTAAACTAAATCAACTTATTAAAATAATTACGTTAAGATACCTAATAAAATAAGTATTTTACAGAAATTTATGTACAAAAAGAATTACAACCTGCTTATCATAATATACTATTTTAGTATTTAGTTTAACATTTAGCATTATGTCAGGTAGGCATTATCGTAAAATGGTAAAAAAATATATCGTTATTACATAGCTCTTGACATCACTAGCAGATACGAAAACAATGTTCAAACTAAGCAACAGTAAATATTTACATTTAACACCCAATTGAACTACATAAAATTATAAACTATGAATAATAAACTCCATCTAATAATGCACTTTAAAGAAAACTTACAATAATCAATCAATATCAGTCAGAACTGTAAACTTTCCTATGAAGAGTCAATGTAGGTTAATTTTTGTTTCTTTCTGGCACCACACTGTATACATGAAACCATGATGCAAAAACTTCTAGAAACAAGAAGAAAGAACAAACACTTATATCTTGGGGTAGTTTACATAAAATTAATGATATTATCTTAAGCAAAACACAATCTGACAGCAGATTTACCAAAAACTCGTTTAGTTAAATGGCGGCACCGGGCTAGCGTCAAAAATCCGTGACGCCACAATTAAAAAACGAATAGAGCAACTACTACATGTCTCTCTTCTTAAACGCAACTACCAATTAGTTAAAAAGAGACAAAACGCTGTTTGAGGTTTCCGTGTCGATTTAATATAATTTGTATAACAAAATGTAGATCTAGAAGAATAAGGCGTCTCTATGTCTATTTATTACCTCTATGGATCCGAGTGAGTGAAGCCAAACGCCAAAACGAGCCGAGGCGCCGCCATTTTTCTCGATTTGCCGCATTGTGGGAAGTGGACGCCGCATTTAGTTTTATAATTTTACTGTTTTGTAAATAAAATTCATTAAACATGGGTGTAAACGTGGAAACTATTTCTCCTGGAGACGGTAATTTTGTATATTACATTTTTATTCACTATTGACACTGCCCATCCCTTTTCTGTTATTTCACAAATTGTGTCCCATCTAAAAAAGTTTTATATTAACGTTGTAATAACATTAATAAATGTACCTAATTATTAGTAATAGATAAGATAGGGCTCAAACGCATTTTTTTTTTTTAATTTTTAACACTTAAAAGTATTCTTAAAAATAATCACACCAAAGCTTTGATCCACGGGAAGAATATCTCGTGAATGATGGAAAGTAATTGAGAATGCGTTAAATATTATTAATCATCTAAAATGTCCTTGGCCGTTTATTTCTTTGCACCTTCCCGTGTCGGATTCTATTTACCTCAAATCTTATAACGTTTAAATTTAATCTCTGACTATGAAATAAGATCCAACACGTTGAACTTTTGCGGTTAACCACCGATTGTCGGGCGAAGTATACATATTTATAACTAAGAGAATGAATTCTGTATTTATTAGGTACAGTGATAATTAATTTAACCACCCATCTTGATATGAAGCGGCCGCTAGCGTGATTGTAGTGTCTATCACAGAAATAGCTTTACACAATCATACATCCAGTATTGCATTTTTACTTTGCAATTATTTTGTACTTTAGAGGTATAGGTTGTCTGTACTGTAGTTCTGTACAATCAATCAACATGGTACCTAATCAAAATAAAGCATTATAAACCATAGATAAAACAACAAATAGGAATCTATTACTGAGTCTTGAATCTTTGACTCTATAAAAATTTTATGTCCTTTTTGACCTTTATCTTCAGACCTTGAAAGTTTTTTCTCATTCATCCTTTTCATAACATTCGTCTAATTAAATTCAATTGTAGTTCAGAAATGATACACAAATGTGTATCATTTCTGAACCTATTGCATATTTAGGAACATTGTTCCTTTTGGCTATTTCCAGTAGTAGTCTGGTTATGATATTCATTAGAAAAAGAAAATTTAATTCTATAACTACATTAACTACTGTTGCTTGTTTGATCAAATGATAATGTATGTAGTTAATCCTGAGCAGAAAAGTCCATCTTAAAAACAACATTATTATTACTAATAACTGTAATTTGATAATTTCAGAGGCAACATACCCAAAGAAGGGGCAGACAGTGGTGGTGCACTACACAGGAACATTGACGAACGGACAGAAGTTTGATTCCTCCCGCGACCGTGGAAAGCCCTTCAAGTTCAAGATCGGCAAGGGAGAGGTCATCAGAGGCTGGGATGAGGGTGTTGCTAAGGTAACCTGCCTATTTACTGACTACAGATAATTAATATTTTTTCTTGTTGAAACTGTCAAGTGAAGCTACTTACCTAATCACTCTGTCTTTTTCACTTTGTTTAGGACAAGGTATAATCATTGAATTCACAACTATCACCGTCAAAAATCGGTGGAGCCATTCAGAAAAAAAAGGAGAAGAATTCTTATAAATTCTTCTTAACATTTACAATTTATAAATTGAGTGTGTAATGTGCTAACTAAAGATTATTGAAAAAAATTTTTAATAACAGGATGCACCTCTATTATTAGCTGTTTTTCTAAACTGTTTTACTTCACAAGATCACAAGAAAAAAATAATGAAAAGTATAAGTGAAGCCTCTCCACCACGCTTCATTGTTTTTTTTTTTTGTTATAATGGTCTAATATTCAAAGTTTTAACTTAATCCCTCTTTCAAGAAATTTAAAACTAGATTGTAAATTTTTTGACAGTTTAGCCATTTAAAAAAATTCAAAATCTAGTTTTAAACAGGGCATTTTAAATTTCATAACAATTGACATTATCCTCTAAAGTGGCATGAAGAAATCTACATAATACTTAACCATCTTATTTATGATTACAGATGTCTGTTGGGGAGCGTGCCAAGCTGACCTGCTCCTCGGACTATGCCTACGGCAAGCAGGGGCATCCCGGTGTTATCCCTCCTGACGCAACCCTAATCTTCGATGTTGAACTCATTGGTCTCGAATAATCCTCCAAGACTTCAATTCACCTTCAAGCATTTGTTAGACTAGTTTTAATAATTCAAAATAAACTGAGCGAATTTTCAAACATTTAAGCAATAAATTCTTGCAATTTCCAGTGTTATTGCTCAATAGTATTAGCTAGTCAAACGTTCGATAGGTTTAAACGTATTTTGAATTAATAGCTTAAGTTATCAGTGCAATTATAGAAGTAGTTGTCTACAAAACTGTCTAACAAACGCCTCCATTTTAGTCACTTGTCACATTATTATCATTAAGGCAGACTGTTAGATCTTACCTTTAAACCTGAAATTTTCTATCTAATAGTCAACATTCCACGTAAATACCAGATGCATTTTAAGATTTTTCATGTCAATTTTATTTGTTTTTAATAATTAAAGTACATGCTATATTTTGATGTACTGTATTTTGACTTCAACTTGATGTTATACAATTTATTTTAGATTTGTGAAATAGTATATATTTCATAAATAATCACGCTTTATTTACATCAGTGTTGTGTATCAAGACTGTTTATACATAAGCACAACCTTATCCTTGTCTACTGGAGTGGAATGCATTGTGAACCTACATTACTTTTTTAAAAGCTTTATTGTAAAATTAAGCAAAATAAACATCTGATTGGGAACCACAATTTTATTTTGTCTTTGTATTTTTACACTTTGCATGAATTTTAGTACAGTCAGTGTTAAATAGTCGGAAATGTATAAAATCTAGGAGAAGGATCAATTCCCCTCTTGGGGGTCGTGGTCCAGCCTAGTTTAACTTAAATACTGCTTAGCAATACTACACCTAACACCTAACGTCATAAGGCATTATATTGCTAAGTCGTATTTTTGGTTTAACTGGGCATAGAGTTATAAAGGGTCTATCTAGCCATACTTATTCGACGAGTTACGTGGTCTAGTACTCTGTATGCCGGTCTTAAGGCGTCGCCATCTCGAGAGGTTCTGGGTTAGATCCCCAGTGGCAGCAAATGTTTGGGTGATGAATTTTCAGGCATTTGTTCTCCAGTCTCGGATGTTTATCTATATTCAGGATATTTATATGCATTTACTTAGTAAATTTATTTATCAGTCATATAATGTCTGTAACACAAGCAGCATTAGTTAAAATGGGGCTAGTTAAGAGGTGTGAATGTTTGAACATATTTATTTTATTTATTCAGCTCCATTCAACGTTTGTCTATAGAAAATGCCAGTTTTCAGTTTTGTATGGAGCTTGTTCATTCCGCGTCTATTCAGCCGCGTAAGTATCTCATAATTATATCGTTTTACATAGAAAAACGCTAAATTAGTGTGAGTAGTCTACTCCGACCGACTAGTCAACGCGATCCTTACTTCTTTGAAGCCCGTATAACAGATCCAATCTAAGATTTTAATACCATAGATGATTATTATATCATCTATGGTATTAAAATCCTAGATTAACACAGTGTAGTGTGGAGTCCAAAATAACTGACAAGAGTAATTTGAATATATTTTATTCTCGAATCTTGAATTTTCGTAACTAGTTATTAATAGTTGCTTCCTTATAAATATTAAATGGAAATACAAAATCATGTAGTATCACTTTAAGTATTAAAGTAGATATTACAACTTAATATGTATCTTTATTCTGTTAACAAATAAGTATTTTCTTTTGCACCATACTGGTAGAAAGATATTTTACAAAGTCAAAATAAGTAAAGGTTTATACGTTTTATATTTACAACTTAATTCAATAGATTTCTATGATAGTCATATATTAATTAGCTATATTAGTTACAAAACTAAGAAAATAACTCTAGTGACATATTCGCCGTTTACAATTTATTATTCGTAATCGCAATCGTATAACTGCGAATTAATGCGTAAAATTACTTATCAATAAAAGCTATTGAGGTCACCTTTCTGATTATAAAAGTACAATGGATGCCACGTGCAGAGATTCTTTTTAGTTGTTACAACAGTCCTAGCTGTTATTTTAATTACAATTACAGAGTGGTTATGGATTTTGTGTCTGGAAGAGGTAGTAGGCTTGTCCATATACATGGGACTAACGAAAACGTTTTTAGAGGTTCGTACCACATGTCAAAAACCGTTTTCAATTGTCGCTAACGGAAATCAAATCTAAATTAGGTTAACATGCTTATTTTATGAATACTAGGAAATTGTCGAACAATTTATTATAAACTAATTTTAATGTATCGCAATTACTTATATGTGCACTAATATTTCGCAGTTACACGATTGCCATTACATCTAGGTAGAATAAAAATCCTCTTTTCAAGCTTTCTTATAAAACTACAAAAAATAGATTTAGATTCCATAGGTAGCTATAAAGACTGCAGGTTAATTAAAAATAAACTGATATCAACTCCCAAAAAGAAAAAAAAGTCACTTAAAAAATTAAGTCTCTTGCCAAAGTTCTAAATGAAAGAATGTAAACAATTATCACTTTGTATGCTTAATGCTATAACAGAAAAGAAATAGAATAGTTTTAGAATTGAATCACAAAGCTTTGGTTCATTGCCTTAGGAACCATAATTAAAAAAGGTTAATCGAGTATTTTGACTTATCGCCGGATGTTTTTCAAAACATACAAGAGCTCAGATACAACTACAGTTCATATTCTTACAAGATTCGTCCAGACAAAATAAAAATAGTTATAAACAAATAGCAATCTCACACTGTATCATAATAGTATAAAATCACAAATTAGATATAGTCCTCCATTTGCAAAGATTTATTAACAATGAATATTGTAGATATTTAACCAGTATCTATGCAAGACAAAGTAGATATGACTAAAGGTTAGTTTTTTTAATACAAAGTATCAAAATAGCTTATTGCAAAAAACCAAAGTGTACCACTACACAGAATGTTTATGTACATTTTTACCTAATTAATTATATAAATTTTCGCTTACTAGGGTTGACAATATTTTATGCCTTTTTTATGAAATGTATGTATGATTTTTTAACACATTGTTTAAAGCTTATAGCCGTCTCACAATTTTCTTAAGTATCATAAAAAAGAAATCGTTAACAACAGCAAGGCTATCGGCGTTTATCCAGTCGTTATAAAAAAAAAATATTAGAAAATACTCATAAAGACAAAAAAAACAGCTGACAATTAATTAAACAATTGAAGACTTAAAATAGAAATTTTTGCTCTCATGGTGGTCGTCAAAATGTGTTATTTAGAATTATAATTATTATTTATCATCAACCTTAGCGCCTTATTGCACTCCATAATATGTTCATGTCAATACAGAGAGTATTGTTGGAAATTTTGTGCAAATGATATTTTATTTTAGGGTCTAATTATATGCGCCCGAGTGGCCAAGCTGCGAAATTGCACGCAACGGTATGCAACGATTTATTTGAAGCGGCACAGCCGCTACTTGATTCTGCATACATTTGCTTGTAATTCGCGGAGCAGCCGCTGGGCCGCTGGTCGCTGGAACGCTTATAACCAGACCCCAAGATTTATAGTGCGTCAAGTATAACTTGGCGAGCCAGGTGATGGCGTCACTTGCAGTTCAATTAGGCCATAATTTTGGAGATTCTATGCTTCCAAAACAACCAATCAGCGTGCCGTAAAAATTTGTTCGTATTTCGCTGCTCACAAACTTAAGGAGCATATCTTGACTGTGAAACAACCGAATAGAAAAAACATTGTTTGTATAGAAATGTATGAGATCGTGCCCACTAGACTGGTCCGTCATCGACCGGCACATTTCTATACAAAGAATATTTTACACGCTTGAATCAGTTCTAGCAGTCCGGTCATGGTATGCTCCGGTCTAATGATAGACACTATTATACTTGACGCACTGTATTCACTTCTTATTACCTAATATCTATAACGTTGACAGTCATACTGACAATGTTGGAAGGATTTAATTGAATATATTCAGCAAAAACATCAAAAACTTATATGAACCAGAATTATTACCAGTACTATGAACATAGACAAAATATACTCATAAAAAATTATGCTTATGAATTTTTATATACTCGCTGTACTATTATTATGTTTTGAAACAATTAGTTTTTACTTGTGACCAAGTTAAATTCGATGTACACCAAAGTCGACAGATTCTTCACAAATTCACTATAACAATGTCTAATTAGATTCATATTTTAAGCAGGCTTCTGATTAAACCGAAGCAGTTTGTCATATTGACACATAAATAAACGGTTATAACAGGAAACCATTCACTCTAGTCTGAATAATTTAATAGGTGCAATTTGACAGATGAGCTTTATGTATCATTTACGTATTGAAATCGATTAATCTCACTACAAACAACTGTCAAAATGCACCCACAAAATTATTCAGACGGTAGTTAGGTGCACATCGCAAAATTAGAAAAATACACTATTAGTCAGTTCTTAAAAACACAGAAAATTGCACATTTCTTTTTACGTATTTGGTAATGGTTTTAAGGGTCCTAAACTTAATAAGCCGTCCGCGCCGAGTGCATGGAGGCCCGTCGAAATGCCATTTTGCATATTGTGCACAGAAATCACAGGGATACCAAAACAACCACTCGCTTGCTCCCTATTAGCCAATGGAATAAAACTATATATCCCTAAATTACTCAAACGTTTTAAGTTATCTTCTTGAGACAGGTCAACTACAGGCAATCCCAATTCTCGATTAGGACCACTCACATTGTGGAACACTCTCTTATGATGTTGCAGTTGTAACGATTTAGGATACGACGCCGGGCATTCGTCACACTTAAACATAGGAATTTTACTTTGCGGGTGAGCAGCTGACATATGAACTTGCAGAGAATTTTGATTCATAAACATTTTTTTACATATTTTACAGGATAACATTCCTCCACCTACTTTTGCCTCGGGTATTGTGAAATTACTAGACTTCGACGTGTGTTTGATGCTCATGCCAGCTCCAAGGTTAGGAATGTGAGGTAACGGCCTCTCTGGAGTTGGCGATCGACTTTTCTGTTTCTGTTTTACACTAATCCCTCTGGAAGCTAAAACGTTAGCCATGGCATTAGCTTCCTTGTTTACTGTCTTCTTAGTAATTGATATTTGACCGCCTAGGTTTAACTTGTCTTTTGCGCCTTGTACGCTCTGAATCATTGGCAAACCGTCTCTTTGTTTCTGCATAGCCATAACTTGGCAATCTTCATTGTCATGTTTGCCAGGCAGTAACATATCGGGGCGTCGCTTTGGGCCTGTACCTGGAATCATAGGCCCTGGTCTCTTCAAGGGCATACGTTGTCCTGGTTTCTGACCGCGCACTTGCCCGTGCACTTGAATCCCAGGTCTTATAGACGGTCTTGTATTTCTAATTGTAGGCATTCTTGGTCTAGTCACCGCAGTTCCAGCCATTCTGATTTGACCCGGCGCGGGCATTTGCCCGCCCACCACTTGGCCGGGTGCTTGCCCACCCATATCTGGGCTGGGAGCAACTGTTTGTCCCGCCATAGCCATTTGTCCTGGCGGGAATGTTTGGACGTTCTGGATCTTAACTCCACTTGAAGACGGCGGCTTCATCATCCCACTAGGACTTGAAGTGGGTACATATTGACCAGGTGACGGCCCAGGTGGACCCATCTGGCCCATTTGTGGTTGTGAATTCATTAAACCAGGAGGATTCTGCCCGTAAGCCTGTTGCATACTCTGTAATGGCGAAGTCGTCGCATAAGGTGCTGATGTGGCTGAAAATGGACTTTGCGATCCAGGATAAACTGGTTTTGTCATAGGCTGCTGAAACTGATTAAATGATTGTTGTCCCATATAATGCTGACCTGGATATTGGCCCGGCATTGTTTGAGCTGAACTATACATATTGTTATGTCCTGGTGGATAACCAGGGTGCATATTTTGTCCAGGGCCAGGAGGGTAATTGCCGTATGGCTGACCCATAACGCCACCAGCTCCAGGATATGCCTGAATGTTTATCATAACATTTTGCTGATGCGTAAATCCTGGCCCACTGTTCCCTATAGTAGACAGTTTTCCCACTTGTTCTGCCAATTGCTTTACTGGCAATAAGCTTGATAGTATACTAGACGATTGACTGTATGGTAACAATGTGGTTGAAGATGATGGAGCTACTAAACTCTTTGAATGCCCAGTCATTCGTCTGTGTTCTTCAAGAAGGGATATGTCGGTAAACCTGGTATTACAAATATCACATGTGTGTTGTGGCCCTAAAGTGTCTAAAGATATGTATTCACTGGCATCTGATAGAGACGATAAATTTTCTTTCTTTGTTGCTGTGGATAGCAAACTTTCAAAAATATCATCAGCACTCTTCTCTAGCATATCAAGTGGTGGTTTTACATCTGGAGCATTCCAATGAAAGTTGTGTTGTTTTTCTGTTGATGGAGCAGAAGGCATCCGAGAAGGTAAAACATTAGCTGAACTATAACTTTGTTGCGTAGGTGTTGCGAAAACTGGAGGAGGGTATGATGTAGCAACACTTTCTGTTTTTGGT
This sequence comes from Parapoynx stratiotata, assembly GCA_910589355.1. Lineage (NCBI taxonomy): Eukaryota > Metazoa > Arthropoda > Insecta > Lepidoptera > Crambidae > Parapoynx > Parapoynx stratiotata. The sequence goes on from OU342482.1 coordinate 7,418,186, forward strand.
ATAATAGGTTTGATATCAGGAGCTGGTGTTGCGGACACTACACAGCAATCGTCATCTTCATCATTGGAGTCGCCATTTATTTCTATAATTGTCATACTATTATCTTCTGTTTTTGTAACTGGAAGTAGTGGAGTATTACTACTAAATACATCTGTAGTTCCTGGAATATTTGAATCTGGTTCAGTTTTAACAGTTGCTATTACAGGCGTAGACATATTGCTAATTTGTTGAGCAGGCGGTGAAGCTCTCTCAGATTTAATTTGTCCCGAAAACATTGGCAAGCTAGATGATATAGGTTCTATAGTCTCCACTTCTTGTTTCACTACTACATTCTCCATGTTATTTGTTACAGTATTAGATTGCCGTCGATTTCCAATATTTTTTTGAATCGTTGACATTTCCTGAGGTTGCTGAGGTGGGTTAGCTGGTACAGGAAGATTAGCTCCCCTCTTAGGAGTTTGCTTCACAGCTGGTCTACCAGGCAATTTAGCAGAAGGCGCCTGATTCAAAGTTGAAGGAGCAGTTATTGTTTTGACAGGTTCAATTTTAATCGCCTTATTTTGTAAATTCTTTAACGAATTAACCATAATTTTATTTGCCGGTGATTTATCAGAGTCGTCACTCTCTGAATTTTTTTGATTCTCACTTACATTTTCTTCGTCTCCGGAGTCATCTTGCTCCGGCGCCGAACCTTTTTCGTCGTCGTCATCCTTACTTTCATCATTTCCACTACCATCTTCATCATCTGAAGCTTTAAAATCTTTCAAACCGTTAATAACTTTAAAGGAATTGGTATTATTTCCATCAGATTTAAGTTTAAGTTTTATGCCTCCTAATTTACCTAATTTATTCATGACATCGTTATTACTTTCCTTATCACACTCAGGTTCTGCTTTTATTGGAGTTGAGTTTTTCTTGATGGTGAATCCCAATCCACTAAGTTTGTTTAAGGCGGAATTGGAATTATTTTCATTGCCATTATTTGGCTTTTTGAGAGAAAGAGCGGGATTTTTAAGAATTTGAGATATATCTATTTTTTTCGGCGTCCCTTTCGTAGCAGCTGGCACATCTTCTTCATCCGACCAGTCTGATGGAGGAGGAGAATCTTCATAGTCGGACGGCAGCTTGTCGAGCACCACTGAGGGCTGTGACACGTGTTGTATTAGGTGATTTTCTAACTCTTCTCTATCGCGATAATCTTCGTCACAAGTAAGACACCTATATTCCTGTTTTGGCTTTTTTATGAGGGCTCCTGTTGACTGTAACCTCTTTAAAATATCTGCAACATTACTCTTAGATGGTTTCTCATCCTCGTCTTCCTCTTCTTCTTCTTGAATATTCGATTCTAATGAATCTTGTGCTTCACCATCTGAAAAATGACATAAGAACATTGTTAAATGATGACAGAGTAAGTATATTAGGTGATCACTTAGGAGACAACAATTTAAAAAAAAATATACAGACTGATCAATCCAAATGTGTCAGTGGGGAGAAATCCGAAACTATTCATTTATGCATAGGTTAAGTCTTGGGTGACGAGTGTAAAATTGTTTTTTTTTTTATTTCTTTCAGTTGGAAAGTTATGTAAAAAAATGCGCTCCCCTCCAAGCCTCTTGTTAAGTCTTCAAAAGAATCGTAATTTGATTAGATTGGTACGTATAAGTGGTATCCAGCAAAATGTGTACCATTTTGAACATTTCGGTACTTTATCTGTATTGCATCTGTACCAATCCAATCAAACTAATTACAACATTGTTGAAGGTTTAAAAAGAGGCTTAGGGGGGGTTTTAACACAAATGCACTTGGAAAAATGAAAAAAAACGCATTATTACATTCGTTCTCCAAGACAATTAACCAATAGTAGGTACGTCTCAATTCAAGATGCCAAAAAGGTAAAAAAAAATGCCGACTTACCGAATTTGTTATTCAATAATCACACTTTTTACAAGGACATTGGCACGTAAATATAATTAACAGTAACAATTTTTGTCCGTTTCAATTGATTTCAATTATCTACAGTCATCACAAAACATTTTAGAGATGGAACATTAACTTTGTTTTGTTTACTTTTTTGGCAACTTGGATTGACGTACTATATACATCAAGGAACATGACTACAATTTTGAAAATCTACTTTGTTAGAAAATCATATATATTTAGTTTTTTTTTAAATTATTTGGACATTTTAAATTTGTTTTTTGTTATACATCAACAACAAAAATAACGAAATTATCGACTAGGTTCGATTCCAAGCTAGGTATGAAAGTTGAAAAAAAATTGAGTTGAGTAAATTTTCAATTCCACCAATTGAGGCTACTGTTCCAATTTGAAAAAATCTTTTAGTGTTGATAAGCATTTTTATTGAGGAAGGCTATAGGCTAACATATAATCACACTATCTTAATGTAACTATTCTACGCGGACGAAGTCGCGGGCAAAAGCTAGTACTTAATAAAGTATGCAACACCATTCAAACGAGACTTTATGTATGAAAATACACTTATCAAGCATTATACATGCTAATGATGAAGTATTATTCCAGTGCAACAAATGATTTAGGGTATGATTCGTCATGCAGTTTTTATTGCCCCCATCTGTTCATATTCGTCAAATGCTAAATCTTAGGTATGGTACTCTCATAGATTACAGGCGATCAATTACGAGCCTCATTGGCGTAGATCCCAAAACATTTTGGTATACAAGGCAATGAGTCCTAGGAGAATTTAGAATTCGGATGTTCTTACCGAATTTTTTTTGCGATTCGACAATTGTCTTCTTATTAGAAAACCATATGTTATTTCTCGAAGGCATTATACAGTGTAAAAAATTTTATGGGCCTTGAAGAGGAAGTACTTAAATAATTAAAACTGCTTAATTTCCACGAAGGAAACACACTTTTATTTTCTAAAAGAAACAAAACTGCATTCTCAATTTTGTCAAAAAACCTTACCCAAACCGGGAATCGAACCAAGTAAAAGTAAAAAAAAAAATCCACCAAGATTTATTACACTGTATTATTTCTTTCCACAGCCCTAGTTATGTCCACTGCAGTAGTTCTGTCCACAGTAATAGTTAAATATCTTCTGTCATTCACACTTGTAATTAACCCAAATTAAGTAGCTTAATATGCCGATTGTGCTTAGGATCCTAGATGACGGATGAAATATAATAATTACTTAAAAATATTCATAATAAACTAAATTCTTTTAAAACATCCATCCAAGACTGAAGAACAAATGTTCATTTGCCCCCTTTAGAATCGAACGCAGAATCTCTCGAAACGGCTGCGCCTTGAAATCAGCGTACAAGCCACTCGACTACGGCGGTTGTCGAATGGCGTTGCACATTAACATTGTGCCAAAATCCAGTGTTCAGTCAGATTACCCAACTCTGAACTAGTTTAGTTTACAGCAATAGTTCTGTCCACTACTAGTTCTGTACAAAGGACTAGTTCCCTCCACAGTACTAGTTCTGTACAAAGGACTAGTTCTCTCCAGAGAACTATTTCTGTCTACAGTACTAGTACTGTACAATTTCAGTACACAACTTATGAAACTACATATAAAACTTATATAACTAAAACCTCATTCGAAAACTATCTTTTAGTCTCGGAGTTTTAACAAAACAGAACTATTGGGGATCTAGCTCAGCAAATAGTGTTGTTTTTGATAACAGAACTATTAGGAAAAAAAAAGTCCTAGTAATTCTGTGGGCATAACTTGTTACGCATAAAATACGTGGGATTGAACACTGGATTTTTGCAAAATACAAGTGTGCAACGCCGGAACTAGTACTGTGGAATGAACTAGTACTATGGAACTGAAGTAGTATTTTTGTCATGTTGTATGGTCTACTGAGGAAACGCCAACCGATGTTCACAATATTTTTGTATTACAAAAAAGAGCAATTTGTTCTATTTATAAATTAAAACCACGTAATAAATAAAAAATTTGACAGTTGCTTCCTTATATGTATAGGAAAACATTATGAATGTATAAAGAAACTTAAAAACACCTTTAACTTACAGTGCTTTTATAATTTAAATAGGTTCTGAGGCCAGAACTAGTACTGTGCACAGAACTAGAACTATGGACTCGAAAAGCATTATGGACAGAGCTAGTACTGAGGAGAGAACTTATACTATGGTTAGGGCTAGTTCTGTGGACAGAACTAGTACTGTGGACAGAACTAGTTCTGTATGTAATAAAGGATAATTTTTTTATGATGAATTTCTGCATTTTTCCATCTAGAAAAAAAAGATGCCCACTCCAGGGAATAACCAGTTTTCTTAGCATTGTATGCCTGAATGTTGGGAGATCTATGTCTATGTGACTATAACGCCTTTTTGTTGGGTCTAGAAAATTTAGATATTGTGCCCACTAGACCGTCCCTTCTCCAACAATCATATAATAATATATTTTGCCTGAAACAGTTTAAGTATACTCCGGTGCAGTGGGTAGAGTACCTTTATCATATTTTGGAGTTTATACTCAGGCGCCAAGTATTATTAAGAATTCATAGATTTACATAATGCTCTAAATTTAACTTTGAATGGATATAAAATTTAATAACTATGTAGTCTCTTAGTTCTATTTATTCCAGAATTTATTATTAACCTATATAGCATTCAAATACTAAATATATTACTGAATATTTCATGCTAAAAGCTTAGTGATTGTAAGAGATAACTCAAAAAATGTTGATAGGATATAGTGTAAAAGCCTTCAACGAGTATCTGACGAACAAAAATAAGTGGATACAAACAATAATAACAATAAAACAAACCTGATTGATCATTTGTTGGTGATGATGGATTATCAGATTCAATCTTAGTTGCCATTATGTTACCTGTGAACAAGTCAAGAGAATAAATATCTCTTATTTACTTACATCAGTATTAGTTACATGTAACCTTAATATGTCCAATAAGGTTAAAAATTGGGAGATACATTTAAAATAGTTACAAATTCTTACTAATTTCAGTTTTAATGAGATTGATCACATTTACTTATTCCAAAATTTTACTTATTCACAGATTAATCAGCCTAAGTTTGAAATACAAAAAAAATTTTTAAAGATTCCATCACATTAAATTGGAACAAAATTTATTTATAAAACAGTAATAAATAATGGATCGAAGGAAGAAGTTTTAAGAAGTGAAAGTGTAAATAAATGTACTAGAAAATCAAAGTTATAGTAAGCCGCAATCTAGACGCTTTCTACATCACATAAAGTTGCACATAAACAATCCACAAAATCCATGCAGTTTTCCGGCAACATAAATATTATGATAATATGAATACTTACTCGCATCGTTTAATCAACCGAAGAAAAAGTAGTAAGTATTGTAGACAGGTTCTTTTTGTCGGCTTTTTATTTTATAACAGTTCACTTCCATCCAAACTGAATCTTTATAAAATTACACTTGAGACTTGTCAAGTTTATTGAGTTCACAATTTTAACATTATGTTAACTAACATTTAACGAGCACACTTGCCACTTTAATCCTTACCGAATTTGCCCTTACCATACGAGACAATAGATTCAAAAGTAAAATGCAAATATCTAGCCTATTTTCCGCGAAGTTCTGTCACTCACTGTTTCTCTCACGTAAAAATACAAAATGGCCGGCCAAATAAACCACTCAAGTCCTTTTACAATAGGACATTCAGCTTCCGAACTGTACTATGAATTACCGCTTTGTTGTAATTAATTTATGCAAATTACAACTGTAATACCATATCAATAATCTAACTTGATTAACTGGACATGCCGAATTTCCGAGATATCGAACGAGGCGATGTTGTCGTTTGAGTTCGATCGAATATTTTAGTAGTCGACCCGACCGCGACCGAACAAATTCTATTCCGTTCACTCGTAAGCACAGACGCGTCTGCCAGTGCCAGGGCAAAGCGCCAGTATTGGCTGGCTGGCAAATACCAAGGGCAGGCTGACGCTATAGTCCGTCTCTGTCGCTCACATTCAATTGATATGTCGGTTTCTTTCGCACGCTTTCTATGTGAGACTATCGCGTATACACGCGTTGCGGTGACTATAGAAGAAGTATTTATTATCAGAACAAGTCGCCCGCATTTACCTCTACGTAATAAATGGAATGACCTCGCTCGCTCGGTTCGAGCGGCAGTCACATCGCAAGTTGGACTGCGCAGCGCGACTCGAAGTAAAGTAATAATAATATAATAACGCCCGTGCACAGAAATAAGCGGAATGAGCGAATACTGTTGACCTTCATTTTTTACGTGACGAAGTAACTTAACGGGCGTAATATAATTTCATCATTAGAACATTGAAATGTAATACAATGAAATTAACGAAACATTTCAAATAGTAGACAATTTAACAATTTAAGTGTATTAAAATGATTTTTATTCTTTCTTTTGACAATTTTATATGATATTGGACGTGTCATTAATTTATTTTGTTTTCTTGTATTGTAGGTGGGTAATTGTAAATAGGGTAAACTTCCAGCTTCGCCTTCTTACCTATAATTATCGTTTCCATACCATCCCGCTTAGCTGCATGAAACACGGCTGAGGCATGCAACGACATAAATAGTCATAATCTTCATACAATAATAATAATAGAATAATGTTGTTACCTATCGCTGCGACAGCGACAAGAAATATTAAATAAAAAGAAATAAATAAATATAAAATAAAAATTAAACATTAATAAATAAATTATGACCGTTTCCCCCAGTGCTCGGCCTCATTTCTACACAACAGTTAACCATAGCTTAAACACTCTATATCACACTACCCGATATTTAGGGCCCGACCTCGCCAGGTTATCTCTTTTAATGTTGCAATATTGACCATTTGTTTATACCATGAACGTAATAAATGCTCCGCATGTAAAAGTAAAGTTAAAATTGACCGAAAAACCGATCAGCCCTCTTCTTTACCTGTCGGTTCGCCTATTCGATTCGGAAAGTCATGTCCCGTCTCATTTAGATTCACCGCAATAAAAACTGACAGATTCGTATAGAACCTTCGTTATTCATTACATTTCCAACAGTTCAAGATAGGGACCATCGGGACCGGGACCACCTGGGCTACCTAAATACCTTTACTCCCTTTCTGTTACTACCCTGCCCCATTAAGAGTGCCTGAGTCGGGTAGTGTCACAGATCACTGAGAGCCGCTTCGCTTCTCATTTATTCTATGGGTTTTGCACAGTAGTCAGAAAATCGGAATCGCTTTGGTATCTTAAGAAAATTTATGTTACATCCATACGAGTACATTTTCCCAGCGAATCAAGAGTAGGGTAATGATTCGAGGCAGGGCAATTGTCACATCCAATAATTTTTAAGGCTGTGATTTCGGTTCTCTAATCTTTATCTCATTCCGAACGTTGTAGCTTTTATTACATGTTCTTCTTAATATTTATGAATTACTCTTTTTGAAACGACAGAACCTTCTGATCGTCTCGGTGGATCCATCTTTTGGAGCAATCACTCAAAAGAGGCTATAAGCAGATAGTTCAAGCCTTAAGCCCTCAAGCGCTATGGACAGACACAATAGAACCATTATATTGTTAGCGAACGCCGGCGTTGGCTTGGCCCTCAAGGGGTGAAGAGGTTTACCTATCCTTAGATGTCTAGAATATGTCTTAACGGAATCTTCGTTTCTGCAAAAAGCGCATCTGAATCGGCCTTTGCTAAGGTTTTGCAAAGGTAACTGGATTTATTGGATGCAACGTGGATGTAGTTGAAGAAACAGATTGTTTGCAACAAACTCAGCCACAACCCACCCTTCCCATCATGACGTATGCTAGCGTAGTAGTCGCTCATGCCGCGAACACCCACATCAACAAACTTCAGGTCATCCAAAATCGTTTCCTGCGTATAACAACCGGTTACCCCAGGTACTCCAGGTACGTACGGAGTTCAGACCTCCATAGGAACTTTGACCTCCCTTACATTCGCCAATTCCTCTGAGACGCCTTCAGGCGTTTTTTCGACAATGCGATCTACCACCCCAACACGCTCGTTGCAAGAGCCGCCAATGACACTCCCACTAGTAAGGTATCCACCGAGACTCCACAAGCAACAAGACATTACAAGCGCGAACGGTTGCGCTCCACACATTCGCACATCACGCACTAGACACACTTTTGTTATACACCGCACTCGTTAAACAAGGGTGCGAAGACCCAGTTCGCACTCGCGGCGCTCCGTGTGCTCCTCCCCAACTTCTCTACGACACGGCACGCTTGAGGCGAGGTCCGAGCCTATATAGGCACCCTCAGGACGTCTAGCAATCCCCGAGTCCGGCTCGAGCGCCCTGGAAACTCTCCCTGGAAGCGGTACCACCTAGGGGATACCTTCCAGAGAAATCTCCAGTGGTGATTCGCCACTACAGGCTTGAGGACCGACCAAAGCTCTCGCCTTCTTTAAAATAATCAGGTGATAGCTGAATAGCCGTCAGGGGCATCAGTTCAGGTGAAATAAAAAAAATACCACCCTCCTGAGACTAAGGTATGTCGGGTCTATTTCCGTCATCGTGAGCTAAATGAGATAGATTCAACAACCGACGGAGTTTCAGCTTGATTCAATGCGAAACGAAGACCAGTCTAGTCGTGTCGTTGGGCGTTTGTTGGAGATGTCCGCCAAAAGAGACGTTAAGTGGACAGTCTCCAAGATTTTGGAGGTTAAATCTCAAAAGTTTTGAATATGTCTCAATATGGTCTCAATGGAAGCTACCAAACCAAGACGTCGTTTAAATGATTCCGTAGAAGAGACAACTGAACCAATTTCTATTAAGATACCTGGATTTTTGGATGCAGCAAGGTGTAGATATAGGTTACATACTATGCACTACAGCACAAATCACCGCCGATGGTACCAGAGTCACAACTCAGGCATGAGCTAAATGATGTAAGTAGATTCAACAACCGGCAGAGCTTCAGCTGAAATAAGTTGCCGAGGAATATCCTAAGCATATTAAACTGAGTCTCAAGTCTGGATATTCGGCTGCCACTTCTAAGACATGAGAGTGTTTTTAAGGTATGATTTTGTACCTTAAATAATGTACTCGAGTATCTGGAATCTACATTCTTATTAAAAAACGAGCAACGTTAATGAAACAGAAGCTACAGGAACATCATTAACGATCTACATATTTATTTGGTATATTTGGGATTAGAGAGAGGTATTAGCGGATTACTTAGCTTGTTTTTGTTTTTGTAGTCTTTATGTAGTCTCGGTTAATTACAAGATTACAAGTACACATTTATGATCAGAAAGGATTGGGAGGATAAAAAGGTTTAATACTTTGTTGAGGTGTCGATGTGATAATATCTGATTCTACTCCGTCAGACATGGAGTCCCGCAAGGGTCTATTCTGGGACTAACTATCTGGAGTTCTGGACTACTATCCTTTCCTATGCGGACATTGTCGATTGCATAAAATTATCATATTTATGATATCACTAGTTATTTCTAGGGTCAATGAGGATTTGGAGCAAAGTATTTGTTAGTTGGCCAAATGATTTTTCGGCTGCCTTACTTTTTACTGACCAAATAGTTAAATGGCTGCCTAATTAATTTCTTCACTTTAATTAAACTGAATGTAGTCAAATTTTCACTGACGAATAACTCACGAATGTGAGACCGGCTCTTCTCAGAAGAAAGCTTTAATCACCAAGAACGAGAATTATAATTTTGCCAGTTTTTTATTTTCTTGGTCAGGATTTATATGATTTTACAATTATATAAGTTATTTTTATATAATAATGGCAGTGAGGTTGATAGCAGCGCCATCTATAGCGTAACAGTGTCATTGTGATGAGTTTGGATGTGAAACGGAACACAGACACGCCATCTATAGTGTGTTGTATAAATTGATTGATGAGTATAAAAAGAGTATTTCCGAATCATGAAAGCTCACTTTACGGTGAGGCGTCGTTGAGTGAGGTCGTAAATGCGGAGCTTTGTATGTTATATAGCTCTGTGTGGCGTTTAGTTGTCTAGTTGAATTGTATGGTGTTAGTATGTTTACCGAAGCTAGATAGGTAAGGCTAGAAGGAGAAGGATCACTGTTAACATAATTATAAATCCAAGTTCTATTTGAAAATTGTGAAATATTCATCAGCGAATTGTCACTCATCAAGAGGACCCGGGCAGGAGATCCCATTGCCTTGTTTAATTTTAATTACGTATGAGTTCAGCTTGAGTAAATCTCAAGCTGAACTTGCTGACTTATTATTGCTAATTGAATTAGGTTTATGGTTCGAATGAATTTGAGCTAACATTCTCAATACTTAATAAAATGTTTATTAAATATGTTTTTATCATATTATGATAAAAACATATTTTATTTTATTATTATGCGAAGATTTTATGACTAATTATTACTTGGGTAATATACTAATTGATTTATTTTAGCAGCGTACACTAATTGTGCACTGGCTATTAATTATTTAATAAATTCATACATTATCTATATTTTTGCTCATAAAAATACAATGCACAATATAATAATACAAATATCAGATAATTATGAGCAGGTACGTACATCAGGTACTTACCTATAATTACTCATAATACCTAATAATAATGGCAAGTAATAATAATGTCAAATTACCAAATAAAGGTATTTATAAATTCGCTTAAATTTTAAATGAATTTGTAAATGAACAATTATTACAACAGGTATTCATACGCAAGCATGCGTATCATTTATTCATGCTGCGCATCAAATTACAAAAGCGAAACGACAGCGATGAATAATGGCATTGGGAAGTAATAATAATAGCTACGATAATAATAAACCTCCATTCGCTCTGCTCTGTCTGACTCATTCGACCGGGCGCCATTTTGTTTACAGACTAGAGGATTAAAGAGTGTGCGCGATTATGTGCTGTCCTCCTATAGAAATAGAGGCTGTATTGGCGTGCGGTTCAGTTTTATTATTACTTCAACCTCGTCTGCGACTCGACAACCCATACCCATCCATTAAATCCCCCGCGCGGTGTGAGCGGACTCCCTCCGTACATTTACGGACGGACAGCGTTTTTGTGCCGTTTTCAGTCGATATTATTATTTCAAGAGAATCATTTTTGCTTTTTCGCTGCTTGGTGATGTAATCACATTGTTCTTCGAACTGAATAAATGTAAACTTTAATAGGTAGGTACTAAGTAGGGACCTATATCGTGAAATTCTTTTTGAAAATATTATTTTTTGTGAGTAATTATATTTTAAACAACATGGGCAGTATATTTTTCGTTAAATACCAAAACCTTAAAACCAAGATCTTTGATTAACATACATACATAAACACATATAATCACTACTATTATCCCCTAAGGGTTAATCAGAGACTAGGCAAAAGCAGTCCATTGCCATAGTCCGCTCTTTACCAAGCAGTGACTGCACTCAGCGTGACAGGTGGTGCGCTCGTCGCCGTTTTAAGCTTGGTTGTGCGTTAAGTACGTTAGCCTTTTACGACACCCAAGGTAAGAGATGGGTTGGCAGTATTCTTTTAATGAGCTGCTATCACATGGCATCTTTTATTACGAATATATTTATTCAAATAAATAAATTGTGTATATTCACAGATGAAGATAATGTCATCAGAAATATCTGTGGACCTAAGTTAAAATATCGTCTTCCTCTCCTATCTCATCGTACGCAAATCGGCAAATATAAAACATCGAATAATATGTAAACTACGTAGAACATTAAACTTACTTATAATCCGATTCAAAAATGTTATTAATTTGTCACGCGATTCAGGCAAACGTGTAACCGTGGTGTAACCTATTATATTTTTTTTGCTGACATCAATAACTCAGCCATATGAGTATTATTTTGAGCATCACCAATATAACCATCACCACCGAGACGCGATATTATGAGAAATGTAAAAATACGAAAATAAAAACATCAAGATGCTTGGATAGTCAGTACAACCAAAAAATCTATTCACAGATACTTCCTACGCTTAGCGAGCCCTCACATGCAGCGCGTCAGGCGTCGCCCGGCGAATCGTGAGTCTTAAAAATATTAAATAGGTTTTATTAGTGTTAGTGCTGTTAAAATATTTTTTAAGCTGTGTTGTGAGTGTAATTTGACTAGAGCCGTCGACGATGCCCCGATTACAGCCACTCAACAGGCAGACTGCAGCAGTCTGCAACACAGACATAATGACTACAATCGTTAACAGAGTAACGGCATTGACTGCAGCCGTCGACATGCTGACTACATTGATTGCAGCCGCTGATACTCTGAGCACATTGTCTGCAACCGCTAAACGCTGACGGCATTGATTGCAGCCGCTGACATGTTAACAGCATTGATTGCAGCCGCTGACACGCTGACGGCATTGATTGCAGCCGCTGACTCGTTGACGGCATTGATTGCAGCCGCTGACACGTCGACGGCATTGATTGCAGCCGCTGACACGCTGACTACAGCAGTGTAGCTACAATAAGCGTGCTGACGAATTCTTTAATTGAATTGCTCTACAATTATTAATTATGCCGTTACCAATGCGTTGTAAAAGACCGCGAAGTAAATGGACGCTGCGGGCGTAAAGATATGGCCAGAAGTTGTATGTAGCTGTGCCCAAATAAAAAATATGCATGTACATTGATGTACAGTACGTCATATTAAAGTTGACATGCATGCCTTTACAATAATTAAAGTTTTATTTTCAGAAAATAAGCGAGAGATACAATAAATAGGGTATAAAAAAAATGCCTTACTGTTCTAAATAGTAAAGGTGTTAAGGAAGAGTTATTGCTATATCAATACGAGAAGTACCTACTACGAGTACCTATTATTAATAGAATATTATGAGAAGCGTAAACAAAAATCCGATAAACGATATTGTGGGTCAAGTTAAAATATCCAATGTTATAAGTAACGAAAAGCACAATAACAACCAACCGATCAACGCAAGATTGCAAGCAACTACACAGTTTTGACATTACGAAATGTCAAAATCATTCAAGGATGTTTGGATAGGTATCCATTTTCGATAGGAAATGAATCAATCAATTTTGGATAGGTATCCAAATCAATCCAAAATCCAAAATCAATTTTGGATATGTATCCAAACATCCTAGAATGCATGGATGACGCACGGTAGATCGTGGAATACTGTATACGGTAAACGTAAAAAGGTTGACATTTTTGTTGCTATTCCCCCATTAAAATACATTTCTGGCAGTCATGGGCACTGAACATTAACTCGTACTTAATATGTCAACTGCTTATCGTGTTTGTCGTGTGTATCCGAACATGTCGAATTGCATATTGCAACGGGCGGAACACAAAAATTAATTAACACATATTTTTAGGCATGGTTTTTGTCGCATATTTTTATGAAATGTAAATTTATTTTTATTAAAAACTATAGTAATTTTCACATATTAATAATTACTGTACGTTACAGTACATTTAAGGGCAGAATCTGGCCATGTCCTTTATAATTATTGCGTTGCGTATCTTGGAATGTTCAAAGTACTTTGTACCTACTCCATAGCCTCATATATAACATATAACATATCGTGTTTCCGAGTCAGGCAGCTTTGTCCAGCTACTCGACTTTCTTATCGCGCCCGCCTTTGGTTAGCGCTGATAATAACGCCTTGTGTAGATATACATAACACGTCATACAGAATGTTCAATCCAAATTAGTCAGTTTGGAGAGGTAAGAAACTAAGAGTTACTTTATGCCCAGTTTAACCAAACATACGGCTTAGCAATATAATGCCTTATGACGTTGGATGATAGGTGTAATATTGCTAAGCAGTATTTTTAGTTAAATTAGGCATAAAGTTATTCTTAGTTCATAAGTAAGGCGGAGTTTAGCAAAGTCTATTTTATGAATCATACATACAATCAGGCCTGTAATCCCCGAAGGGGTAGGCAGAGTCCAAAGAGCACTGTGTTCCATAAAACCAGCCATACAAAAATAGGGTTGGTCAGATGAAAAATCGTGAAAGAGTAGTAACAAGTGGCTAGCTCATCGCCTGCACAATCACAGACCCAGTACCCAATTCGCCCTTAGTCGCCTTTTACGACATGCTAGGCAAGAAAAGCAGTTAAGAAGCAAAGATAGTAATCGAAGGATTATCGGCTATGTACGACAGTTAAGAAAAATCGAATGCTATAATTATCAATGAGATTTGATAATTACGACATAGACTGGCTAGAAGCTGGTAAGGGAATCAATAAGCTGAACTGTTTATTGAGAATTCCTTTTTCTACATACTAAATCTTTAACCAATGAACCATTAAAAAAAATTCGGTGGCTATACTCACAAAAACGATTTTCTGCTGTTCAGAATTATTTGAATCGCAGACAACTACAGGAATATTTGCTGGCCTAATTAATCCGATGCGATTATATTTAATTGGCCAGATAAAATACCTAATTAATAAATGTGGATGCTTAACACCTCTGCCTACCCTTTCGGGGAAACAGGCGTGATGATTTATGTTATGTTAAAATAACATATCATCATTCATCACTTGCTTGCATCATTTCAAACTCAAACTCAAACTCAAAGTCATTTAATCAAATTGGTATCATCAAATACACTTTTGACAAGTCAAAACAAAATAAATTACTATTATCCTAAAATTGACAATACCACTACTTTTTTTTCGGCCTGTTCACTACCGGGAGGCCTTGTCTAGAGAAGATACAGGCAAGAAACTCTGCAAGGGTTCCATCCTCCCTTTACATGAATATGTTCTAAAACCTAATAAAATTTACGTGTATTATACAATACCTTTAGTCACAAATGTCAAAATTGAATTGGAAGGAAAATGCTCCAAAAGCGACGTATCAGAATATACAAGTGATTGTAATAACTATACTTAAGTAGTTAATTAATTGTCATGTCTATTTGGAACACTTTCCTGCAGGCCTAGCACGGCACGAAGACAAAATGTCTCCGGGGAGTGGAGAAAATTTTGTCCATCCCACCTTCTCTTTCCCTTTAGCTAGCACGGCGTCGGGGAGAGACAAGTTTGTCTTCGGAGACAACGTTTCTCCACTCAATGCTACCAATACACAAAAAAACCTTTGACCGATCCTAAATCTATGATTTCCGTAAATTACCGGTTTTTAAAATGTATTATACGACTAAATTGACGAAACCTAACAACGTGCGTAAAATTAAGCGCTATAGTGACTTTTTAAATTATTAGTACTTCGTTACAATGACATGTGACGCAGTCTGTCACTGTTTAATCTGTGCATCAATCGTACATATTTCCAAACTGCATAATATTAATAAAAGTAATGTACAAAAGAAATTAGATGAACTTGACAAACTTATCAATAGTTCTGCCAGTAAACCATACTCATTGAAGATGTTGAATAGAATTCAAAAGGTTTTTTTGAAAGAAAGAAAATGAGTGAAATCCCTAAGAAAAAATTGTAAGTATACTGCAATTATAAATCCAATTTTTATTCCCTATAAACATCGTTAGTTACAAAAGATAAAAAATTTTAAGGGTGAGGAGCTCAGCCGCTCAAATCAAGGTGTTAGTCGACTATAATATGTCGACAGTGCATGTGAATTTATCTACTAAAACTTATTACCTAGAGAGACTACATCTGCGTAGTCAAATTTGGAGTGTTTAATGCAGAGTCTGTCCTCCTCTAATCCAAGACTAAAGTGAACCCCTATGTGCCATACATACATGTACATAATCATGCTTTTCTATCATTTGGGGTTAATAACTATGTAGTCTTTTAACTCTCACACTTTGAAATCAGTTGAAAAATGTAATTGTATGCAATACCTAATTTGTTGTTTTTGTTTCAGAAAGTTGTTGAACTAATGGAAGAAAAAAATAATTTGCTTAGAGAGCAAAATTCTATTTTAAAGGAAGAAAGAGGATAATTAAAAGAAACTATTCTTTTATATGGTGAAAGAAGAATCAAATTAGCCTAGGGAAAAAATTGGTCCCTAAAAGACATATTGTAGGCGAAACTTCCACTCACATTAAAAAAGAAGGCTATGGAGTCTGTTATTCTGCATACATGGCCTCGAACAAAGGAAATTGTCAAATTTAAATGTTATTTTTATGATTTGGAAACAAAGAGGCTTATTATTATTATTACTTTTATAGGTATTATCAAATAAAAATTTCAGATTATCTCATTTGTATATTTATTTTTCATTGCATATTGTTGTCTTCAACACCATTATCTAGGAGATATTAATTCCCAATTCTTGCATTATGTAGCCTGTTAAGTTCTGCCTCCACTGCAGAATTGTTAAAAATGAATTGGTCGTAGACTCTGCCTGGATATCTGGCAATAATACTCAAAATCTTGCAATTCTCATCCACAACCTAAAACATTAAGATTTATGTCAAAATATATAGAATACTTGAAGCAATTTATAACTTAATAACTATATAAACATAGGTCTGTAGATTAAGGCCCACTAGCAGGAAATTCAAACCGAGATTTAATACTTGATTGATTTTTTGCCTTTTTGGAAATTTTTACTACGACCAAAATGTTAAAATTTTATAAATGTAATTTTTAAATCTCAATTTAAATTTACTGCAAGTGGGCCTTAGGTACTTACCAATTGGGTGTTTATTGATGCGAAACCCTTGCGATTTCGATATTGTATTCTCTGGGGATGTGGTGGTGAGAATATTGTAACATGAGTACAGTTTTGCACGGAACTCATGTGCCACTTTGTGCCTCTGGCCTTCAGTCCCTGGAAATATTACCCATTGCGGTAATAATCTGAAAGAAAAAATATTTGTGTACTTATATTGTGTACCTATGTACTTTATCAACTATCATATATAAACTAGGTACAATTTCTATTGCGGGTCGAGCGAAATACAAAAAGACTTCATGAAAACATTGCACTTACATTGAAATTACAGCATCTCAATTCTCAGCATACGCAGCTGAATTCTTTTTGCTGTGTTTCTAGTTCACTTAACACAACCATATTAAAGTATCCTCGAGACATTTTAACTATTATTTAGAGAAAACTACGATGGTATAATTAATTGTTTTTAGGTTAAGACTCTTGTCCCCACCTCAATAGTTCGAAGACTAATATCTCCCTATAATCTGTCAAAAAGAGACATAGTTTCTCCACTTTACGGTCGCCGTGCTAAGCAAGTGGAGAAATAGTCCCCTGTCTACGTCACAGCGAGAGACATAAATTATCTCCACTGGGGCCGTGCTAGCTATAGTGGAGAAACGCTTTTGTCTCCTGTCAAGTTGACATAAGCGGTGGAGAGAGATGTTTGTCCCCGTGCCGTGCTAGGCCTGCTGGCCAAAACAAAAAAAAAATAAAAAATAATATCTAATATAAATGGATACAATAATAACTGTTTCACAAAAAAGTTTTGTGTTGATATAATAGGAAAAAAGGAATTTATGAGCTAAACAAAATGTATAATAAAAAAAATAAAAAAATTACATTTCAATATACAATTACGAAAGTGACCAAATGTAAGATTGCAGTGTGGAGCAATCTATATGTCCCATTCATGATTGCTAAGTCAAAAAGACAAAATCACGAGCGAATCATCATCATCAGCGAGAGGCATTGAGTAATTTTGTCGGAGACAAAATTACTCAATGCCTCTCGCTTCCGCGCGAACGTAGAAGCGAGAGGCAATGACGATTTTTGTCTCTGGGGACTTTTTCTCTCCGGCCCGTGCTAGGCCTTCTGGTGGGACGAATATTGGGTTGATTAATGCAGGAAGCGATAGTCGGGTTCACGGAAAAGATAAAGTTATCTATTCCATGGTCGGGTTGGAACAGACGGCACTAATCGTATGTACCAAATGAGTATAAGTAGGTTTAATGAAGAATCAGTTTGAATAAAACTTAAGTATAGTTGGTTGTGAATATCCCTTGGCTTATACTGTTTAAAAGCAAGCTCGCCGCCCCCTACATGGGGTCGTACTAAAGGGCTTTACACACGGTAGCTACAATATACATTTATGTATATTATAGCACGATACATCTCAATACATTTCATTACACCTTTCCATAGAAATCATCAGGAGACCACACGGTAGCTATCATCCTCGTCCACAGCCTATGTACGTCCCACTGAGGGGCACAGACATTCCTCATGGAGAAACACATGAGGAGTATGGGCCGTAACACTACCACGGTACCACGCTGGCCTAATGCGGGTTGGTGGGTTGAAACGGCTTAACGTGCCTTCCGAAGCACGGAGGAGCTCGAGATCACAAAGTTTTTGTCCACCACCACCCATCTACGGCCTAGCCATGGCGAAGGTACATTTGTTTTCGATCGAAAGCCAAAGCATACTAACCACTTCGCCACCGAGCTCCTCCGACCACACGGTAGCTATAATATAAGTATATTTTTACATTTTCATCTTTTTGGTGCTAAGATAAATGGCCCACTTGCAGGAAATTTTACACCTAGCTTAAAACTCGATTCGATCCATTTTTGACATAAGAGCCATAGTAAAATTGTAAAAAAATGTCAAAATCGAGTTTTAAATCTCGAAATTTCCTGCAAGTGGGCCTAAAAGACTCACAATTCATACATATGTGGGAATGATAGTTTCTGAACGTAAGTGTGAGATGTGTGTGAGCGGTTATTGAACGAAGGCGTGGGTGAGAGAGCGAGAGGTGCGCAAGGGAGAGGGAGGAGGACGACGAACGCGTGGTAAAGACGATCGCACGCTATTGGGGTTGATGGGGTTTTTAATTGGGTTTTAAACGGTTCATGCCGAAATAAACAGTTTAAATTCAGTGGCTGGTTTTTATTTTTGATCCCGGACGAGCCCCCAAAATTTGTAGAATACCGGGAGTCAAAAATAAAAACCAGCCACTGAATTTAAACTCGTTTATTTCGGCACGAACCGTTTAAAACAATGTAAAAAAACCCCGTCAACCCAATAGCGTGCGATCGTCTTTTTCACGCGTTTCGTCGTCCTTCTCTCCCTTGCGCACCTCTCGCTCTCTCACTCACGCCTTCGTTCAATAACCGCTCACACACATCTCACACTTACGTTCAGAAACTATCATTCCCACACATATTATTAATAAGGCATACATTCTACTAGCGTTTGTGAAGTTCTTTATATATATCAGGCGTATTGTGGTGGGAGAGGGTGGGAAAGCTCTAAAAGCCCTTAAAGCACTCCCTGAAGGCACTCACACTCAGACGCGGGAGGCGGGGGTATCAGCGCGGGGCGCGCGGAATTTTCCGTGATATTCGTGTGGCTATTTATTGGGTCTATGTGGAGTGCCCTAATTTGCCTCCTAGATCGCCTCGTGTGTAGGCAAACCGTTGCGATTTTTAATGTGTAGAGTAGCAGCCGACTATAGGACTTAATTAAGGACCGATTTTGGGACCTAATTAAGGGATTTTAGTAGACCCCTATAAAGAGCAGCCACACTGAGGCAACCGTTGAAGTGGCGTATGGTCTCAAGCACTCAAAAGTCTGTCTATCTTGTCCTTATTATTTGGTACACAATCTTGATTTGTTTTATTTTAATAGCATCATATAAAAATCGATAGGAAGGTAACTAGATTAAAAACGATTTGGTCTGTAATTTCGATTAATTGTTATATATATGAATAATATATTATTGATTGTGTTGTACGTGTGTATTATAATTTTTAAATGAGTAATTTCGTTAAAACGATGTTTCATCATTATTTACCAATAAAAGGACAAGTTAGGCTGAACATTTAAAATCTCTTCCCGCAAATCAGCTGTCGTCCCGCTTTGCATCTAGCACATACCATAATTCACAGATGTACTAAGCTCGGTGGGTGCAATTATTGACAGTTGTAGTGTAGACTGCGTGTATATGTTGGTAGATTTTAAAGCTCACCTGACAGAACTGTTTTATAATGAGTTGTTACAATTTTGCAGACTGGTCTGAAACATACACTTATAAAGTGAGGCTCACAGTTCCAAAAGATGGCTCGACCACTGTGTAACAACTAAAGTAGCCGCTCAATCGGTGTTTTTTATCAGCATAGGTTGGATAATTTTCCGTTAGTAATAGAATGTGTTTTTAATTGTATAATCTCTAAGAAAGTATAACAACAAAATTTTAATTGCAATCGTAACTACTATATTAGGCTGCCGAAACCACCAAGAGATTAGCATTTATAACATGGAATGTAATAAAAGATTTAGGTTAATTGACTTTCCGGCAGAATTACACAAATGTTGTGATGATATGTGCACTGATCCCAAACATCAAAAGGTTATTGATAAATTGTATGGACGACATAGTTTTGCTTTAAGCGAGGCAGCAACAATCGGTCGTAAAATTAAAAGCCCTGCAAAAAAGACTGTAGCTGGCTGGAACAAACATGTGTTGGGAGTACACAGAGAGCTAGGCTCGGCAGAAGTACTATCTGTGGGAATGGTATGGCAAACCTGCTAAGGGTAGAGTATATGATGAAATGTGTGAGGCGAGGCGAATTTTCAAATCAAGACTGAAGTGGTGTCAAAAACACGAAAAGCAAATAAAACTGGATACGAGTATTACTTGCGTCACATCATTCGAAAAATGATTTTAGCTCTTTTTCTAAGCACACACAGAAGTTACAATGTAGGCCGACCCTCCTCCGAGCGTTGCTGGTGAAAGCGATCCCGATAAGATTGCCAATATTTTTAAGGATCACTTTTTTGTAAAATCTCAGTAGGGGACTAGGGGTCATTTTATGATGTGCTTGTGCTGAGGTTGTCGTGGAAAGGAAAACTAAAATTACTGTTAAATGTATTACAGAGAAAATTCAATGTATGTCTAGAGGTAGGTACATTCCTACCTCTGTTGATTGTTAATAGTTGAACTAAAACCTCTAATTATTAATATCGAAAATAACATTTCCTGTCAGTTCTGATTAATTGTTGTCATAGTGATGAATCTCTGTTGTCGTGTCATTATTTATTTTATAACACATTTGCTCGTAAGGGGTCTCTTATTTCACCAATTTCTATATCATAATCTATCACATTACGTACTTGTGCGATAATGTAAAGTAAAACGCACAGTTTATGATGTTCCGTCTAAAAACGAACGATACTTTTTTAAATCTTAGCAAAGAGTTTTTATATCAGAAAGGTAGTCAACATTTTCTTAATAAAATTACCTTTGGGAGATGAAATATAATACGCACGAATAAATAAACATTTAATTCTTTTACAAATTGTTCAAATTTTTATAACTGCTTTAACAAGTGATAAATCTTTAATTTATGAGTTTAAGAATGTCTGAGTTTTATTTATTTCCTCGGAAATGTGTTATAAAACGTCGTATGACATTTGATAATTAGTAATTTTCAACTTACCGCACTTATATTATAATGTACTATTACAATGCCGAGAAATTTTAAAATTCGAAATGAATTGACATTTTGACGGAATATGTTACATAATCTCACATAATACCTACTCGGTCGAGCAGATATTGATAACCACGGTTACACCCGCGCGGTACCCGTTCCCATGGGAATATCGGGATAAAAAATTAAGAAGCCTATGCCCTTTCTCAGGCTCTAGACTATCCTATGTACCAACTTTCAATTGAATCGGTTGAGTAGTTTTGACGTGAAAGCAAGCCAATTCAATTCATTTATTTCTCAACAATATACATTGTGTAGAAAAATACATCAATAAAAAATACAAAAATCAGGCAAAAAATTAAGTAAATTACAATTATTAAATTTAAATTCATAATATACATATGTCATTTTTAAATCGTATTAATAAACAATATTTGATATACCATCCATAAATTCGTCAATAGAGAAATAGCACTGTGTTATTAAATATTCCTTTAATTTCGCTTTAGGCAGAGTTACTTTCGCATTTATAATATTAGTATGGATTTACTATCAAAACTCACTCGAAACCGCGACTACAGAGATATAGAATTGGAGACCTACCGTACAAAATCCACGTCTTGGCCACTGAAGTCATTGACATCTTTAAAGGCGAAAAGTCAGTGATAGCGTTTTAAGGACGGACGGCACTATATAAACTTTCGTGCAAGATGTTTGCCTACCACGACATTGATTAGATTTGGTTTCAAAGATCATATAAAAGCATGCCAACCTCGACATGTGGATGTATAAGCTGTAAACTCGCAAAGGCTTCAGAATTTTTTTTTATTAATTTTTATGTTGATGGCTATCAGTAATTATTCATTTGGGGCCCAATAATAAAAGGGTCAACTAGCCTATTCACTATGTGGTTCACATACCCAAATTTTTTTGAGCTAGAGGGCAGAGAGCCTGCATTTAGTCATAGTCACTGAAATGAAAAGTCCCTCATAAAATGGAGTAACATGTAATATTAATAACAACATTATTATGCTCCCGCCTCATTTCCCCCCGAAGGAGTGACCAAAGGTGTCAAACGTTAATATTAGGTCCTTACCTACGAAATTGGTGTTTTTTATGGAGATTTTGGGGATGTCTGCATTTTACATACTAACATTTTATCAGTTTTCTTCACAACGACAAATCCAGAGATAATAATATTTGGCATGTATCATAAGACAAGCTTTAGCAATATGTGTGTGAACACGCTTGATAAAATTTATTCATCGTTTTTATGTTAATGCAAATCAAATGATGTATTCGGGAGGCAGTTAAAAATAATTGTCTTTGTGTCTAATTTTAACACAATTAAACATACAAAAAATTATCAAATTAAATAATACGAGCTCAAATATATGGTCTATTTTTAGAAGAAGCAATTATTTTATAAGAATGTTCTGAAACTTAATAGTTACGGACAAATTGCTAAGACAGAATAAAAACACCAATTTCATAGGTAAGGACCCAATATTAACATTACTTTGAACGTAATCTTAGTATATATGTAAGTAAGTTTTATACCGTAGGCTAAATAGGCAGAGCCTATTTACGTTCCACTGCTGGGCACAGGCCTTCCTCATGGAGAAACACGAGGAGTATGGGTGGTAACACTACTACGCTGGCCCACGGGTTGGTGGGTAGAAATGGTCGCAACAGCGACCGGGACCAACGGCTTAACGTGCCTTCCGAAGCACGGAGGAGCTAGAGATCACAATGTTTTAGTCACCCATCCACGGCCTGGCCATGGCGAAGGTAGCTTTGTTTTCGATCGAAAGCCAAAGCTTACTAACCACTACACCACCGAGCTCCTCAATTTATCTATGGTAATATTAATTTGACCTGAGATTTAATAAAACCTAAGAAAATTTAAAACGAAATCTATGTCAAACTGATGTAGGTACTGTCAATAAGAAAGCTGTGGAGGGAGGACGTTGCAATTTCGACCTATGGAGAAACGAGTATTTCATGAAAGTTTCACATTCACCAGCAAATTGGATATATCTATCACAGATATAATTATTTTAATAACGATATTTTTTATCGTATTAATTGCAGATTCTAAAAATTTATTGCAAATCTCAAAATTGGTAATGTAAAAATAATCTAATTTAAAGTCTATAAATAATAAACTTCTTTTCTCTTTATAATTTTAAATTTTCTGTGTTTAAAATTATACTATTAATTCTATATTTCAGCTTTCTGCTCAATGAAAATTATTACAGAAATATGAAAAAAACGGAAGCAATTAGCAAGTAATGCAATTAAAACGCTCAAAAGAGAGACGGTTTCTTCACAAAAATTTGTAGGTATCCGTAAGATTTTGTTACCAATGTGTTGAATTTCTGTCGTAATACAAATGAAGCACAATTAGAATAAAAGAATTTGTGTCGTTCTTCAAACATTTTGTACTTTATTTCGGAAGAAATAAGGTTGAAAATCTATAGGTTGTTTGTCCTGTTGCTGAGTAAGCTTAAGAGATTCGATGTTATAAACAGCAGACCCTTAATTCTAAACTGTTGGTACAGATACGTGCAAAATATGCATAAATTTTTGACATTTAGTGACTCTTATTAGAAGGGAATAAAGACTGTCACCTGTCAAATCCATACTGATATTATAAATGCGAAAGAAACTGTCTGTCCATTTGTCTCGCTTTCACGTCAAAACTACTGAACCAATTTAACCGATATACGGTACACAGATAGTCTAGAGCCTGAGAAAGGACATAGGCTACTTTTTATCCCGATATTCCCATGGGAACGGGTGCCATGCGGGTGAATGTTAAAAAAATTTAATAACGCCTCCCAGAAAAATGAAGGACAAATTTATACGCCACTATGAACTTTGCTACTAATAAAAGAGTAGGAGTCAATTTTCAATTCCACCGATTGAGGCTACTGTTCCAAATTAAAAAAAATCTTTTATTGTTGAATAGCCTATTTGTTGAGGAAGGCTATAGGCTACATACCATCACACTATACCAAAGTAACTATTCTACGCGGACGAAGTCGCGGGCAAAAGCTAGTGTGAAATAAAATAACCATAAACCTTTAAAAATATATTTAGATAGCTACATAAACTGTTTTCATAATTTTTAATATGTAGGTACAGTCAGTATCAAAAGTTGATGACCATTTAGGTACCTTGTCAAATTAAATGCCATGATGCGTCTAGGAGAATGTCGTAGTTTATGTGAAATGTGACAGTACTAAAATCGTGAGCTACTTCTGATGCTGACTGTACAGTAGAAAAATTAAAAAGAAGAATCTCCAAATGCCTATTTCATCATTCGCGCGCTGGCGAGATACTTGGCGCCCATACATCGAGTCCAGCAGCATCGCGCGATTACGCGACGAAAACGCGGCGATTTTGCGGTGAATTCGTCGCAAATCCGCCTCTTCTGGACAAGGTCTTGGGCCACATTGCCCGCGAGTGGGCGACGCATACCGAAGCGTATCACCATGCAAAATTTCGTTGAAATCGGTCTTGCCATTTCGGAGATTAGTCCGTACAACAAACAGACAGAGAAACAAAACCTCTTTTTTATTAGGTCCTTACCTATGAAATTGGTGTTTTGTATGGAGATTTTGGGGATGTCTGCATTTTACATACTAACATTTTATCAGTTTTCTTCACAACGACAAATCCAGAGATAATAATATTTGGCATGTATCATTAGACAAGCTTTAGCAATATGTGTGTGAACACGCTTGATAAAAATTATTCGGGAGGCAGTTAAAAATAATTGTCTTTGTGTCTAATTTTAACACAATTAAACTTACAAAAAATTATCAAATTAAATAATACGAGCTCTAAAAAAAATTGCCTCTTCTAAAAATAGATATATCTATTTTTAGAAGAGGCAATTATTTTATAAGAATGTTCTGAAACTTAATAGTTACGGACAAATTGCTCAGACAGAATAAAAACACCTATTTCATAGGTAAGGACCCAATATCTCTGGTCAACATCTTAGATACTTTTTATTCTTAAATTAAAGGGTTCCCGTGGGATAGTTAAAAGAACAAAACAGCTAGTCTTATATAAAATAACTGTTACACATTAAAATTCTCCATATAAATAACTTCATATTCATTGTATGTTTTGCCGCTGACAACTCGCTGTTGTGAAACATGTTTCTTCATTACGTTATCGGACCAATATTTTAAGTTTTCTTGTCCCAAATCCAGAATTTTATTAGTTTTTTGCAAATTCAATATATTCTCGTTGAGTCGTTTCTTGATTTTATCTATAACTTCATCTTCTTTTGTTTTCAATGACAAATCTGTGAAAATGAGAATATATCACAAGATATAATTTTACATAAGTAAAAATATACTATCGTCGTCCTCAGCCTATATACGCCTCATTGCTGGGCACAGGCCTTCCTCATGGAGAAACACTTGAGGAGAACCGGCCGTAACACCACCACGCAGGCCCAATGCGGGTTGGTGGGTAGAAACGGTTGCAATAACGACAGGGAAAACGGCTTAACGTGCCTTCCAAAGCACTGAGGAGTTCGAAATTACAAAGTTTTAGTACCGCATCCAAGGTCAAACCATGGCGAAGATAGCTTTGCTTTCAATATCGAAAACCAAAGCGTACAAATCACTACGCCACCGCTTTCCTCGAAAAATATACAATAATAGCCACAATTGTCCAATTGGATACCAGCTCATAAGGTGTTTAGAGGCATGTCACATCACAATATGAAGATACAATTCCGATAGACTATAATCTACATACGTACATACATACAATCACGCCTGTAATCCCCGAAGAGGTAGGCAGAGTCCAAGGAGCACTGTGTTCATTAAGACCACATTTAGCTATACAAAAATTGGGTTTGTTCAGATGAAAAATCGTTACTACTCGTATCAAGTGGCTAGCTCATCGCCTACACAATCACAGACCCAGTACCCAATACGCCCTTAGTCGCCTTTTACGACATGCTACGCGAGAAATGCAGTTGGTACATTCTTTTGTGCCCCGGACCAACACGGACCCAAAAACAATGTTTTATAATCTAACAGCAGAAAAAACATTAAACTGTCATTAAAAATAAAACTCGCATATTTGTAAAGGTATTTACAATTTTAAAGTGACTCACACTCAGTTGCACAAAGATTTTTAAGGACGACATTTGTTAATGAGACATTAAACTTTAAAGTTCATTAAAGTTAAGGTTGTCACACAAAATAGTTCTAGCTAATGTCTCTTTAGCATTGACAGGGTGCTAATGTCGTTTTGTGCAACGTAAAACTACGCTAAGGTTGTCTTTTGACACTTCAATAAATAAAATTAATGGAGCATTAGAGATAATGCTGACATTAAATTTTAATGTTCGTTTCTGCAACTGGGTGTTAAAGATACAAAATTCCTTACCTATACTACAATTTCGCTTCATGCCTCCATTTTCAAGTTCTCTCAATATTACTTCCATTTGTTGGCGTGTCTTCACCCTGTCAATGGCTGTCTGCAAGTTGCTTGTCAAACTGACAGACGGACAAACTAACGAGCAGGGCGACTCGGTGTCCTGCCACCTTGAATGCAGTCTGTTCACTGCTGCTGCCACAGTCTCATTAATCCATATTTTCTCACCACTGTTAAAAAGAATTTGGGTTGAATGCAAAATTTCCATTTTCCGTGCCTTTTTGCTAGACAAATTACAGACGTAACAGTTATATTATAAGAGTCGTTAATGAATACAATAATTCATTCAACCACATCGTCATATTTTATGAAAATATTTATTTTATTATTTTATTTAAAAATCTTTATTGCACAGAAAATTGTACAAATGGTGGACTTAATGCCATAGGCATTCTCTACCAGTCGACCAGAGCAGAAGGTATGAAAAGTTAATAACTAAACAGGGCACGAAAGAAAAAACAATAAAAATTAATTAAAATTACAAATTGAAAATAAAGCAATACAACAAATAAATTAATAACACCTAATTTCAAATAAATACACTCAAATATACTTTCAAATACTTATATAATAAATATATACATATAATAGATATACGTAACTAGATAGATATATTAGACTAGATAGCTATATTTCACATTTTCGTAGCCTTTTAAAGGCCACAAAGAATGTTAAAGCCACAAATACGACCTCTGTGGTCGAGTGGTCTGTACGCCGGTCTCAAGGCGTCGCCATCTCGAGAGGACCTGGCTTCGATCCCCAGTGGAGGCAAGTGTTTGGGTGATGAATTTTCAGACATTTGTTCTTCAGTCTTGGATGTTCATTATATATGTATTATATTATGCATATTCTGAATAATTATGTGTATCTATTAAATATATTTTTCCGTCATCTAGTATCCGTAACACAAGCAGCATTTAGTTGCTTAAAATGGGACTAGTTGATAGGTGTGAATGTCTGAGGATATTTATTATTTATTTATTTAAATACGAGTATCTAAAATTCGAAATTTTGTTTTATGGTTTCTCTGTACAAACTTATTTTATATTGTCATGATTTTTTATATTGCACATTGAACAAACGTGCAAGGTTGTTCTGATCACACTGTTGTCTTTATCAACTATAGTTTTTGTATAAGTTAGCAGTGGAGACTTTAGATGTTATCGTACTATTCTTAATGAATTGTTTATATGTAAAATAAAAAATCTGTATGTTTCCTTAATAAATAAATAGAGAGAGAAAAATTATTTATTGGCCCAAAGAAAATACAATATGAGCAAATAGGATCTTCAAAGAAAAATCATATTATATCTTCATACATACATCTATACTAATATTATACGCATTCACGTCAAAACTACTGAACTGATTTAACCGAAATTTGGTATACAGATAGTCTAGAGCCTGAGAAAGGACATAGGCTACGTTTTATCCCGATATTCCCATGGGAACGGGTACCATGCGGGTGAATGTTGAAAATATTTAACAACGCCTCCCAGAAAAATGAAGGACAAATTTACGCCACTATGAACTTTGCTTCTAATAATAGAGTAGGAGTAAATTTTAATCACCAATTGTGGCTACTGTTCCAATTTGAAAAAATCTTTCAGTGTTGAATAGCTTATTTATTGAGGAAGGCTATAGGCTACATACCATTATACTATCTCAAAGTAACTATTCTATGCGGACAAAGTAGCGGATAAAAGCTAGTACAAATATTTGAACACAAATAGTTTGCTCGATTTACTCTTTAAAGCTAAAACATGCAAATATAGTCACAAATATGTTCATTCAAATGTGAACCTTATTTAATGCTAATAAGAACACAAGTGTATATGTATTAGAAAGAAATAAAGAAAAATGTTTATTTGGCAATAATAAACAAAATAATACAAATCACTACAAAATAAATTTAAATTATAATTTCTATTAATTATTATTATTATTTCAGGGTGATTTCTCAGCAAAAAAATGCTGGTTTCAGCTACACTTACGGGCTGTTGCCAAATAAATAAATTATTATTATTATTTTTAATTTAAATTTATGAGGTAACTGTAAAGCGCTTACCTCTCTAAAACAAGTTTCCTGTTCTTCTCCAAGCTGAATGTTTTGAAGTAGGTCTTGAGTTCGTCAGAGAATTTCGGATTGGTGTTGTCTGTGGAAAAAACGTTTGTTGGTGGCAGATGTATGGAAGTAATTAATTGGGCAGCCGTTCAATCAATTGGGGAGCAAACAAATATTTTGTCAGCAATATAACTATTTGGGCGGCAAAATAATCATTTGGGCAGCAAGATATATATTTGGGCAGTAAAATAATTATTTGTACAGCAATATTTTGGTTTATCATTTTACTACAAGGGGCCTAATTATAAGATAATAGATATTGGGTGTTAAACAACCTCTCTTATTTTAACTTTAATTTTTTTTAACTATTACTTTTTACTTCAATCAATGAATAATTAAAGATTGTCCTATCTTCATATGTATAGAATACTTTTCGCCAATGTAAGTCTACACTTAGTTTATATTTTCACCTCCAATGTCGTTGTATGAGTTATCAGACACGTCGAGATCCAAACTCAGCTGTAGTTTGTTCCGCCTCGCCTCGCGTCTCTCTTCGTAGAACTGGCGGAGGGTCGCTATAGACTCTTGAGGGAATTCGATTTGGCCTGGATACAACATAATATAAATCTTTATTAGATAAATCAGTGCTTTATCCAGGGGGAAAAGATTCAAGTAGGTTTTCAAAGAGTAGTAACAAGTGTCGCCTGCACAATCACAGACCCAGTACCCAATACGCCCTTAGTCGCCTTTTACGACATGCTAGACAAGAAAAGCAGTTGGTACATTCTTTTTGTGTCCCGGACCAATTCGGGACAACAAAACTGGCGTTTTATATTAACATGCGCTTGATAGAGTCGAATCGTCATCAGCCTATATACGTCCCACTGCTGGAACAGGCCTTCCCCATGGAGAAACACATGAGGAGTGTGGGCCGTAACACCACCACGCTGGCCCAATGCGGGTTGGTGGGTAGAAACGGTCACAAATGCGACCGGGACCAACGGCTTAACGTGCCTTCCGAAGCACGGAGGAGCTCGAGATCACAAAGTCTTGGTCACCCATCCACGGCCTGACCATGGCGGAGGTAGCTTTGTTTTCGATCGAAGCCAAAGCGCACTGACCACTACGCCACCGAGCTCAATCAGAGAGTCGAATAATTGTGAGTATTCCCTAAGCAATTGTTTCTAGCCACCTATCCGCATTACGTACTGGTGTTATGGCCCATAGTGTTTTTCAATGAGGAAGGCCTGTGCCCAGCAATGGGACGTATATAGGCTGACGACGACGAGATACTGTTACATTCCTCATTGAATTATACATATTACCGCACTAGTACAGTTATATAACGTAATACACTTACGTACTTACTTACTAATAATTCTTGAAAAAAAACCAGGTTTTTTTATAACTTGTTATTTGAGTTATTTTAGCTTGCTTTGTGAGTTTAGTCGACATCATTTCTCTCGATTTTGAACCCCTTCCCGTAATTCAACCATTCCCAAATTTTGCACACATGTTCAGTTTTGGTGACAATATTTTATGATTTTTTTTCCAATTAAACAAAAATAAAAAAATATAAAAAAACTTGATCATCTTGCTGATCATCATGATTAAAAGTCAAGGGTGCAACTCCATTCACCACGTTGATAAGCTCAAACCAAACACCCTTGACTTCTAATCATGATGATCAGCAAGATGATTAATTTGACTTACAAATTCATGTCTTACATTAAACTTTAACAGCTATAAAAATTTGGTATCAAAACTATCAAATGTCTCTTCTTTTTTTTTTTGTATTATTTAAGTACTTATAAACAAATTTTCTAGTGAACACTATATAAACTAGTGGCTTTGAAATATTAACATTGTATGAATTAGGTGTTTTATATTGTTAGTGTTTTGTTAAGCAAAATTTATCATAATGATAAAATACAAACAAGCTTTGATCTACCTTAAGGCCTACCGTGATCATTTTGAAAATTTGTTACAAGAACGGCAAGAGCATGAACTTGATATGATTTTAGATAAAAATAAAAAACTTAAGTGAGAACTGGCTGAGCTCCATCTCAAATATAGAGACTCAATGGACTTTTCTACTTTTCAGTGCATTTCTAAAAGAAGTCAAGTTTTTAAAAAGTTTTTTTTGTATATATTTTTCTTGTCCTTCCCCACTAGGAAAAGGCGTAGTAGGTAATTAATATGTATGTATGGTAGGTGTGTATATAAAATCTTACCCTTATATCTGTCTTGTTCGTGTAAAGACAAGTTCTTCTGCAGCGCCCCAAAGATGGCCACCAAGCACTCCCTTACGTTCTGCATCTTCTTCTCTGTCGTCGCGAGTGACGTCACTATCCTTTTCAACTCTTCTTTCTTACTTTCCTTTGAAGTCAGATAAAGAAATTTCAATAATAAAACGACTAAAAACGTTGAGTAGTTTTATTATTTTTTTTTTATTATATATAATGATCAATTGGACACAAAGGGTTCGTCGACTAGTGATGGGTGCGCTTCGAGGAATACCTTTAGAATTTGTAGATTGTGATCTATCTGATTCAAGTGATTATGGTAATTAAACTACCAAGATTTTATTTTGCAGGTTTCCTCATATAATTTTATACTTAAATAAGAAATAAATTAATTATTACTGGATTTGTATCTGGATTTTCAATTTATGTTGTTTGCATTAAAAATACGTACAAACATATTACACTGTTCATTTTCACCCAGTAAAATGGATGATAATGGGTTAAAACTGGGATAAAACCCAAATCATACAGTTATAACCCAAAATGGATGGAATAATGGATTGAACCCCTTACCCATCTCTAGATGTGACTTATGATTCACACATTACACCAAATGGTGTGCCCAATGAGATGAAAAATAAATCAAAGTATTGTCACAACAACAACTGCAAAAAGTGCAGAATTTACTAATGCTTTCAGATATTTTGACTAGCTTGTGTCAAATCGTTAGTTTAAAAAAAATAATGTTAAATAAAAAAAAATCTCACAATACTCCTATCAATCGCCGCTATCTGCCGTCCCGTGGCCCCTGAATCATCTGCTATACCATCTGCGCCGGCGCAGAACATTCCGCTGCGTGACGTCATCTCCGCCAGCAGTGTTCGCAGCGTATTCACTCGCGCAGTCATTTGCGCTCGCTCGCTTTGTATTACCAGCAGCTCGCACGCTTCTCCCGTTAAGAAATTCTAAAGAAAAAGTAATTTTTAAAACTCCGCGATCACAGTGTTTTGGTCATCCTTTGGATGGATGACCAAAACATTGTGATCTAGAGTTCCTCCGTTGCTGAAGCACTTTAATCCGTAGGTCCCGTTCGCTATGGCAACCGTTTCCACCAACATAGGGAAAGTTGGATTATTTACGATCCAATAAGAGATCCAAGAGGAGTTGCACATTATTGCAATTTCGAGTAGGAAGCCATTTCAACTCTGCCCCGTAATGAGATAGGCCATATTTCTTCAGTCCAATTATATGGACATTGAACAATTGGAGACTTAATTAGAATCTCCGGTTACGTCCATATAACACACGTCAGCATCGGGAATGGGCGAAAAATTGGATTTAAACATACATAGAATCACGCCTGTAATCCCCGAAAGGGGTAGGCAGAGTCCAAGGAGCACTGTGTTCCTTAAAACCACATTTAGCCATACAAAAATTGGGTTTGGTCAGATGAAAAATCGTGAGAGTAGTAACAAGTGGCTAGTGGATTTAAAGGCTGTCCAAAACTGTCTGACGACTTTCGTGGTCGAGATTCAAGTGGTCTGTATGCCGGTCTCAAGGTATGGCCATCACGAGAGGTTTTGGGTTCGTTCCCCGGTGGGGGCAAATCTATGTGTGATGAATACAGGCATTTGTTCTCCAGTCTTGGATGTTTATATATGTCTATTAAATATATTTATCCGTCATCTAGTATCCGTAACTAGCAGCATAAGTTGCTTAAAATGGGGCTAGTTGATAGGTGTGAATGTCTGAAGATATTTATTTATTAACAACATACATTAAGTGAAACGACGGCTGTCTTCAGTCTTTTCTGAGTTTGTTTGATGTGCACCCGCTGCTTCAGCGCCTCCAGGGCCAGCGAGCAATGCATCGCTGCAGTGTGCGCCAATACCTTTTGTGGGTTTACTCTGCAATAAGAAATACTAGGTTTTTTCCTATGACATAATCTGTGATCGGAATAGGTAGAGCTATTTTATGTACTTGCCATATGATAGAATAGTATGGATATGAAACAATTAATTATATTTATACAAGAATCAACAATTATTAAACATTTTCATTTCGTAATTTTACAAAAACATATATTAATTATTATTTGTATCACAGAAATCGAAACAAGAATGAAAAGAACAAACTATTTGTATTTAACTACAATAAAATCTCAAACAAAATTACCAACACGTTTAATCAATAATTTACTTATTGAAACATAAAAATTTCCATTTTTATACTTATTGATAAAAAGAATTATAATAATCGAATCCCGGAGTATTAGTCGAAATCCCGAGGAATATCCATATCTATCTCCGAAAAGTTAGGCAGGAGTGTTAAACACCCACGTTTACCTAAGAATGAGAATAAGAACAGACAATTGCTTACCCAATATGCGCAGACGCAGCGTGTGAGGCGTCCTTGGCCAGCGCGGCCACGAGTCCCGCGCGCCGCTCGCACAGTTGATGCCACAGCGCTTCCCCGCGACACTTGGTCACCCAGGACAGCTGATCTTCTGCCGAATAAAAAGATGCATTTTGTGTTATTTGGAAGCGCATAGACGTTTAATATTAGAAACGCAAAATGACAGACTGGTGTTTTTAAGGGACGTAAAAAAATAACAGATTAGACTTCCATCCTGGGAGTCATCAGATATATAAATATTACTTGACAAGGCATGCATACTGCATTGTCAAAAAAACACGATTCTCCCAAATAATAAATATTTTAATGTAAAGGGAGACTACTCGCTAAGTTCATTGTCAGTTTTTAGTTCATTGTCATTGTTAGTTAGTGAATGGTTAGCACAATTCGACATTCATAGGAGTATGAAAATACCTAATTGAAAAAATGTTGTCAGTTCGAGTTTTTTAATTCACGACGATATATTGAATAACATACCTGCATCACTGACATCTCCGTTCGCAGACATAACCGAGGAGCTGGCGACGGGATTGGCGGCGAGCAGCGACACGGACGCCACCGATTGGTTGGGCCGGCGCACACTCACGTACTTATCTAGTCTACTCTGTGGGATCCGGTGCGAAGGACCAAAAGTTACTCGAAATTGTCTAACATGTTAACTTATGGGAATTGGTACTGAGACAGTGGTCTCAGTCAGAGCATTTCGTCCTCTTCCAGCATCATAACGTTCGTCCGGAATGTTTATAAAATAAAATAAATAAATATCTTCAGACATTCACACCTATCAAATGGCCCATACTAGACAACAAATGCCTGTGTTATGGGTACCAGATGACGGACAAATATATTTAATAGATAAATACATATAAATATTCAGAATATAATATATATAAACATCCAAGACTGGAGAACAAATGCCTCTTCACACAAACATTTGCCCCCACCGGGGATCGAACCCAGAACCTCTCGAGATGGCGACGCCTTGAAACCGGTGTACAGACCACTCGACCACGGAGGTTGCCGTTATGGTTATGTTAGAGAGGGATGAATAGAGAAGGGGAAGCACTTCAACCCAGTAATATATCTTAAGGAATACAAACCTGTAGATTTATGATACATAGCCTGAATTAAATGTTAATGTCATTATGTTTTAACTTTGACAACCATAATTAACGTAAGTGTATTATAATACTAATTAAATAGAGTACTGTTATAATTGAATTAAATAAACAGACATCCTATTAAATTATTCATAATAACGTAACAAATCCTTTAGTGTGTACAATAATATACATATTGGTAACACTTGTGCTAGCACATATGTTCCATTCAGTCTGGAGATTTTATAATTATGGTGGCCTCAGCTGTAGTGGTTAATGACCCACAGATTCAGAAGTATGTCCAATTGGAGGCTAACGTTTGAAGAGCATGACCAAATTTTTATGAGTCATGATTGCATGAGCCAACATGGCTTTTCTTCATTATCACATTACATTATAGTTTGGAAACAATGAAGCTTTCTGCCATGATAAACAGACATGATTTGACGCGGATTAGTGGGTAGAAACAGTTGCAATTGCGACTGGGACTAACAGCTTACCGTACCTTCCAAAGCATGGAGGAATGCGAGATCACAAAATTTTGGTTGTCCATCCAAGGACCGACTATGGCTAAAGTAGCTCTGTTTAAATATCTAAAGCCAAAGCGTACAAATCAGTATGTCATTGAGTTCCTCTAGTTCTAGTCTGATGTGCATAATATTAAAATAGAGACTTGTCTATAATTTTATTATCTTATATCATAATTATCAAACTAAATATGTTATAATTTACTACTCACCTGGACATCAACATCCTTGCTGTCCAAGCAGAGTGAGTGGGCAATGTTCTTAGTTTCTTCCAGGTTCCTCTTCTTCGTCTTCAGGTCCTCTACCACTTGCTGCAGCAGCCACACGCGGCGCTGTATGTCTTGCATTCGCTTCTGAGACAGATTTCGTTGAGATACTGTAAAAATTATAATAAATAACTTCTGTCATTCACAATTGTTCTGTGCGCTACACCTCCCTGCAAGGCTCAGGGCTTCTATTTCTTATTCATATTATTTTAAGCCTTTATTCAGATAACTTACGATGTAATTTATTGATGACAAGTAATTTTTTTTCTCATCTGTGTGCAAACCCCGTTAATTATCTCCAATCTTCTCTTTTGAAAGAAAAGATACTTTGATAGTTATTAAAAGAAAATGATGAGGATAATGAGTTGATGGAAATGGCTGGGAGGACTTACACCAGAGTTGAGAGAAATAGGGGAGAGTAGAGGAGACTATGGGAGGCCTTAGAGTGGTGGCACACAGGTGTATTATCTGAATAATAAGACTATAAATATAATAACAATAACAACAGTTAGTAAATATTAAAGAAACTTTACATTTCAACGAAATTTTCTCCATCAATTTGTTGAGGTCTTGTTGAGCTTTCTCTATAGTTGACTCTGCACTGGTCACTTTATCTTTTACATCATTATGTTGATGCCAAAGGGCTAGATTATCAGGAATTATGACATTGGACTCATTCTGTAATAAAACAATTTTAATCAACAAAAAATATTTCAGCATAAAATATATTGTTTATGTGAATAATTCACTAACTAGTATTGCAAATTGTTTTGTCTAATGACTATTCAATCAATAACATTAAATGATAAATATACTCTAATATCTTCTATTACTATCAAAGAATGACAAAAACAGGCATCAAAAAACCTCAGGCAAAATATTATATCTACTGGTTTGTATAATACTGACATTATATTACGAACCCTACTCATTATACTATACATATTGCAATTCATGAAGGTGACTAAATCATTTAGATCATACAGTGTTAAGAGTGAAGCTACTCGCCTTACAAGTCAAAAGATCTTAATGTGAATGTCAACAAAAAATGTAGACCTAATCGAAAATTGTTTCTGTTATGTGATTGACTATCTAACCTCCAAATGAATATGTTTACTTATCTAATAAATATTAAGCAAAAATATACAGTACATTCAACGGCAATAAAATTAAAAAAAATACTTAATTTCGGGTAAAACTAAATATAAAAGAATAAATGATGATATTTCATATAATATAACATGTAAAATAATGGATAAAATTTTTTAATAATATTGATACAACGATAAAAATTTTTGTTCAATTATTTTATTTTTATAATTTTAGTTTGATTGATTGATTTTGATTTGATTGAATTTATTATTGGTTTCTATTGAAATTGTAATTTAAATTTTGATTTTTGAATTTTTTTATCTTTGAATTTAGATTTTAATTTTAATAATGATTCCAGATTTATTAATATTTTTTTTGAAGTTTTGTTTATAACAAATAGGGAGCGCTGTGCTATATCGCCGTGTCCGAAAAGGGCGACTAAGTATTAAGTGCTATTATTTAATAACGTCTCTCTATGTACACTTGGTCTGCAATAAATATTTGTACTTATTTGTAAATTGATTCAAAACATATTCATTGAAATTTTCAGATTGTTATCATTTTCAAGTATAGGTAGGGTTAACTGGGGTTTTTTGGTAATAAAAATAAAATGTAAAACTAAATATTTTGTACATACCTTGTACATATTCTTTCTTTTCCATTTGTTTACATCGTCACAGAATACCTGCAGCCTTTTTTGTCGTATTACATCTTTTGCTTCTACATGTTCCATTAAACTACGCCACACCATATAATATTGACCTCGACACATTCTAAAATTTAAATTTATTTGATAAGAACACGTAATTAATAATAAAAACAACAGTCAAAGAACAACGTACTCTGTAATTTTTTCTAGGGTCGGGACTTTCTCTGCAGGACACCCTATAGCAAGAAGCCATTCCATAAATTTTTCTGGCATTTGGGCGCTACTCAATTTGTTTTCAGTCATTTTCTTTTCGTCGACAATTAACTAATATTTTTTTAAGAAAATAACCGTTTCACTGTTAGGTTGTTGACAACAGAAAAGAATTCAAATATTTTGACATTTGTTTTTGTCAGTGCTCCATGCTCATAGAATTCAAATTATTCAGCCGACTTTTTTTTTCTGTAAGAGACACAAGCGATAATAGCTTCAGAAAAAAATGTATTATTTTTATGGTGATGGCTATCAGTAATTAATCATTAGGGGCCCAGTAAAAAAAAAGGGTCAACTGGCCTTGAACTCGGTATATTTCGTACCCTCGTATTAAATACTACTAAATACTATGTGAATTAAGTGCATGTTCACAGCTTTATTTTAAATGTTCATTTATTATTATTATTTGGTGCCAATAGACTAGTTGGCTCATATCAAAAGTAATGAAAATAATGTTTTCCGATGGCACCAAATAAGAAATCCTTGGCTGCCATCTGTTGGTATGGTACAAATCCTGACGTAAGTATAGCTGATCCTGATTTAGCAAGCGTCTGGTTCGAATATAACTATTCGAATTATAATTATCTCGGCTCATCTTCCCGACATATTATTTTTTATGGTGATGGCTAACAGTAATGAATCATTTGGGGCCCAATAAGAAAAGGTTTAACTAGCCTCTCCCCCAAGACAAGACCCAAGATGCTGAAATAATATAAAGACAGACTATAAAGATGAAGCTGTAAAATCCAAGTTTCCTTTGTCGAAAAAAAAACCAATTGACATTGACGTTTGACGGCTATAAAAAATTATAAATACCAAAATATTCTCGAGATACCTAGGTACCTAAAGTTAGATAAAATTAAAATTGAAGATGTTAGGAAACTTGAAAGATTTTATTTCTGTAGTGCAAGATGGTCTTACTTCGAATAATAATATTAGGCTAACTTTACAAGAAGTGCAAAAGGTAAAAAATATATTTTGGGACAAGCAAAAAGTGGCCATTGAATCTAAAGTGAACTACGGTGCTGGAGGGGCTTTGTTAGAAAAATACCAAAACCAGTGGGCAGAACTTCACGAAAACGCCGATGTAAACGCTAAAGCTGCTGACGAAGTTGATAAGTTAATATTAGAACTACATGAAACAACTAAAGTGAAGCTAAACTCCGCAAATGAGTTGGCGCATTGTTTGTCCCACTTACCAAACCTTACAGTATCTGTTGCTCAGTGTATGGATAGCCTGAAGAACGTACAAAGCCTGTTACAGTCTGTTGAAGATGATTTAGTTGAATTTGAAGACATTGTTGAGAGAAGTAAAATGGAAAATTGGAAACTGGATCATCACTATCACTTAACCTTGTACAAAGAGAAAAAAATGGGTAATAACTGCTTCTAACCCTTTTAGTTATTGTTGTAACCTTGAAATAGGTAATATTATTTCTTGCAACTCATTTCAGATGCATTAGAAAACATCAGAAGTGAATTAGCAAAGAAGAATACTGAACAAGGCTACCAAAGAGAGAAACAACAACTTGCTGAACTTCAAGCAAGGAGGGAGAATAGTTCTATGGCATTTCAGAGAGATATGGCAAAGTACTTGGCTAGCGGTAATGTTTCTCCAGGTAAAATAACAGTTGTTGTTATTGTGTTTGTTAATTAAAAACATTTAAAAAGGGGCGTCATTTGTCTTGGGTGGATTGGTTGGGAAGGGACATGTTCTGAATTTGTCATCTTGTAATAAAAAAAAATATTTATTTGTGTGCAATAATGAGTTCCACTCACTGCTTATTTAAGTTTACTTTTCTCACTTTTAAACTTATTTTTTTCTTTGGTTTTTGAATGTGAGCAAAGGAGTGTGTGACAAAGGAAAATTATTTTTTCCTTTGCAGACTTTATAGTAAACTACTTATGATTTAAAAATCTTTTGTAACTCCTGATTATATCTGTTTATGAAATGTCTAATTTCAGGTATTCCTTCACCTCCAAAGGTGGCATTAGAACAAGTTCAACTAGATGAGGACCAGACTGATTTGGAGAAGTTTCTTGACAGTTGATGATGATGCACTCTAGGTATTAGGTATATAAGGTGGAAAGTTGAGATGGAGCATTAACTGCCACATTTGACGAGATTTTTCAAAATGTTTTGAATAACTTTTGTAGTCAAGGTAACTCTTGTCGGATATTTATTCCTCAAAAATTTGTGAATGTCAATTATTATTACCATCACTCAAAATGTTTGAAAAAGTCTCCTTAGACCATTTTTACGTGGCAGCAAGGCATCTGATACTTCTGATAGCTGCCTATAATGCCCCATGTCAACTTTCCACCCTGTAGATATACTTTGTATAGCAGATTTTGTGTTATTTATATTCTATTAATTCCAAAGTTAGTGTTTAATTATATAAATTGTTGATAAGTTTGGTTTTAATTTTTGTCAATTTGTTCTTAAAAATTGGATTGGTGTCTTTCCTGTCAGAGGTCAAACATATGAAACAATTTTTTTTTATTATTACTTTAAAGCATAACCAATGACTTTACCACTTGATGGTAAACAGTAGACAGATAAGTCCTTTTGAGAGTGAATGGTGAGTACAACATGTAAATATGCCCTCTTCCCCCCCCAGGACCGCGTACGAAGCGAACATATTCACAAGCCCGCATTAATTTTATAGTTTTATTTTAATTCAAATTCCGCATTTTTTTTTCATCTACCAAAAACTCTATCCACCATGTTCATGAAATTAGTTCAGTAACAGATGATTCATCAGGACCGAAGGCTTTTTTGACATTTAAGCAAAAACATTATTTAAAATTTAGTGTGTTATTTGTTATATTTACTGTGGCTATACTGTTTTATTTACTGTGGCTTCAGAAAAAATAGAATTATTTTTTATGGTGATGGCTAACAGTGATTAATCATTTGGGGCCCAATAAAAAAAGGGTCAACTAGCCTATTCTAGTATGGCTGAAATGTCAAAAAAAGAATTGGAACTGTATAAAGAAATATTGAATTATTCCTAAGACAATTTAAATCGAGTTTTAAATCTTGATTTAAATAACCTGCTAGTGGGCCTAAATCTACTTATGGCTTAGTAAAAAATAAATTCAATAATACAAAAATGTATATACAAAGTATTTATGACTAGTAAAAATATGCACATTGCTAAACAGCTTGATACATGACATTAGCCAATCACGACACAGTTCTATACACGTCTGCTTATCGGATCTCACAAAAACTTCATTCACCATAATATTTATATAAAAAACCGACTGGCCACTAAAAGTTGATGATAAAACAGTCGAAAACATTCACGAATGCACACACAAGCGAATTTACAAGATTTGTATGTTCTTCTGACCGGATGAATGAGACGCGTCGTCACTTCTTTCAACTTCAGTGGCGAGGGTATGTGTAAAGTGTAAAAAAGGTAGTAGCAATCACATTGCGTATGTGGACACCAATATTCTGTGTCCTTTCAATAATAGCTACGTTTTTCTCATGATCGGGCGCAAGTCTCCGCCTCCATGTGCGGACATTTTAACTTTGCCTCCGACGTGGTTTTTGATTCGAGGACCTGCGTCTTTCATAGAACCAGTTGTGTCCTCCATCTCCTCGTCAGACGAGAAGTCCGAGACGCACATTGTCAGGTGTCTCTTCTTGGGCGGCACCACATGCAGCGTCCAACGCATGGGCTTATGGCCTTTCGAATCTCGAGCTTCGTAGTCAGTGTCCGAAGCCGCACGCTGCGAATCGCTTTTCACGTTCCTCAACTTACTCGGTCTGTGCGCTTGTTCCTTTTTTTCCCCCCTCGGGGGGGTGTGGAAGTTTTTTAAATTCATAACACTTGACGTATGCCCCTTCGCGTTAAGGTCTGGAAAATTTTGAGAATATATCACGACGCTGTCAACTGCTTTATCCTTATGAAATTTTGATGGCTGCTTCTTATTGTTGGGATCATCAGCAGAGTTTCCCTTCTCGGCAGAGTTGCCGCTGCTGCAACTGGTGTTGCTGTTACTTGTGCTGTATTGCTCAACCGCTTCTTTTTCTAATTCACGAAATTTTGTGTCTATACTTTCGTCTGATGCCTTGTATTGCTCTAGGGCCTCTTTTTCTAGCTCCTCGAATTTGTTGTCAACATTAGGAGTTCGTAGCCTTGCCGAAGGTAAGATGATTTTTGGATTGAGCTTTAAAAGCCCCGGAGCGACGAGTTTCTGAGACAATCGTACACAACCCACAGGAGTTAAGTTAATCGGCGCTGGAGCGCTCATGCTGAGTACAGTGCTGTACAACCGCTTCTTTCTCAGATTCGTATCTATGGCAGCTGCACTCGTTGAAGGCATTTGTCCATCAGCAGCGATCTGTTCTGGTGTTTTGAGTGATTCTGCTTTTTCAGTTTTTTCTTCTTCAGCGGGAGCGGGAGGCTGTTCTGGTTTGGTTTCTGGTTCTTCTTTCTTTTCTTCCGTTTCGGGCTTGGTAGTTTTGGGGTCTTGAGTTTGTACGTGTGTGAGTTGGAATCTGTGATCTAGTCGTGGGGAGGGGTGGTCGCGCGGCCACCAGACGCCGTAGCGGCGGTCGGGGCAGCGCGTGGGCCGCTGGCCGGTGGGCGCGTACCGGCTGACGTTGGTGCCGCGGTACGGCGGGCAGCGGCCGGCCGACGCGCGCATCATCGCTTGCACGCTCGCGGACAGGCGCCCCATTGCACGCTGGCATTCTGACAGCTGAGGAGGCCGCGGAGGATCGAATTGGAACTGTATGAAGAAATATTAAATTATTCTAGTGTTCAAAAATCGATTTACACATAAGTAGGTAGCATATTAGCGAAAATTATATCTATTATAAAGCTATTACTCAGATGTACGTAATAAAGAATAATATTAGTCTCAAAACTGTATAAAAGGACAAATTTTACGTTGTTATACAGCCCAGCTGAGTAATGGCTTTATAATGAAAAAAAAGTAGAACATAAAGCATTTATTATAATTTTATTGCTCTTTATTCAGTCCAGCCTTTAGCTTCATGCAATTCTAGCAGCTGGTTTAGTAGATCAAAGCTGGCTTATGGCAGGTTAATGCAAAAGATCGCAGAACAACTGCGCAGGTACTATGTACTTCCAAGCAATACGCCGAGAGTGGCGAGTGTGGCCTCCTTGGCTGTCTCCACCTCGCTCTGATCTTGCACAGCGGTTACATGGGGCGAAGGAACTAACCTTGCATGTGGGGTC
Organism: Parapoynx stratiotata; assembly: GCA_910589355.1. NCBI lineage: Eukaryota > Metazoa > Arthropoda > Insecta > Lepidoptera > Crambidae > Parapoynx > Parapoynx stratiotata. The sequence continues at coordinate 7,460,830 of OU342482.1, forward strand.
GCAGAACAACTGCGCAGGTACTTCTAGGCAATACGCCGGCGGTGGCGGGGCCAATGCTGCCAATCTTCTCGGCTGTCTCCGTCTTGCTCTGATCTTGCGCGGCGGGGGGGGCGGGCTGGGCGCTCGGAAGCGCGGCGGGCGCGGCGGCGGCGCCGCCCACAGCGGTCGCACGCTCCGCACGCGCGCCGCCAGCGCTGCCTCCTCGCCCGCGGCCTTCGCGCCAGCCGAGTCCCAGCGCTCGCTAGCTGCCGATCGGTACCCGTTAATTTCTGCTAACTAACACCTCACGCGGACTACAGACTTTATCGGTCGATAGACTTTCCTGGTGGGTATGTAATAAGGAGAGAGGTGATCATGTCACCGGGAAATGGATCCGCGGGTAGGGAAAGTAAAACCGAAGAATAGATAGATGGGTTGTGTGAACGATGATATGATAAGAGAGGAAGTGTAGACTGTAGAAATGTGACGAAATGAACAAGAAGATAATGTTGCGCCGACCCCAAATAAAATTGGCAACAGGTCAGAACAAAGAAGATTTTAATCGAGCTAACAGCTCGATTAAAATCAGTATGACCATTTGTGAAAATGCGCACATTACGCGGATATGGTATCTGCCAACCAATAAGTTGGTTAGCTTCACCCGTGTGCGCGCTCACAGCCCCACTCCACTAAAACCATCGGCTGATTTAGAAGCCTCTAGTCGGCATAAGCTCTAAGTACCAGTGCCAATTTACTACTAGCTAGTAGCTACTTCTAGAGTCCTGGACGAAATTTCTACAAGTTAAAGGTTTTCTACCATTTGTAGAAATTTAGAATTCGCAGGAAGTCGCTGGTTACGGTTTCGTAGTGGAAAACCGGGGAGACCTAAGTCCAGCATTGCGCTTCTGAGCTGAAGGATGATGATGATAGGTCATCGCACACATTTTCACCAGCTTGACGATTTATCGGTACTCATTTCTGATAATCAATGGACCCAGGTAGGTACGTACCTAATTATGATTAATACGCTTTGGCTTTCGATATTTAAGGTTTAATCTTCCACATCAAAATTTTATTATTTTTTGTATGTGATGAGAGTGTGTATGTAATAAGAGAAATCAAAGACGCACAAATCATCGTCTGTCATCATTCGGTACTGTCGTCGACGCCGCGGGTAGCGCTCTAGAGACTCGTCCACCAACTTGCGGAACCAGTACTCCACCTAGAATAACAAATAAATGGCTCACTTAATTTAACAATTACGTTAAATATAATAAGCTATAGAATGTGCGGAGAATAGGATCTACTAAAGCATGGAACACATCATTTGACCGCAATGCACTAGGCAATAGGCGACAATGGATTCTGGGAACGGCTTCTCCCAAACCGTAAAAGGAGTTTATGAATCCACTGCTGATATCGTAAGATTTATTCAGAGTATTTTCGAAAATGGGGAGGGGTAATGAATAACTAAGGGGACGCATATTACATCCCATGGTCTTAGTAGTCTCAGGCCTGTTTTAAAAAATTGGGGTAATAGTCTGTACAATAAAGGCTCACTCCATAAGAGACCATTCATATAACTGTTTAAGGTATCCTGAAATGCTTAACAGATTTTGAAAGGAATAAAAGGATCGCTGTAACCATTTACGGTATGAAGGCAGGACCAATAGGAATGAATATCAAAGATCACCTCCGGAAGCATCCAACATTCCGTAAGGTCCGAGTTCTCGCAGCCCTGTCCGTTGTAGCCGCGGCCATTTGGTCTTTCGTTGGCGCTTGTGTAACATTTTTCTCTGCAAATAAAATGTCAAATTAAACGCACGTACTACGTATTTATTAAGTTGCATAAAGATTGTTAAACCAAACTACTGTGAAACGAATGTTGGCGAATTTGTTTGATTTAACGTTTACATCTATGAAATATGTAACCTATACTATAGAAACCAAATATTGGGTCCTTACCTATGAAATTGGTGTTTTTATTCTGTCTTAGCAATTTGTCCGTAACTATTAAGATTCAGAGTATTCCTAAAAAATAATTACCTCGTCTAAAAATAGACTATATTTATGAGCTCTTTTGATTTGTTTTGATAATTTGTTGTAAGTTTAATTGTGTTAAAATTGGACACGGAGACCACTTTTTTTAAGTGCCTCCCGAATACATCATTTTATTTGCATTCACTTAAAAACGATAAATAATTTTTATGAAGTGTGATATTACACATATTACTTAAGCTTGTCTAATGATAGATGCCAAATATTATTATCTTTGGATTTGTCGTTGTGAAGAAAACTGAAAAAAATTTAGTATGGAAAATGCAGAATTCCCCAAAATCTCCATACAAAACGACAATTTCATAGGTAAGGGGACCTAATATATTATTGTCTTTTTTCGAAATATTTATTTTTAGTGTTTTTTCGTCTCATTCATCATTCAAGCGAAAAGTGGGGCGAGATGAAACGTACCTGATATGAAATTGCGCCTACTTAAAATACATACTATTATCGTTCGATTACAAATTTGCTCATCGGATTTTACAGTCGCATAGATTTTAAGGTAGTCAAATGGTTATAACTTTTAATCCTAAAAGTTCCAAAAGGATACAAATTAAGGAAGCAAATACGTAGTAACTATTGGTTAAAAAATAACTAACTAACTGTTTGCGCAGTTTAAAATCTCTATATAGGTGACCGGCGATTCGATATCAGAATGGCCTACCTTAAATGGTAGTTTATTTTTTTACTGGCAGCTTCTATAACAGCAACTAGGAATAAGCAACTCTCAAGAATTATTTCGATTTAAAAAATATTGTGGTGACCGTCAATTCTGATGTTCAGTTTCGTTGCCTTTGAATAGCGTATCATGAAGGATATTGGATAGTTGTTGCATTTTATGATGGCGAGTAGTTTCGCTCTTAACGCCTTAAGATAAAGTCTAAAGTCGAATGATTTAGTCGCCTTCGTGAATTGCAATATCTCTATACCGTAAATAACATTTCTGACCTGTACACTTTAAAAAAATGGCAGTGTAATCTTGGAACTTAAAAAAAAAAAATTGGTATTTATACCACATCATTTGTCGTCCGATAAGGGTTACAAATAGTCCAACTCATTAACCTTGTATTTACTTCAGATATACCTACTTGCTTATGTGATAACTATATTGCATTACCTGACTTCGTCATAATAGAAATTTCCATAGAATTGCGCTAGTCTCGACTCCGGTATAACATCCTTCACGCTTCGGCGGGCGGCGCAGGCGCCGTTTTCTTGACTCTGCCCTCCTGTAATCGTCCGTTTATCTACAAAATAACTATACGAATAGACCTAAGGTCTAAAATTCTTTATAGCTTATACAGATGCGCCGCATAGTGGTTTCGCCGAATAACCGAATATAATTCGGTATAACCTTTACCGAACCGGATTTTCGGCCGAATTATTCGGTTTACAATTACTTTGCTTAGCCACGGAAACAACTTAGACAACATGTACGTTTCGTGTCACTACAGGCGATGTTAAAATAAAAGTTGACTATACTAAACTACCAATAGCCTATGGAATCATTATGTTGACATGAGTAACAAATCTTACGAAAGAAGTTATGACTTTTCGTTCTATACCCTATAGTAAATACGACCGAATATATTCGGCACAAAAACCGAATAATTCGGCCGAATACAAATAGTGGAAATGCTGCCGAATACGCCGAATACCGAATACAAAACGAATATTCGACGCATCTCTAATAGCTTACTACGGATTAGTTGAAACGTTGTATTCTGCACTCTAGGGCGAAAAGCTCTCTTTGATTTCAGTCACACTAAAAATTCTAGAGTTCAAGTACTTCAAGTGTTCTGATTCTTTTTTCAGTTTTTCTTTTTCCATCCTCCTAACCTTCATAGATCTACTTGTGTAGGCGTCACATCCCTTTACTTTTTTTAATTTAAGGAGTATTAAAATGATATATTGATGGTGCTAGTTGGTTCGTGTCAGCTCTTTAGCATTAGGTTAGATGGAGAAGTAAAGAGGGAGTAGGTAAGAGGGCAGATGGATAATTTTGACAGGTACAAGCAACTAACCATTTTAGTGCTTTGCCATTCTAAGGCCAACTTGCGCGGTCGAGAGATAGCACCTAAGCCTGGGGCAAATATATGGGCAAACCCTGGGATAAGCCTAAAGGTTTAGTAAAACATTTGATATTGGGGTCCTAGAGAGTAAAATGTTGACATCTTTTATTACAAGTAAGTAAGCCTACCATTACTTTCTATAAAAAACACGCACATTGTCAAAGTTGCTCATATGAACAAGGATACTTGCCTGTTTCGCATTGGTTATTTGTTTGTGAACTTTGTGATTCCGCAGCTGTTTCTTGAAGCACTTGAGAGATTCGGCAGTGCTGTGCCCAGAGGCGCTGAAATAACGTTAAGACATGTAGAATTGCAATGTGAATGGATGTTAGCAGTGATCGGAAAGGCAGAGCTATTTTATGTACTTGCCATATGATAGAATAGTATGGATATGAAACAACTAACTATAATTGTACAAGAAAACATTTTCATTCCGTGATTGTACAAGAACATATCATATATATTATTATTTGTATCTCAAAAATCGAAACATGATTGAAAATAACAAACTATTTGTATATAACTACAATAAAATCTTAAACAAAATTACCAACACGAAAAAAATTTACTCATTGAAACAAAAAAAAATACATTTTTATACTTATTGATAAAATGAATTAAAATAATCGAATCCCGGAGTATTGGTCAGCAATATCGTCCATATTGACACCAACATTTGCGGCCAATGAACCTAAATAGCTCTACCTATTCCGATAAGTGGATATCACAGAACAATATACTCTCTGAAGAGAACCATCACAAAATTATCCCCACACATTAAGTATAGTTAAGTTTTGTACGTTAGATAGATAAAAATAATTTTCAATGTGGTATAGAATTCCCAAATTTAAGAAAAACCACACCAACAAAGCATCATCCTTTGTACTTTCTACTTAATTTATGTGTTCTGTACATTTTTAGTAGTAGGATCAGGGCCCGATCGCTCTAAATAAAAACGTATTTACCACAACCAAATGTCTGTCGAAAACGTTACGGCTCAGCCTCATTGCACGAGACGACACCAGGGAACGCGTGTACGAGAGTATGGAGTGTAGCTGGGCCGTAACGTCATCGACTGACATTTGGTTGTGGTTATTACGTTCGTATTTAGCGCGATCGGAGCCCTATTAAGTCACATCTGCCTACATGGCAAAAGTTGCTTTGACTTCAATACTAAAATAACAGCGTACGCACGTCTTCAAGGTCCCCAATCTGGCACGGAGGATATTGTGCTTTTTCTTTCACTTCAAAAGGATCATACTTCTTCGTCACGTCGTAGCGGCTCATAAAAAGAATACTACCAACCCATCTCTTCCTTTGGGTGTCGTAAAAGGCGACTAATTCACTTAGAGCTGCACAACCATCCAAAAGCTTAAAGCAGCGACGGTCACCACCTGTCACGTTGTGCAGTCACTGCTAGGTGAAGCGCGAACTATGGCAGTGGAATGTTTTTGCGGTGCTATGCCTAGTCTCTGGCTAACCCTTAGGGCTCGTTTAAGGAGACGCGGGGCGTCAAGCGGCGCTATGTATGTTTTTACCGTTTTTAAACAGGCGGCGCGTGAAGCGAAAAAGGTGTAAATAAGACGAATCAATCCTTCTTGCTTGCCGCGGCATCACCCGCCGCTTCAGCCGCCGGCGCCGCGTCCGACGCGGCATTGCTCGCCGCATGTGACGCTACAACTCAAACAAAAGCTTGCGAAAACGCGTCTCCTTGAACGCACCAATACTTCGCCGTATGTTTGTTTTTCTGGCGGCCCGTTTCGCGTGTCGCGCCGCTTGACGCCCGGCGTCTCCTTTAAAGAGCCCTTAGGGGATATTAGTCGTGATTATATTATGTATGTATGTCAAAAGGAAAAGGAGCGAGAAGAGGTAGCTACTCTACTCCAATGAAAGGTGGGCAGACGACGGCGAGGTTCCAGTCTCGTCGATGGCCTCTTTAGTCACTGGTCACCTGGTCCTTCTACTGATCGGACCACATGAACTTTTTTCTGGTTGATTTGATTACTTAGCATTTCGTATGTGGCCAGTGGGGTATGGCACTGCTTTCCATCCCACGTGTAAGGATTGCCTGTACCCGAGAGTTTTCACAGGAAAACCTGTATCGACACTTCCATAACTAGTGATCGACTAGGCCATGTGCTATAGAAAGACCTTGAAGATTTGCTTCTGCCGAACCTATCGCTACCATTTTTACACCTATCAATCCGCATCGGGCTATCGTAATGGTTTGTATTCTTCGTGTAATATTTCCATGTAAGAAGACCTCTGCCCAGGTGTGGGGCTTGTTGTGGGTAAATTGGGAGTTATGGTCGGTAGGTATTTTCTGTTCCGTTACAATCAGGCGCTTGGAGAGCCAATAAGGTATGCCAATGCGTCGCAGGCATTAAGCGTTGTATTTAAGTTCTTTTTGTTGATATTAAGTTCTTGGGATAATTCTTTTTCCCGAAGAACAATCCAAAGGGTTTCGCCATGCTGGATTGATGACGAAATCCACTATCATCTTCCTTTGTCCAAGAAACCTCTAAAAATTTATCGAACCTAATATTGCCGGTTATGTAAACGATAGCTGAGTTGGGACGGAGATGGACCACTACTCGTCGTCGTTCGATAGGCCGCGGGACTTGCGGGTTTTATCCCTCCACCTGTACCTGATTGTGAATATCGCTTGCCTCACATTGTGCCCGGTGCATGAAAACAGACTCGCTACCGGTTATACTCGTATGGGGACTTACATATCTGGCGAAATGTGGGTTTTAACACTCTGCCTACCCCTAGCGTGATAATATGTTATGTAAATATGGACGTAAACGATAAGTAGGAAAAGGTAATCGTAGAATTTTTCAAAAAAGCTGTACTTTCCAAAACTTTGATGGGCGGCTTAAGAGCTTAAAATTTTAAGCACCGTTAAAATTTGGAAATTACTACGCACGTCTTCTGCTCAAAACTGACATAAAACAGCTGATATATAAAACAAGGCAAATTCTAAGTAAATTTAATAAAAAAGTGATCAGTTCACCTGGTTGGCTATAATGTATTCATCGGGGGGTTCTGCTGCCCAGGTGACATCCGCACACAGGGCGATGTGAGCCCACGCAGACGAGTAACGATCCACTTCGAAGCTCATTCAATGTGACATTTCACACATACAATTAATTATCTTTAGAATAAGAAACGAACTAATATAATAGTCACTAAATTTTAAGAGAATAACTAACGGTAAAACTGTAAATAAAAATGACGACAATTTGAAAGACATTGGGGTTTAAATCTACAATAACAAAATTTTCCTCTTTTTTGATAGATACATGATATATTTTTTTTCTTTTAATTCAAATCGCTTTTCGAATTTCGTAACTGTTTGATGAAATTGTCATCGCGATGGCTTGGCATTTGGCAGATGAAGGATTTATTTCGTTAGGTACGATGTACGATGCAATGTGCGAAACTTTTGCGACATTTATTCTTTTGTATTATAATGACCTGAATTATATTTTCACAAGCGGTCGTCTCATAATAATATGCTTAGCTAAATAAACTTCTTTACTGTGAAAAATACTAATAACTTTCTAACAAAGAAATTCAAACATTTTAAACAATTTCGCGCCAATTTTTAGGTAGTTATACAATATTGAACCTGGCAATATGCCACTATTTTTGTCGAACGGCATCCCTCGCTGGGCCGTCACCAGCCGGCAGCGCGGCGCGGCGCCTCATCTCATGTCAGTTGCCCCGCGCAGGTGGCGCTGTCGGCACGTCTTCGTCACGCATGCGTGCTCAGCTGTGTCCCTCCTTCGGACACTGACAGCTCTCCTCAATAGTTTTATGATTTATTTTATTTGAATAAAAATTATTATAAAACAGTCAAACAAACTGGAGCTCTTATAATCAAAAGTGTGTGTTCGTATTGACATTGCCCGTGTAAAACGAGTTGTGATAAGTGAAAATTGTGAAAAAAATATCGATTGTTTGTATTAAAAAAGAGGAGTTAAGATAATTCGTGGATTTTCTTGTTGTAAATCGACTTTTTGTGTTAGTTCTGCAACAAGTGCCGCTAGTTATTGTGGTTCGATGCGTTCTGGAACCTGTTTTCGGGGACCGTTGGGTTTTTTATTTATGTATATTAGTGAAGTACATATCCGTAGTGGTTTCGCAGTGAAGTGATTGTGCAGAGCGGGCCGTTACAGCAGACCCAGTGCAGTGGGCCGCCCGACTTGTTTGCGTGGTAAGTTCTGGCTGTGACCATAATGAGTTATGCAAGTATCGTAATGCTCTTAGAGAGCTGTGACTTTCGCATAATCATCTCCAGTCAATCTGATTACCGGGCAAAAACTAAAAAATGTGCAATCATTGATTTCTATTTGACCACCTTTTCTATTTAAAAGCTTTGATAATTACGAAAAAAGTTCTGAATATTTTTATACTCAATAATATTCCAGGACGTTAAAATGTACCTACAGGCATTGATTTGAATAGCCTTTAAATTATACTATTATTGAGATTCAGTAATACGTGCAAACATAAAAAGCAACAAAATTACTTAAATAATAAAAAGTTGTTGGAATTGAAGGTAGGAATCTACATTATTTAATTTTAAGACTTTCTTATTGATTAATTTACTAAAAATATTTTTGTCTTACAAAATCGTCATAAGTCCATCATAATTCATATCATAAGTCACTTATTAAATATACACGGTGAGTTTTTTTTTCGGGTCAGTATGGGGAAATTCTATAGAGATAGAGAGTTTCATTTTATTTTAAATTAAGATCACGGTTCCTAAGAGAGTCTCTCTCTATCTCTTATAGTTTAGAATTTTCCCATACTGACCCGAAAAAAAAACTCACCGTGTATACGAAATAGGTTAGTTAGATAAATTGATACAAAGAAGGTTCTTTGTAGGTATAAAGGTAGGTAGGTTACCTTTATTATAAAACTAAAAAATAATCAATAAATTAATCATCAATGGATAAAAATCTCTAATAATAATTTAATCGTGTGCGGATTATCTATAAAATCTAGAGCAAGCAATTTATTCTTTAAGTACACTTTTACACAATGAATCGGATTCATTACAAATGTGGGTTGAGATATGTTTTATCTTTTATCTGTAATACATTTGCTTTGCAGATGTTTACATTAGCTACTAAGTACTTATTTTAAACAAAATTTCCGCTACGATTTTGACTCATTTTGATTCAGAAAATATATAGATATATTGTGATTCACGAACTGTTCTTGATTATTCCCAGGCTCAAAACACTGTAAATAATTTTCTCGATCTTAAAAAAAATGTAAAAATAAGTACAGTCAGCGTCAAATATTTAGTGTTCAATTAAATAGACGCTACCAAAAAGTCTATAATATCGGTACAAATAAAGTTTCCAAATTCTTAAACACACAAAAGAGCTTCCATATTTATAATATAATAAGGAAACTCTTTTGTGTTGTTGTTTTTTTTTACATACAACAGGTAAGCTCTTGACCTTCATCTCACCTGAAGTTAAGTGACGATGAGGCCGAAGGTGGAAGCGAGCTTCACCTGTAATCCTCAACAACTGAGGAACTGGCTATCTTACTTCTGATTGCCGGAACACAACAATGCTTAAAACATTGTTATTATGGCGACAAATTTAGGTAAGACGGTGGTAGCTGGCCAGGCGGGCTTAGAAGCCCTACCACCAACCAAACCGAGCAGAAAAACTTCTGCCCCCATGGGGAATCGAACCCGGACCTCCCGATCAACACCCGGTGGTGTGAACCACTAGACCAGAGAGGCGGTTAAAACATTATGGGAACAACATTATGGGAATTTTATTTGTACCGATATTATTGACTTTTTGGTAGTTGGTTAATTGAACATCCTGAGTGTCACTAACTATTTGACGCTGACTGTACGTGTCAATCCATGTCAATCGGTACGTGTGTATGACTATTTTTCAAGTTGACTTGAATATTGTTAACACTATAAAAGTTTTTGTCGAAGTGATAACCTCCTCCTTTTTTGAAGTCGGTTTATAAATAAAAAAAACGTAGAGAAATTGGAAATGACTTTGTCATCATTTTTCTTGTACGAGTTTTTTTTTGCTTTATTGTAAACTTCATTCAATATCAAAAGCACACCCGCTTCTGCTAGTCACCCGCCGGGCATCCTGGTCTTGATGTTCCTGGTGACAATAAATACACAATACACATAATTAATTATAAAAAATTTGTGTGTTGTGTGTTCAAGTGTTCGTCACAAAAACATCTGCCTCCACTGAAATTTGAACCCAAAACCACAAAGGTGGTGACACCGTGAAACCACGGAGTACAATTGTATTGGCGGAGATCGCTTAATAGGAGCTAATAATGTAGTATGAATATGTAATAAAAGTAAACAGAATTTATAGCACACGGGCGTTATTTATTGCACAAAATCTCACTTCCTCTTCTCTCTCTTCCTCCAATGGGTATTCTTATAAGAGAGCCGTTAAAAGGCAGTATTCAGGCCGACAAAGTGAGGGTTTTCGTGCCGCGCCACCTACTATTGCATCTAGTCTCTGCTCCTTAATATCACGAGAGATGGTGTAATTTTTCTGGGTTCTTTATAAAAAATCATATTTAACATCCATCTATTCTAATGAAAATTTTACTAATTCATCTTAATATTTTGTTTTTGGTTAAGTAACTAACAGCAGGTTTTCTTCCTCAGGTGCCTCAAGAAAAAAATAACAAGCATGAGTAAAGAACACCAGCTTCCCAACTTGCACCTTGCTTAACTCTTGCTTGCTTAACATTTTGCTTTCGTCATCGCCAATTTTCTGTGTAACTTTTAACAATTATAATTGCTTCATTTAATATTTTTCCGTCAATGCTTCCAATCAATGATTTACTTTGCATGCAGTTTTTAATTAAATGCTTTGTTAAATAGAGTCATGAGACATCATGAGTCAACAGCACAGCACTTTAGAATATACAAAAATGTCTAAAGCCCTTAATAGATTTTCAACTTTATCAAATAAGATATAAAATGCAAAAATAATGAAGAAAATGTTACCGTTCGAGTTATACAATTATAGTCTGACGAGCTCAATCTTTAACAAGTTGTTGTAGTCGATCGAGAATATTCAGTGAAAGATTTTTAAAAAGTAACAAGAGGCATGTTCCAAAGTCGAGTTGCGATTCCTTTGTGCTCATTCAGAGGCCGCTGGCCTTGGCCTCATTCCCGAAATTCAGCCTCCTGTTGCTACTCAACCTGCCATACAAAATAGGCCAAGGATACATAGGCATCTTTATAAGTTGATTGCCTTTGAATCCTTACCAAGATATCTATTGCAATGTAAACGCTGATAATAAGCAGAGCGAAATCAGAATGAACATTAATAACACTACTTTTATTGATATTATACTTTTAATGATTATTTATATTGTAAGATAATTGTGTAAAATATTGACGATTTTAAGTGCCAAGTTTGGTCTATAAAATAAAGTTATTTTTGATTATGATTTGAGAAGATATGGAAACCGTAACAGCTAATACTTTTAAATTTCATGTTTTATCTGAGATTCTCGCAGACTGTAATTTCGTGATTTTCTGTGAAGGACTTACAGCAATGGGTGTAGCAACAAAATAATACGACAACTTATTTTATCTGAAACACAAAACTAAACTAACAGTAGAACTAGTGGGATAGGGAGAGACTACAATTATTTATTTTAATAACCCCAGAAAGTTGATGAGTAAACAGATGTCGAAAACAAAACCTTATATGTGAAATGATACCTAATCTGATATGGAAAATAATAAAGCTTTATTTGTTAATATGAGTTGGTTGGTGGTAATAAGCCCAAAGTGTTATGTTCATAGATGAATTGAAATGAATTGTATTACGTCATTTTCGGCCATTATCTGCAGACCGCACAGTAAGCGGATGGCGAGGCGAGTATTATTAAAGTTACAGACACGACTCTTAGGGTTACAGACAAAGACGATACCCATTTCACACGCTTGTATAATTCTTCAATTTTAACGTAATCCAGCTTCAAACACAGTCATCTAATCATTTCTAAACATTCCAGAATCAACGCGACCCTTGTAAATAGTTACAAGTTATACGTTACAAATGGTCCTATCACAGCAGATAATATATTTACTTGACGTATGATGTTGACATCTCAGACCTAAATCAACAAACCATTGGCATCACAAGAAGCGGCATATACAAGCTAGTTTTACAATGTAATTTGAATTGTAATACCCGACACGGCAGGTCTGACCCTTGTGACCTTGCCCTGTTTTGGGACCCGAAATTCTTTTGGAAAGGTTAGAGCATGACTTCATGTCATACATACCGGCTAAAAGTAAATTATTGTTTTTCATCTGACAGCTCGAACTGTTTCATCCTACTGCAATAGTTATTTACAAAGAAATTGTATAACCAACTAAAACATTCATAAAATATCAAATGATTTTCTAAAAAAGATCTTTTGAAACAACAGGGTAGCCTATATAATATGTTCTCATAACTTCAAGGCACTTTCTTGACTCCTTTATGTTGAACCGTGTTAACGAAATATTTCTTTAAAACGTGTAATAATTTCAGAAAGTCTAACTTGATTGAGAAATTGGTATTTTCGGATTGGTCTCAGGGATTTGTATTGAAATTAGCAAGGTGGTCGAATAACTTATGTATATAGTCCAACGATGAATTAAAATAGGTACTTTATGAAGCATAATTATATTTTCAAGCCCCTTTTACGAGAACAAACATGTAGTCTATAACCCATAAGATAATAACCATAGTTAAAAATACTCATTGGAAAGAATCGTAAATAGTTGGTGTTCCAGTAAATTTAACCGACACGAGAGCCGTGTTTACATGTGACCTAGTTGATGGAGCCAATTTTTTGTGAAGCCTTTCTAAACATGTCGTGATGCGATTAATATGAAATTTTAGTTGACTTACACCGAAAATTTCATTAGGTCATTTCTACTTACTTGTCTATGCTTTTACTGTAGATAGTTTTTCGATACTTGTATTGTTATCAACTCCATAATAAATTAATACCGAATAGTTGCAGATAGCAATAAAGAGAAGCGTTTAAAATTGTCAAGAGCTCACAATCACAAATCTATTCTTAATATTTGCGTTGCTTAAAGTCAAGGAAGTTTGACTGATATTAGTCGATTGAACGTTGCTTACATTATTTTCATTATTTAGAACACACGTGTGGTCTGGCAAAACCTATCAGCTCATAGATGAGAATCGAATTGATTGGTAGTAATTTCAAATACGTTGCGCAATACAATATCACGCTATATTGTTTAGTAACTGCTAGATTAGCGATTTGTAAATACCATTTCATAAATTTTCGTACTGGCTTGATTTAGGATCAATTGTATATGTAGATGATTGTATAATAACTTCAATAATGCACTTGTTCGAGGCCGTTGAGTTCATTGTTTTCATATTGTTTATTTTAAGAGCTGTTTAAACGTCTCGCCGCCCTGAAGATGCATTCTGTCAGTTAAAAATAATCCATACGGGTCGTTTATTTTGCCACGTGACGTTTATTGAGCATGCTATGGAGGGATCGTGGAGAAAACTACTTTCTTGTGTAAATATTATTCCTAACATTTCACAATTAACCAAAATACAATATGTTGATAAAATTAGTTTGTTTTAGAGCCCAACATATAATAAAAGTTAATTGTGCTATATAAAATATATTTCATTGTTAACAAGCATGTAATTGTTTTTGAAATAATCTGAATAGGTACTTAAAAGGTTTTAAGTTTTATAGTTTGTAAATCTTGTAAACTCTTGTTTTATCAAAACAATTTTTAATTCTAATCGATGTGAAGAATTTCATTTTAAAAAGTCGATTTTTAGAGTAATTATTTTCTTACGAGCTTCCTGATAATTGGGAACTAGGTATATTGGATCATTAACACAATACGTTCTGCCGTTTGTGAGCATAGAGCTTGATAATGTTATTTGATCTCACGGGCGGTTCACATAACATAACCTACTAATGTTTCTTCGTTTCTCTAGATCTCATTACAGACTACAGTTTAATGGAATTGAATAAATTATCGCCTGCTTGCGTGTTCAAAATGGGCCCGACTCCAGACGCCAAAACAGGGTCAACTAGACATTCTTATTCATAATAATTGTGCTGCATGGCGCAAGGTATTCAAATTATTGTAAGGCTAATTACCACACAAAATATATTCGATTAAACAGCGTAAAATACTTATTATGGTTAACTGGTGTAGATTCCAAAGTGTTTCTGGTCCCAAAGTGATGGTCACAAGCGATTTTACAATTTTTGAAAATTACTTAAATACTTACCGTCAGAGAAGAAGATACGTCAATCGCGATCTGATGGCCAAGTTTCTACCCAGTGCATTGAAAATCCTGACTAGACGGACAGTTCCTAGTTTTACTAAACCCTCAAGTGCTCATGGAAATAATGTCTGACTGTCCCTTGTTACAATATCACTAACATAAAGAGTTACCAGTAATCATGTAAATACTCCACTCTAACGCATATTGAACGAGTCTAAAAACACTTATAGACAAATGTCATATTCCATTGTACGCGTCATGCAGCAAGCATGTTATTCCCTCTTGCTGCAACATGTCTTTGACTGCCGGCCTTTTGTCCTAAAACCGACAGACGGAAAGGGGTTGTAGGCTTGCATTGTACATTCTTCAGAATATACGTTGTCTTTGTGCGGATGGACAAGGAACGTGGCCGGTCGTTTAATAAATACAATAGCAATGTTCTCGGATGTTCTAAAGTAGCCTGATTTCAATTTGAAAGTGTTATTTGAAGGCTAGCAAAAACTACTTCTCAACTGATAATATTTTTCTTAATTGTTTAATGAGCAAAATTTAAGTTTTAAAGTACGTTAGTGTATTTTTTGTTCTGTTCTTTGTATTGCCCTGTAACCAATTATGTTTCGGGGTCGGCTCAACATGTCTTCTTCCACTCTCTCTTATCACTCGCCGAGTCAACACTCACTTCCTACCTCATCATATCCTCATTCACAAAATCCATCCATTCAGCGTATTTTTTAGTGTAGGTTCTAAAACGTGTAAAGAAAATGTGGAAAGGGGAATTACAGACATCACTGATCAGATGTTCAGATTTGTATAACTTGCTGTGCTCAGGGCATAAGGCCGCATTCAGAGACGTCATTTAACCTAATGTTCATTTAAACAAATTTAAAATCGTTTTTATGTCTTTTAAATATAGGTGTCAATTTTGTTGCAGTTAGACCTGTTTTTAACCAACTTAAAAAAAGGAGTTTCACAGGTTACTTCTGCCTACTCTCAATCTCTGTATACAATCATTGTTTACAAATGGGTTTACTTCTAAATTTCCTAAAGAAAGAAAATTATGCATTTGTCGAATAACACAATGTCGATAGACCTACGTTCACAATGCAGTTAAATGTACACACAGTTACAGCTCCAAACAAGAATTATAAATACACTCTGTTCTGTATAGTGTTGACATTTCGATTGCTACATGCGTTGAGTGCGATTTTTGCACGTGGTCTTGTGATACGAAGGCAGTGCATGCATGGCAGACGATGTAAAAAAAATAGATACCTATGCACGTACAGAAGGGAATCTCATGTACTTACTTAATGTTTCACGCCTACGCTCGGCGGGCGCGCTAAGGTTGTGAACATTGCCTTACGCAAAAAAAAACTATAGTGGTATAATAATAATAATAAATTGGTGACCAAAATTTTGTGATCTCTAATTCCTCCGTGCTTCGTAAGACAAGTTAAGCCGTTGATCCCGGTCGCTAGTGTACCAACTTGTATAAACCAGTGTGGTGGTGTTACCAGCCCAGCTGTGGGACGTATATAGGCTGAAGTACTGAACTTGTGCTCCGTGATATTGTGTAGGTGAACGGTGTCTATTTGCGTTGCTCAAGCGCGCTTAGTATAGTCAAGAGTTGGGGTTCCTCGAATGTTCTACAATCTTCTGGAATATCTCTATGATATTCCAGAAACTTCTATATGTCTAGAAGCTTCAATAACACCTAGGCTCTCGGTTATTTCAGAAAGTTCGATATTCTTAATAAACAAGTTTTATTCTTACTTGTTCGATGTCGATTGCTTTCTGTACATAATTTATTCTGTGGCAGACGGTGTAGTTGTGCTGAATCAACGGGGCATCGCGTGATGCCGTGCTACATTACATTCATGCTATTATTTACATTCATAAAGTAGGTAACCTTTATAATCATTGAGTGTGCTTTTTTAAATCAACTTTTAATTATTTTTTCTTAATTAACGTTCTTCGCCTTCTTTTTTCGTCATCTGGTCGACTCTAGACTACATTTGGTGCTTTCATTTTATTTCTCCTAATTATAATAGGTTTGTCTAGTAGTCCCTTACCATCAGACAGACCGTTCACTTGTTTGCAAGAACCTTTTCGTATAAAGAAACAAAGTACCTGCCTTGTCAAAGAAGAATTGATCTGAAAACTTACTGTCATTCATAAAGGACAAGAAACAATGCTTGCCGCAATTGGCGGGAAAAGCCCAAACATTTTTTTTATGCTCAATGTTCCTAATACTTCGAGTGGCGAACTAAGATAATGGATCTAATTCTTTTTTATAAGATCAATGCCGACAGCAAAAGGCGGTTATGGCTCAATGTAAGTTCTGAAATTTGTGTTTGGCTGTTCTGGGTAATGCCCGGTACTACTGATACATTAAAAATTCATTCGTTAGAAAGATATTATCCCTGTTTGCTTAGACTACTTTCTAGTTTGGGAAATATACCTAATTTTAACACAAAAAATACTACGAGCTTACGGCTGGTGATTCTGAAACTTATATGCGACAGTAATTTTTTCGCTTAACTATTCATCCACAGAATGTTTCGTTCTGGGTCATTTCGCCGATACGAAAAGATATATTTTAATATAATAATTTAGAAAGGTTTTAAAGGTCGGCAACGCATCTGCAGCCCTACCGGTGTTGTATATCTATGGACGTTAATCACTTACCATCAGGTGAGCTGTCTGCCCATTTGCGGCATTTGACTATGGTGAACTAGATTTTTATTTTGAATTATTGTAATATTGTTTCGGAGTGGACATTGTTACGAAAAATCAGTGTAGTTTTGTGTAATAAGTGTCCGTGTTGACGAGCAATGTGGAGGATCATTGAAATAAGCGTCAAGTGATGAGTTTTTTATCCTGGTAATCCACCTCATCGAAGTGACACCCATTGATCATTTGGCACCAAACTCCCCCAAGACGCATTAAAATGTATTACACTTGCATTTCAATGCAAACACTGAAGACATGGCTGTATGAGCTTAGTTTCTTCCCTGTATGGGAAAATTTTACCGAAAAAACATACAGCTTTACCCCCACGAACGTGTGGCCGAGAGAACGATTCACGTGTTATTTTACGTAGAATCACAAAATCATAGCTGGTATATAATTGTTCCATAAAATTCCTGTCGCTGTTTCTTTACTAACACGATTTTTTTTCTCAATTTATCTCAAGAAAGAGTAATACCTGCTTTATAATTTAGCATGACAAATCAAATTATCTACCTTTTATCGCACACGATCGGTGATAGATTGCTATAATTTTTACATTATTGTTTCGCTCTAATAGGTAACGAAGAAATTGTGGAAAGTGCTAATAAGTAGCGTTACGTTTTCATCGGGGCTATGAGAATATATGACATTATCGCCATTGTTTGTAGT
This sequence comes from Parapoynx stratiotata, assembly GCA_910589355.1. Classification (NCBI taxonomy): domain Eukaryota; kingdom Metazoa; phylum Arthropoda; class Insecta; order Lepidoptera; family Crambidae; genus Parapoynx; species Parapoynx stratiotata. The sequence continues at coordinate 7,478,672 of OU342482.1, forward strand.
TCTTGGAATTACTTCTTGGAGACTAGAGTATTAACCAAAATGAGTTTTTATTGTTACTAAACGTTTCACGTGTTTTCATGATTGGAGTTGAACACTGAAGGCTTGACTCATTGCCGACACCTAAGCTATATTATTATATCCCACTTTCTTATTAGCAGTAGAACAATTCTATATTTGTATGATTTTTTAAAGAAATTCCTTTAAATAGCGATTCTCAGCCACAATCATAACCGACAAAAACTGACCAAAACAAGCGTAAAGTTTTTCGGCATATTCACGTTATAATTTAATTTCCGATAACAGCTACCGCTAGCCAGAAACAATGTATAATTGTACATGGGTATGTCGAAAAGCAAATCGCGGTATTGACCGTTTCCTACTGCCATCTGTTCAGCGGACAGTCTGATATGGACGGTTGATGGTGTGACGCGTCCAACCGTGGCAAATAGAGTCGCCATGTTTTCTTTTCTTTTTTGAAAAAGGAAAGCAGTATCGGAGTACATAAAATTACTGTATTACACTTGATGATAAGTGCTACAGTCGCCTAGAATAAATGTGATACCTGTAACAATTGCATAAGCTGGGATTCTAACAGGGATAACAGAAAACTTTGCCAATAATCACAAGAAGGCAGAAATAGGCAAGACAAATATGCATACTTAATAAAGTGTTTCTTCTACATATGCGCATAGAATACGTTTTTGTTACATTATTTCTTTTTACCCTTCTCCTTGCCGCCTCGTCATTCTATCACTGGTAAAAGAAGGGATTATTTCCCTTCGATCCACTAATGAGTGCTCTTCTTAACTGCCCATAGATTATGCATAATACCAACTCGATCTGAAAATTAATCTGTAAAAGTGTAAATGCATGTTAATAAAATATTATTATTTAAAGCTCAAACGCAGACATATTGAAAATAATGGGACAAATAAAATAGCATTTATTGGAATTCAGTTAACAGCCGTAAAACACAGACACCCTAGCCCCTATAACATGCAGACACAGAGTACAGAATGCAGACGTTGCATCAGCTGTTCACGCTAGAGTGACCACTTCTCCGACAGACGTGTGATACTGTTTATGACAAACTTGATGGAAAGTTGCCTGGCCCATTGTTCCACACCAACGTACCGTTTCGGAGCAATTTCTATAATTATGCCTTATTTTGGGTTTACAATAAATTCAAAGTAGACGTTTTAGGTTAAGCACGTTTTCTAAAAGGTTCTACTAAAGCAGAGTGTTTGTCGGTAGCTATTTAAATGACTACTGATTTTGTCTACATACTTAACCTATAGCGTAACATAACTTATCATCCATTCTATTTTCAGTCAACAACAATATCATTATCACTTTATCACTACATCCCCTATCAACCATTGTCATACAAACAAGCTTTTTGTACACAAATGTCCGTTACAATGAATAAAGCAATCGAATATCATTATATTTACATAATATTATATTTGTTTGTCTACTCCATCCACACAGGGAAATTTGGTGAGATAATTCTCTCAGGGTCAGTTTTTCGATCCGTGGTCAGATTGACCAGTAGATTAAAATATGGACCAATGGCGAAAACGTATGATGTCGTGATATGACAGCTTGTCCAATAGTCGAATTTTCAATGAAACTAAAGTGAAATAATCATAGACAATTTAACGACAACACGGTGCCTGGATTAGTAACATAACGGCTGGCGGCACAGCTGATGTATATTGCTTTTGAATTTTCATCGCAAAGGACAATGCCAATGTTTCTATGGAATATCGACCACTTCCAATAGCTATGTGCGATATATCGGTGGTTAGGTATTTTTGAGCTAAATAAAGGTTACTAAAGGCGCCAAGTTCCAAATCTTAGTCCGTACAGTTATTCTTTATAAACATGGTAGTTATATACTAGTACGCGTTGTGTAATACTGGTACCACCAGATTTAGAGTACTTCTTTATTAAACATGGTACATGGTACAATAGTATACGCGTTGTGTAAATCCTATTGGAAATTAGCATTATCCTTTAACGATTTGTCAAGCTGACGTCACACATTTTGGCGTGTCCATTGACGCCATTGGTCTAGAGTTTAACTGTTGTGGTTACTATTACTACGGATCAAAAAACATACCCTAAGCGTGGGAATATTGTACGGATTAGGTAGTTAGACTAATATTCTCGTATTGTAATGTCTTGCAATTATTGATATAACCGAGTCATTATAATGTTAGCATAGGCTCGGTACATATATTTTAGATAGTAATAACTCGCCTACTCTTTTACTTTCTATTTACAATGTATTTGAAACGATTGTATCATATGAAGCTAGAATAGACCAATTAGTGGTATCAAAGCAATGGGTTTATTTATTAAAATAAAAAATTAATAAAAAAAAGTAAAAGGAGTTTTTGGCGGCATTCAACTATGGCGGACGTGATTTTGATTTCGATGATTGTAATATTGTACGGAGTGGATATTGTTACGTAAAATCAGTGTAGTTTTGTGTAATAAGTGTCTGTGATGATGTGCAATATGGAGGATTATCGAAATAAACGTCAAGTGGTGTGAAAAGCGATGAGTTTTTTATCGTGGTAATCCACCTCATCCAAGTAGCACCACAGTGTCTGCCATCAATTGTTTGACGTCAAACTCTCCCAAGATGCATTGAAATGCATTACACTAGCATTTCAATGCAAACTACTGAAGAAATATATACCGAAGACTTGGCTGTATGGGCTGCGTTCCCTTTGCCTTCCCTACATGGGAGAATTTTACAACAAAAAGTAAAAACTATTTAAGGTTTTTCTTGAAATTTTAATCCCGGTACTTCACTTGGCATATCGTGTTCGCGTATTTGCTATGTTTGTCCGACCATGTGTGAACGGTCTATTTGAGTATTTTCACACATGGTGCAAACACTGTCCACTTGTCGGTTTTTGATCACACATCAAAGGATTATTTGTTGTTTGTCCGATAACAGTCCATGTGTGGATAGGTTATTTGGAATGTTTTTATTATTTGGGCAAAGTCGGGCAAACACTACATAACGCTACGCTAATACACTAAGCCAAGTGAAGAGCCGCCATAAAAGAACAAAGAGGTTTAGTGGGGAGACAATATTCCCATTCTAATCACAAACAATACAAGTAATCCATACCATTACATCACGCCTCTTTCCCCGAAAGGGTAGGCAGTGTTAAACACCCACTTTTCGCCAGATATAGGTTCCCATATAACAGGTGGCGAGCCCTTTACAATCCACCGGGTCTAATGTGAGGCAAGCGATATTCACAATAAACTGGACTTAAGTTTTATTCAAATAAGTAAACCAAGTTGATACTAATAAAACCAAGTGTTACTTAATGACATCCGTTTTTATGCAGTATCTAATGTGAATCCAATCAATCGGCCCGTTGTGAGCTGTTTAACGATCACGAAGCCTTTCATTCTGACCCTTATGTAAACAGCGCTAAGATCTAGTTTCTTGAGTGGATGAGTCATCGCAGTTAAATCTTACCAGTCGCTGGCCAGTCACGCATTCGTGAATGGGCATCTATCTACCGCTTTTTATGCGGTGCCGGAAAAATAATCGAATTCGTTAACGGTTATGATGTCCATTTACCAACAGAGATGTGAGGCCTGTAAGTACACAATTTGGTTTTTTTTTGGCCTTTACCAAGGTTACCAGACAGACGTGGCCTAGCTCAGGGTGGCCTGGTGTCTTATATGAATGTCTTAGGCCCAATTGCGCGTTCGAGAGTTAGCACCTAACCCTGGGACAAATATATGGGCAAACCCTGGGTTAGGCGCTAACTCTCGATCGTGCAATTGGGCCTTAGTATCGTTTCAGTGAAATTATACCAAGATATTTGCACTAGACAACATGCCGTGAGCTTAGGCGGCGTCTGCTTGGTATAGGCCTTATCCAGGCCTTGTCCACTACTTTGCCAAAGAAGCCACCTCATACAGGCATAACGTGTATAAATTAAATCAACTTATAGATAAATTAAAGTTTCATTATCTCAGCTATCTATCTTATAATTCTTAACCTTTAATCTTACAATACGAGTACAAGCATTGGTTCTTTGCAATAGATCCTGTCATAATGGAACTATATTTTGTGTACTTCCCTATTTGTAAGAAAATAAAATGGATATTTTCTTTTCTTAAGTATAAACCTTAAAGGAACCTTTAAGGTTCATGACCTTAAATTTGATGCTAATTTCTTTTCATATGCACCTTGGCGTCAATTTGAAATCATAATAGAGGAACAAATCATAATTATACAATTTAATACATATATTACCTCTTTAACATAATATTCGTTTGAACTGGGCAACGGAAACACATAAAATAACTAAATTACGCATAATATTGCTGTTTTCAATGTTTTAAATAAGTTTGTGGTGTAGAAAATTAACGACCGAAGTATCTACTTTGTTCGATGTTACAACTCAGAAACTATTACTATTGTTGTATTGTAAGCGCGACCACAACTACTGTGGCACTACCATCAGGTTGAAGACCTGTTTAATTTGGCCCATCTGCTTAATGCTATGTGTTTTAAAATTTTTTATAGATAGAACAGACAAATGATGATGAATGAGGTGCAGAAGCGAGGGTAACCGATGCGATATAAGTGTATCGCATCAGCCATCCCCGGCCTGCATAGTGCATTTTCACGCCTCTTTAAAAAGATCTGGGATTATATGAAGGATGGGAACACATGAGCCGGCAGCTCATTCCACTTACCTATGGATGGTGCGACAAAGACATTACTCTCGAAATCGCTTAGTGCGCTCTGGATTAGTAGTCACTGTAATCTACTGTGAAGTGGTGACAGCAAACGCTACCACTAATAAGGGAGAAAAATTTCAGAGCATTCGGCATTGTGAAGGCGGTAGAATGTACTATTTACTATTATTTTGTCTATATGATTTTAGTTGGCTACGACGGTAAATAAAAGCTATAAATTGTATGAACGTAGAATTAGAAGTCTTATAACGATTTCTCAAAGCATTATCTAACAACTCCACCTCCCGAAGTCGTTACCGAAATCGTCACCTGCTACTCAAGTAATTTAATTTTAAACCAAACGAACTTATACCTTATAGTCTAGGTATTTAGATTGCTATTAAAGCGTAGACTAAGCCTTGCCTCAGGCTCTTATTTTGCTGTATCCATGTGTGGATGACTAATATTATTTATGTTATGATAAGATTGTTGGACGACCTCCTTGGCTGTGTCTGAGTTGTCGCCATCCCTATAGTTCTGATTTCAAGTCACTGTAAGGGTAGGCATATTTATAAAAAAACATACCTACCTAGGTACTTCTTATAAAAAGTTTATCTATTCGTTAGCGTTACTTACTCTAAACCTATGACAAAAGTCATCGATGAATACTTAAACATTATTTTCGAATTCAGGCCCAAACAATTACCTAAAAAAGTAATTATTGATAAAAAGTGGGTACATTACTTACCCCGGAGGTCATAAACTTAAATTGAAAGCTTCCTCCTAGAGAGAATATAGTATTTTACTTACTTTGGGCTAAAGTAGTTGGTGTGAGGGTAAGAAATTCATAGCTTACTTCTAAAGTCGTGGAAATTAACTTTAACTTAGTCCAAGATACCATAAGAAAAGAGACGTTTTAAACAAAGAAATCTGCGCGTAGGCTATTCAAAGCATCAAATTGATTCCGTTTAAACAGCTTTCAACTTTTTGCTATCGGCGTGCGCGCAGTTGTGTCTATCGGGAGTTCATTGCTCTCGGTTCTATAGAATTTAGTTGGAATACTTCAGAATGCTTAACAAAGCTCTTCTATCTTTGTTATCAAATATGCTACATTTTGTACTCATGTCATGTACTGTTATAAATTTTACGTACTAATTTTATGTGTATGTAAGGTGAACTAAAAATGTGTTACGCCTGATTTATTTTCAGGATATTAAATGTATAATATATAAACAAAAATTGTCAGGGTCCAAAAATATACCATAATAGAGACATTTAATAAGTGTCTTTACAATTTGGTGCTTCTTCATGTGCGAGTGTTCTGGAAGTTCTTCTCCTTTTGAAGTGTAGGTAAGTCCTTGTCATGGACCACTCGTACTGTCCTTAGTTATCACTATTTTACAGTGTCTTCTATTCCATTGCGGAGTACTGCGAAGCAAATTGCCCTTTTCGTTATAACAATCTAGCACATGTGTTCATCAGGATCATCTATATATATGTATCCTATGTTATAATGTTATATATAAATTATAGGTATTCAATGTAAAAAGTTTTATAGCATCATTTTATAAGTGCCTTTTGTTTGGTGATGTACTGCCACTGTCTTCTCGGCCACACAGAATATCAGTGATCATGGCAAACTGCAATAGCCGTCACGGCCGTGTACTGAGTGGGGACCTTTTTGGTTCATTCTAATTAGGTTAAGCTTCATTGTTACTAGCTAGTATTATGATACCAAATAAAGATTGTCTTTCTTTCTTTCTATCAGGACGCAGTCCTTTATCTAGTTAGCAATAAAACAAAGCAGTGAAACTTAAATGATTACCTAGATTATATCTAAACTAGATCACACAGAAACGGGCAAATATTCAAACCTGTTCAACAACAGAATGTAAAAGTCAAGTGCGAGCCCGGATTTGAAATTGCCGTTTCAACATTTCCGACTTTATACCTATATCTAAAGGGCATCACGTTAGGTACACCTATATACAAACTTTTAGTAATTTAATATGCTATCTAGTAGGTATAAGTAATTAGCTCTTGGCTTGCGTAACAAACCTCGTTGACGTCTAAACCACATAATTGCTTAACGCTTGGCTCCAGTTACTATCATCACGTCAAAACAAACAAAACCTTGAACCAATAAAGACTGCAAAGAAACCTTCGAAAAGCAGCGAGGGAACGCAGTATGAAAAAAGTTCACATTTTTGCTAAAATTACGTGCTCGTGTTTTAAGGATTTAATATAAGCATATTTTCATAATTTAAAAAAGCTACGGGTATGTATTGGCTGAACCTTATATACCAGCACATGAGCACAGTTGAGATCGCCTACTGCTCGCCTACTGCTTAACATCAGATAGCGATTAATCATTTGTTTAAATAATACCAAACGTTTCTTGGTGCTTTTCGGCTTTGAAATTGTGTTTCTTTCAGACAGGATAATCAATTCAAAACGTTCGGTTTCTATTCCTAAGGCTACCGATGACTACCAGCCTGGTCGTCATCGATGGTTCAACCAGATATACACTCAATACTCAATCATTTATTGCATTTTACAGCAGGGCATATTAACGTAGGCCAATCTTCTGCTTACCTCATCGGGTTATCTAGAGTTGATATATTTGTTGTATCAAAAAGGATTACTACCGATACATTTTTGAAGCGCTATAAGTTTTGTTGAGTTTCTTGCCCGTTCTTCTCAGAACAAGGCCTCCTGGTACTTTTGTGAACGGATGGCGTAGTTTTTCTTTTTCACGAAACTTTATAATATGCTTGACATTCATAAGCATGCGTCTAAGCGCATCTAAACTGAATAAACGTATTTGAATTTGAATAAACAATATACATACTGTTAATACTAATATGCAATGAAGACAACATTGTATTCTGTTATAGCTTAGCACGCTCATGAGGACAGGAGACAATAATAATTGTCCTGTCGTATCAATTGATCACAAGGACAATTTTGATTAACGGCACTTAATGTTTGAATATAAACTTTGTACCTAAGGACACCCTCCTGCCAGATGGTGTTACATACAAACATAAAGTCACGCTTTTAAGCTGAGATTACCCCTCTGCACTTTCTACGGTCTTCATACATTTCTTTTGCTTTATTCGCTCTCGTTATAGTCCTCATAAATCTTCGGCGATTTTGAGTTATTTTGAGCTGCTAACCTACTCTTAAAAGTAATCCCGATCGATTGACATTGAAATTGTATATTTCTGTATACATATAATTGTTTTAGTATTAAAAAGACTTTTGTTTAAGAATTAGTTTTATTTGTAAGACGACCATGACATGACAATGTTATAACAGGTAGAAAAGTGGCAGCCGATGACAATCATTTTAGCGGGAAGTAAAGCTGCGTTTCGTTCCACTATTAATACATATAACATCTTCCTTTTTTATAAAAATAAATTGAAACTATATCAAACAACAATTACTCTAATATTAATCAAACATGTACCTTACTGGGGGCTTAATCTGTCTACCACTCAATGTCCTTTTGATATTTGTTTTTTCTGCTACAACCTCAGATGTCCCTTCTTTTCTTTTTTCTTCTTGTTCTTCTTTTTTCTCTGTAATTTCCACCTCTTTTTCTACTCTTGTTGTGTCTAACGGTGACTTTATTATATGCTGTCGATTTCTTCTAAAAACATTCCCTTCTGGGGTTTCTATAATGAATGATCTGGGTTCTAAACACTTGTCTACAACTTTACCGGGTAACCAATTTGAATTAGTAGTTTTCTTGTACATAACCTCTTCACCTTTTTCTAAAGCAGGTAAGCTTTTAGCTTTTTTATCATAGTATGATTTTTGTGCCATTTGATTATTATATTTATTTTCATAATAATTTTTATATGCAATTACTTTTGGTTTAAAATGATCTGCAACTCCTGGTAACTGCGTTCTTAATTTACGTGACATCAAAAGCTCAGACGGAGCTGGCAAATTTCCTCTAGGTGTCGTCCGGTACTGAAGAAGAGCCAAATGTGGATCTGATCCTGATTCATAACACTTGGTAAGTATATTTTTAATTATTTTGACACCTGATTCTACTAGGCCATTGGATCTTGGTAAATGAGGACTAGAAGTTATATGTTCTATATTCCAGTCTTCTGTAAATTTTTTAAATTCTTTGGAATTATAGGGGGGTCCATTATCTGACATAATAAAATAAGGTATTCCATGTCTACTAAATATTGGTTTTAATGCTTTAATTAAAGATTCAGCACTTGTAGTGCTTACGTTTGCCATCTCAATAAAGTTGGAGTAATAATCCTCAACTATTAGTATAGTTTGATTTCTAAAATACATATAATCTATACCTACTTTTTCCCAGGGGAAGGCAGAAATATTATGGGGTAGCATAGGTTCTGGTTTATTAGCCCTTTGGTGGCATACGCATGTTTGGCAGTTTTGAATTAAATTTTGTATGTCATGTGACATCAAAGGCCAAAATACCACACCTCTTGCAAAGTTTTTTGACTTTTCAATGCCTTGATGACCACTGTGTATTATTTTTAATATTTCTGACCTCAATGAACTTGGTATAATCAAACTGTTACCTTTGAATACTAAGTCTCCAATAACATGTATATCATGACGGCAATTCCAATATGGCGTTACCAGTTGACTAACTTGAGATTTGCTTGACGGCCATCCATTCATATAATATTCCATAATAAGTTGGAGAGACTCATCCTTTTTGGTAGCCTCGACTAGCCACTGTAGACGTTTTTCTGAAATTGGTAAGTTTTTAATCAACATATTTACATGTATAGCCACTTCCTCATCTAATTCATCTTCATTACTTTCAGGTAAAGGTGCGCGTGAGAGTGAATCAGCTATGAACATTTTTGAGCCTGGTTTGTATTCTACGCGTAGATCATATGCCTGTATCCTGAGCATAAGCCTTTGAAGACGAGTAGGAACTTCAGCTAATGGTTTTTTAAATAGAGTTATCAAAGGACGATGATCAGTCTCTACAGTAACTACTTGACCATACAGATATTGATGGTATTTTGAACAACCATAAACAATGGCGTATAGCTCCTTTTCTATTTGTGCCATTCGTTTTTGACTTGACGTTAGACTCTTAGATGCATATGAAATTGGATGTTTATTCTGAAGCAATACTGCTCCAACTGCAGACTGACTTGCATCTACTGACAGGACAACTGATTGTTTGACGTTGAAGTGTGCTAAGACTGGACTTTGACATATAATCTTTTTTAGTTTACTAAATGTTTCTTCATGACAGGCATTCCATTGCCATTGACTTGACTTTTTTAGCAGATCTCTGAGCGGTTCAGTTTCACTGGCTAAATTATTAATAAATCCACCTAAATAATTTAATAGACCAAGGAATCTTTGAAGATCCAGGAGACGGCATCTTCTTAATGGCACGAACTTTATCAGGGTCTACAGAAACTCCATCCTTCGAAAATATATGCCCTAAATACTTGACACTGGAATTTCCAAAAGTACACTTACTTCTATTGAATTTTAAGTTGACTTCTTTTGCCTTCTGAAAGACTCTTTCCAGGTTGTCATTGTGCTGCTGCTGGGTACACCCATATACAAGGAGATCATCAGCGTACACAATAACTCCAGGTAACTCACCGAACGTGTCAGTCATGATTCGATGAAATATTTCAGGTGCGCAGTTTATGCCATACGGTAAACGTTTAAACCGATAGCGTCCAAATGGTGTATTAAATGTGCACAGTAATGAACTAGGTAAATCTAAACACACAGCCCAGAATCCACTACTGGCATCGAGAGTTGAAAAATAAGCTGCACCATGAAGTTTTGAACGGACTATATCTATAGTTGGTATTGGATAGTGTGACCTGCGAATTGCTCTATTTAAGTTTCTTGGGTCAAGACAGACTCTCATTTGACCATTCTTCTTTTCAATTAGTAAAAGGGAACTTACCCAAGATGTAGGCTCGATCACCTTTGTAATGACATCTAATTTTTCCATTGCACTCAATTCTTTTTTCAATCTGTCATGCAGCGAAAATGGGATTCGACGTGGTGCATCAATTTTTGGAGGAACATCTGAGTTGACATCAATATGACACTGACCTGGTAGACAGCCTAATCCAGCAAAAACAGATTCATTGTTACACAATAAAGAACTTAAGCTAATATTATTGACTGACATAGACATTTGACTGTTATCATTTGACTCTGACATTTTTTGAATATTAAACACTCTTTTTACAAGACCTAATTCTGTACATGTGTATTTTCCAACAACTGTAGGTGATGAGACATCAGCAATTATAAAATTTATCATTTTAGATATTGGCTTATTATGAACATGATAAGTACATTTTAGGTTTTGTTGACCTAATATTTTTACATTATTACCACTGTAAGAAGTTATTTTAGCTGAGCATGGTGACATTTTTTCAGATACATTTAATGACTTGTATAACATATACGACATGACATTAGCGTCACTACCAGTATCTAAAATACATTTAACATGAACATTATTCATTATTAAATTAATATTCCAATCTGTATTAGTTGAACTACTTAATTTTAAATGTCCAATAAATAAATGTTCATCATTACCTTCATACTGTGATTCATCACTGAATTGCACAAAATGGATATTTTTTGACTTACACGACGCTTCATAGTGACCAATTTTACCACACTTTCGACATTTGACATGAGAAGCTGGACATTTGTAGCGGTGAATCTGCCCACAACGTCCACAATCATTTCCTGACTGCGATTTTGAACTTGACTTTGACATATTTGAGCCATGACCATGACTTTGATGACTATGCTTGTTAGTGTAATAAACATTAGTGCTGCCTTTTAATTCAGATGCCTGAGTCAGTGATTGCACGAGAGTTTTTGATATAGAACTTGCCTTTTCTAATGAGAGATCATCTTCAAGCAAAAGTTTTTCTCTGACAAACTGATACCTTTGATGCAAATTGCATATGTAAATATCTTTAACAAGTCTGTCTCGTATGATACCAAAATCACACGACTCGCTTTTGTTGATTAAGTCTGTCAAAAAATCATCTAAACTTTCTTCTTCATTTTGGTTCCTTGTAAAAAATTTGTAGCTCTCGTAGGTTATATTTGTCTTCGGGACAAAATAATTTTCAAATTTTTGTATTAGCACATCATATTTTACAGTATCCACGTCTAAGTTGAATGTATTAAATATTTCCAGCGACTTTTCGCCAATAAAATGTAGAAAAACGGCTACTTTTCGATCATCGGATTCGTCATTTATGCCGCTTGCTCGCATATATATTTTAAATGATTGCAGCCATTTTTTCCAATTTACTGCTAAATTACCTTCTAACAGCATTGGAGAAAAATTATTTGATAAATTTATTCTCCTTGTTTCAGGTGCCGGTTTTCCATCGGTACTCATTTTTCCGAATAAAACGTTTCGTACTTTTATTTGACACAAATTTTATAGACACTTTTATTTTAACTTCAATTAGGCACTTCTGACACCATGTTTTAGTATTAAAAAGACTTTTGTTTAAGAATTAGTTTTATTTGTAAGACGACCATGACATGACAATGTTATAACAGGTAGAAAAGTGGCAGCCGATGACAATCATTTTAGCGGGAAGTAAAGCTGCGTTTCGTTCCACTATTAATACATATAACAATAATAAAACTGTAGAGATCGAATGTCTGTACATGGAAAAAAATGCTTAAAACCAAGTCTATGGGAATGTAAAAAGAGGGAAAATACCAAAAAAATATTTTTAATTTTTTTTTATACCTGTTTTTTTGGACGGGCTCATTTCTGTAATGGCTGAATTGCTCTTTATGAAATTTGGTGAACACCTTAGATACTTTTTATTCCGGATAATTAAAGTGGAACACTTTAATTATCCGGAATGTGGGACTTGGGGGAGGTGGAACGTGGGATAGTTAAAAAACCATAATAACTGCGGGCGAAGTCGCGGGCAACAGTTAGTTCAGAATAAATTGTAGGTACTAGAGTTTCATTTAAACTGAACTGTCCAAAAAAAAATAAAGGGGCGAAATCCCCTCCACCTCTTCTGAATGGAAACGCTGAATCGAGAAGAAGTATGTTTCATGAATGCCTACCGACACCTCAGAAAAATGTTTTCATAGATATTGAAATATATTCCACTATTTAAATTATATAGGTAACTGTATAACAACTGTGTGCGAAAATAGATACAGGATATCAAATTTCTATATTTCCAGTCATAACATATCGAAAATAGCAAAAACGAGCAATAATTTGGAATGAAATGTGATATTTGAGGAACATCGTCTATTGTCTACGCCTGTGTTTCGAAATTCGTACCATTTCTATAACGTTTTCTTGAATTAAACCAAATTCGTGTCTTGTAGGGAATTTCGAAACAATTATAACATAGCAAGCAATAATGTTAGGTACAACCGAGTACGTAATTTGATAAATAATAATGTCTACTGATATGTCTGCAAATTTTGTCTGTGAATATAAATTGTTACAAACACGTGTTTTTCTTATCCATTCTTAGACTACTACTTTGAGGATACCTAAGGGCATAACATAACAATAAACATGCAAATAAACTGAAAAATTTTCTAGTTATTCACACATATGTTTTTTTCACAAAAATTTTTTTCTTAATGTAGGTATACCTTATTATCAACCTACTTGTTTCAATTTCACCATAAGCTTATAATTAGGAAAACCTAGAGGTTTAGTAAACGCAACCTTAATAGGTATATTTTATTACGTTTTTTTTTAATAATTAAATATACTTATTTAGTTTTTAAAACAATTTTCATTAAAAAACAGCGCGTAAAAATGCATGCAAATTATTTCTATTTCCAACTTCGATATCAAAGACTGTGAACCTGTTCCACCCCGTTTTCAGATCCATATTAAATCTATATATGGAGTGAACAGGCTATCCAGTGCTTGTCCGATAATTTGAGAAGTGACGGAATACAGTTTCAAATTTCTTTATTCTTTGGAAGTTCTTGTTATTTTTCTTTGTAAGGCTTAAAGGTAAAAAATGTTGATGTTTTTCGTGGAATTTTTGTCGAGACTGTTTTTGCCCTGTAATAAATGTAATAATAGATGCTAATCAAGTTTATATTTCAGTCTCCTCGAATTTTATTGTTTTTATTATATTTATTACTAACTTGTTGGTCCTACTGTTTGTTTTTTGATTTTAAAGTTAATTATGGAACATCGTTGATCTAAAGTATGTAATGTTTAAATCTCATCGCGAATGTTCGCAAATACCTATTAAGAAAAACCTACTCGTCCAAGATCGCTCATTCAAAGCAAGAAAGATCAAATACTTACTACTTCATTTGCAAAAAAACGGGTGGTTTTGATTTTCATTTATTTTTAAATAGATACAATACAAAAAAGGTTTCAATTGTTTGTACACGTTACTGGCCGGTTTTAAAAATGCCGTGGTATTTAAAAAAGTACGTTCTTAATTCAAATTTTCATTTGATGCTCATTTTTACGAAAACCCTTTTTTACCCTACATTTTTGGCGCGAAGTTCCAAAAGTTAACATCGACTTTCATAACTTTTATTCAATTTTCATCGATTAATTTCGTATCCTTGACTGTCAAAGCTTTATTTATTGCTGTTTGGCTGTATCAAAAATGGTAGATAAAGTGGTAAAAGCTACCAAAATTATCGCGATGCTTGAAGAGGGTTGCAGCCAATGCTTCGTGGCTAGGAGGCTAAATGTTAGACTAATAAAACAGGGTTTTGGAGTGCAGAGAGTGGTGTTTATTAGGATGACAGGGATGAAGTGAAGGTAGACATTTGTATCAAAATATAAACAATCTAAATACAAATATATGTCTATCACAAAACTAGCCAGGGTGTTGCTATTGACAAACCAAATAGTTTTTACACCGCCCCGCAATGGGAACAACCTGTATAGAAATAAATACAAGTATAAAAAAGACAATATCAAAGTTACTATACACTTAACACTAACACTCACAAAAAGACAAAATATTTACATAACAAACATTAAAAATATATACACCCTATCACAAGCTATACACACCTTAACAACTAAAACACAATAACAAACAAATACATAAAGACTTACACCTAACCTAAACCTAAACTGTGAGAGCACTTACAGTGTTTCAGTTTTGGCAACGGTTTGGTCAAAATGTCTGCAACCATTTCACTGGTGTGGATGTATTTAATGTGTATGTTGTGGTGTGATAGTGATTCGCGGATAAAATGGTGTTTTATGTCTATGTGTTTGGTTCGTGCATGATAAATGTTGTTGTGACCTAATTTGATTGAGCTTTGATTGTCGGAATAAATGATTATAGAGTATGTGATGCCGAAAACTTGGGTGAGGAGTGACTTTAAGTAAATGCTCTCCTTGCAAGCTTCGGTTAGAGCCATGTACTCAGCCTCAGTAGTAGATAAGGCCACTGTACGTTGCTTGCGAGCTACCCAAGACACAGGCGCTCCGCTCATCATGAATACGTATCCAGTAAAGGATCGGCGGTCAATTAAATTGTTGCCATAATCGGCATCGGCATACCCTACTGGGTAGAGCTGGCCTGAGGACGAGAACTGAAGCTTCATGTCCTTGGTACCTTTAAGGTACCGAAGCACACGCTTAGCGGCTTTCCAGTGTACCCCCTCGTAGTAAAACAGGGTTTTGGAGTGCAGAGAGTGGTGTTTATTAGGATGACAGGGATGAAGTGAAGGTAGACATTTGTATCAAAATATAAACAATCTAAATACAAATATACGTCTATCACAAAACTAGCCAGGGTGTTGCTATTGACAAACCAAATAGTTTTTACAGTTAGTCGCTCGACGGTCCAAAGGACCTGGCAGCGATATCAGGAGACTGGTTCCGTCGAGAGAAGGCCTGGTTCTGGAAGGAAACCATGTACCCAACCACGGGATGATCGTTTTCTTGTGAGTCGCGCATTGAGAAATCGCAAATCTTCGTATGTGGATCTTAAGAACAACCTCCAAGAAGTAAGAAATGTGCATATTAGTCTATGGACGGTCAGGAAGAGGCTTCTCGCTGCCAATATAAGCAGTCACCGCCCGGCCCGCGGCCCCAAATTACTCAGTGAGCACCGAGTTCACAGGTTTAGGTTCGCTAGAAATTGTGAATCATGGACTCAAGAAGATTGGAATAGGGTTTTGTTCTCTGATGAAGCCAGGATATCTCTGTTCGGTGAAGATCGACGTCGGCGAGTGCTAAGAAGACAAGGAGAACGCTTTGGAGAGGCATGTTTCGAAGAAATCACACCTTATGGTGGGGGCTCTGTTATGTTTTTGGGCAGGAATAAATTCAATGGATCGTACAGAGTTAGTCTTCATTGAAAACGGCTCACTGACTGAGCATCGATACATAACGGATGTTCTAATTCCTCATGCACAACCCGCATTGGCCGCTCTAGGTGAAGACTCGATTTTTATGGACAACAATGCTCGCGCCCACCGATCTCGCGATGTTAAAGCGTATGTGCAAGAGGTCGGCATTCGTCGACTGGATTGGCCAGCTCGAAGTCCCGACCTCAATCCCATAGAGCATGTCTGGGACGTTCTGAAACGGCGTGTGAGATCAGTACAACCGGCTCCGCAGACCATCAGAGAGCTGAAGAATGTGATTACTGCGAAGTGGGAACGTATTCCGCAAGCAAGTATCCGGGATATACTCGCTAGCATGCCCAGACGAATTCAAGCTGTGATTTTAGCTAGAGGGGGTCACACTCGATACTAAACATTTATCTGCTTTTACTTTATTAAAGAAAAACAAACAAAAAAACTTTTTTTTTTTACTTCATGAGCATATGCATTACTAGCGAACATACTCTACTAGTAAGGTTTAGCATTATTTCCCATAAATTGTATCAAAATTTTTTGAAATACTGATGAAAACTATTATTTTCTTATTAATTTACCAAATTGTGAGGATAAAACTACCTATAATTATCAAACAAAGCAATATTAACATTTGAAATGGTTCATTGCTTAGGTGCCCGTTTTTTTGCAAATGAGTTTAATTCTTGACTTACACTGAAACTGATGGTGACAGGTTCCCTTTTCCTACCTGAACATCCAGTGAAATGTGTGTTAATACCTCTATCTACTTATTTTAATGAACTAGAAAAGATAACCATATATTTCCAATGCAATTACTCGCAAAGCTAGTCAATTATTATTTCCAAGCGATTTCATATTTACAACCGTAACAATAGCCAAAGAGGCTAGCAAAAAATCTTATGAACGTGCCGCGGCGCAGGCGCATAACGGCTGGCCAAAAACGGGGACAAAAACTGACATAGACTTGTATTATAGGATGTTTTGGTGGAAAATAGCTGATAGCAGTAGGTGTTTAGGCCCGATTTCACCAACATCCTTTTAAACATCACATAGCTAAAAGTTACTTAGACTAAAATTACCCCAAAACGATCACCTAACTTTTTTTATTTTTTTTTTGTAAAATTCTCCCGTAGGGAAGGCAAAGGGAACAAAGCCCATACAGCCATGTCTGCAATATATATATCTTCAATAGTTTGCATTGAAATGCTAGTGTAATGCATTTCAATGCACCTTGGGAGAGTTTGGCGTCAAACGATCGATGGCAGACACTGTGGTGCTACTTGGATGAGGTGGATTACCACGATAAAAAACTCATCACTTTTCACACCACTTGGCGTTTATTTCGATAATCCTCCATATTGCACATCATCACGGACACTTATTACACAAAACTACACTGATTTTACGTAACAATATCCATTTCGTACAATATTATAATTATCGAAATAAAAATCACGTCCGCCATAGTTGAATGCCGCCAAAACTCTCCTAACTTTTTTTACTTTTCACCAATCGAAACGACCCCTATCTAGCGGGCCCATAATTATGTGACTGTTTTTTCCATCCGATAGTAATGTTGCAGTTGCAACCGTAAAAGGTTACCGGTTATTTTATTTATACTTGTTATTATTAATTTAGGGTATTTCGGAAGTTCAGTATTAATTGTTATTGATAAGATTTGGAAGTACTATAAATACTATAAAAAAACACATAATAACAAAAAAATAACATGCTTTGCATAAATTAATTTGAAACGAGGCAGAATGCTCCCACCCTTTGCCTATTCCTAAAAAAGTAGAATAAATACATGCAATTTGAGTTTATTGTTTTTAAAATATTGCTTGTTATTGTTATTGTTTTTAATATATTTAAAATAAGCACTTCATCACCAGTTTTATAATTTTTTATTTAAAATATTAAATTACAATTTTCAGTATAGTCGTTAAAATGGCGTAAATATGACAGGTGAGACAAAAACTATGGATAGAAAGAGAGGAAGAGGATATCCCACGGATAGCCTTCATTCATAAATAGTGATAGAATGAGAGGGAACACCTACTGATCGAGACAGAACATTGCCTCATGTTATTGTATGGGAGTTTGGCATCCATCTTATAGTACAAAATTCTTGGTCCAGTCGGTCCATAGACAGATCAGAAGGCAAAGGTCTCAAGCATGTAGGTAAGTAATTTGCTCTCCTATTAAAATCTAAATGGTTGAAAGACGAAGCTCGAACACAATACTGGATAGGTTTCACGATTTTGACGCTTATCACAACGCAGTAAAATGTAATTGTGGCGCATGCCGATTATGCTCGCATGATCTTTTTATTGTTGTGTTAGTAACGCTCTGCTGTTATATCGGTTGTTAATAACATGGCCAGTTTAAATTGTCAGCACGAGTTCAAGTGTATTGAACGGAGCCTTGCGTGTTTTACAACAATATTTTTTTAATTAACCAGAACCGGAATGTTCTGCATTGATTTGAAAAAGTTATGTATCGCTTTTGTTACCTTTGCCGTGAAAATGTGCTATTTTTTAAATATACTTGGCAAAAGGCAGATTGTTCAATTGATGTAATTGTCTTGTCGACGAAATCTTAGAAAATATTTATATAGTTGCATTTGATGCCACTACATGGAAACAAATCACTGCTTTGCCGATGTCAACTCACAATATCCAGTGTTTCATTGCATAACGGTAGAAATAGGTAGGTTTTTAACTGCTATTGTTTTGATGGTGCAAAAAAAATATGCAAAAAAATCTAACATCAAAAAAGGTATACAGAAAATGTTTTTTATGTCGTCAACTATAACCAATGGTTGCAAATTGAGTGGGAGTCGATGGGAATAAACCTTACAAAATATCTGAAGAATCTAGCTCATAAAATTCGAAGGTTAACCCATCAGAGATCTCGAGGTAGTCTTAATATTTGTTTCATTTCTCACTACTTCAGTCAATCAACAATTCAATCCATTAGAACTCATCAATAACATTGCTTACGCACCTAACTATCATTGAACTAAATTATTTTAAAAGCTAAGGAGCGTATCTAATGTCAATAAGAGTGGCGATAGATTCCATCGATGGCTAGCAATTTGAGGAGCCTCCATGAGTGACTATTTATTAATATGTTCTTCTTCTTATTTGACACTTAGGTTAGTAACCGTCTGCTCGTTGCTAATTATATTTAAGGTTCTGAGCTATACAAGGTCTTTAGAGTACCGCTACACTACATTAAAATTAAATCGATAATTTATTTTAGCAAAATTTTACTTGTAGTACTTGAGAATCTGTGTTCAAAGCTGAGGGGGCTGTAATAGTTCTTGTTTTAATATTCTGGGGATGTCTCAAACAATGTATGTACTGACTAATTGAGCAATAAGTTTTTTTTTATATTAAATAAAAATTTCTTTCGCCATGGTTGAGTCATTGTTATTTGGAAACCAGAAACTTAAGGCTGTTTCTGGTTGCTTCTGCAACGGCTTATACCCAAAAATCTGCCATGTCCCATAAGCCCATAGTAATGTATGTTCGGGCCTATGCCCAGTAGTGGAACGTATATAAATTGTTTCTAATATGACTGAATCAAAAAATATCTACCTGCGTATGTGCGTACTTTTAGCAGGCCAACTTTTGTCCATAATCTTCAAATATTTTCATAGAAAATACCCAACTGTTTACGTTTATTAAAGTTAATCGATTTTGCTGCTCGTCTGTTGTCAGTGACAACCGGCGAGCAACGGTAATTTTTGTAAACAACCTTCGATCATCATAATTATATAACTGTTTGGCTAGAAATAATGCTAATATATGATATCGGAAACGTGAGCATAATGTAAAATTGACTACTAATTATTATGGTTACATAAAACACCGACTTCAATCTTACCAAAATAAAAATACTTACCAAAATCACAATTACATGACAAGATGAGTGTTTTGAACATTATGTTTAATTGTTTGGAAATTTTAGAAGCTAAAACGCGTCAAATATGTCCGAG
The DNA here is from genome assembly GCA_910589355.1 of Parapoynx stratiotata. NCBI lineage: Eukaryota > Metazoa > Arthropoda > Insecta > Lepidoptera > Crambidae > Parapoynx > Parapoynx stratiotata. Next base: position 7,498,779 of record OU342482.1, read on the forward strand.
GAAGGTTAACGAGATATTTATTTGCAGTAAATGTCAAAGTTTATAAACAAAACAAGATATAAGTGCTAAAATAAATAAGAAAGCGCTAACGTATCATTACTCCCTTGATTGCCATTTTGTATTTATCAAAAATATTTTTTTTCATAGGCTAAACTTAGCGCTTAAAATTATCAACATTTAGGTAGGTACACACACACACATTCACACACGAGTCACAGGGTCAGGTCACATTTGTTACAAAAAAAATTTTATACATTTTGTTTATAATTTTGTTGTATAATTTGTTGCTGTACCTACTGAACTCGATGAAAATTTCACAATTTTGTCAAAATTAAATGATACGTTGTTATAACAATATTTTGCCCAAACCTTGACCAATTTAACAGACCGTATAGTAATTATCCAGTTTAATATCTGGCAATATTTCGACAGGGTGTGGGTGTGAGTGGGCTGAACAAGTCATTGATTATTTTCATGTTTAAGTACAATAAAAGATTTAATTACGGATAAACGGATGAAGAACCGATGCGGCTTTCGATAAGGCCATTGCACATGGCTCTTCTACTAGCTTCAAGCACGATAGCGAAATAGATACGATAGCGATATTTTGTTTGTAGGCGATAACTGCTGCTTATTGGTATTTATTCGCTTAGAAGTTTGCCAGTTTCAATTAAGATAAAACTTAAAAAATTTAAAGTTTGTTATGTATATTGTAGGTCCTCGTTGGCTAATGGCTATAGTAGTTTTGTCCCTTGATACGAAAGCAGGACCTTAAACAGAAAGTAAAACCCTTGACCAATATTTTATTTTATTATCATCAGCCTACACTACTACTCTATTGAATTTTTTCCCCGCTTTACTAAGTCTATGAACGTATGCACATAACTTACATTACAATAAACTCAGAAAGGACGGAATATTGTAAAAGTTAGTTACGTACAACTGAGACTCCTTTATGTTATTTGCCAACCGTGAAAATATGTAAATATCAAGCATTCACTATAGGCAAAGCTGTTGTGTTTGCAAATTCGCATTATATTGAGTGCCGGTTGAGGCACAAATCCGTTTGGTTATTGCTTATTATTCAAAGGGTGAGTAAATTCTCCATATTTCAGGGCTGCCAGAGCTTTTGAAATTAACTTGCGAGCTAGGTAGACAGACAACTTTCGAAAATATCAATTGTTATTGATAAATGAAAACTGTTTCGTATAATTTGCCAATTTTTCGGTAATAGTTTTCGATCGTGGATTGGAGCACGCAGGTAATTAATAAATCTCATACATTTTCCATGTGATTGGGGTTAACGAAATGTGTCTTGTTTAGAGACTTTTGTTTAATTACGTAACTTAACGTGCTAGGCTTTTCTCATGAAAACAAACCAAATTGTAATCTAATTTTACATCTCTCATGTTCGGTAAGTAGGTCCTTAATACCCCCAGATGCGGGTCGTAAGTGATCAATTACCGCCCTAGGTTAATAATGTAGCTAGAAACGCCCTAGGGCGGTAAGTAATTAAAAAAAAAACTCTTTCAAAAAGTTCGCGTACATCTAACCATCTTACTGGCACTAGACATCATGCATTCAGCCCAATGACAAAAGAGGTCGCGTCGCTATTTTCATCAATTTTGAATATCGAACGGCGAAGCTAAATTTAGTTCTTGAAAATAAATTTATTTATTCTTGTGACAAAAGAGGTCGCTTCGCTATTTTCATCAATTTTGAATATCGAACGGCGAAGCTAAATTTAGTTCTTGAAAATAAATTTATTTATTCTTGTAATGCCTTTTTTTCCACTTACCTCACAATCGAGATGTAAAGCAGAGTAGTTAGCTCGGGTGTAAGCATCAATTGCACCCTCGAACTATAAGCGCCCTCGCTGCGCTCGTGCGCCTAAATATCTCGGGCTGCAATTGATGCCTTACAGCCCTTGGCTACTAATCTACTATTAAAAAACCATAGCGTAGTTTTAAAGATCTAAGCATATTATAGAGATAGACAACGCGGAGCGACTTTGTTTTATAACTGTGTAGAGTAAACTATCCAAAAATGTTTTGTATCGAATATTGTATGCCTCATCGTGTTCGTATTGTACAACCCTATCGGTTATCAGAAACAGACAGCAGCGTATTGTATGGCCACTTTATAGTTGAACCGAAGTATTGAGCGATGCCAGACCGTTCGCATTTTGACGATTGAATAACATGGCCCTGTTGGGACAGATTCATTGATTCTAGTTACTTAGGGTGAGTTGAATGTGTTCAATGAACAACATTTAAAGATTTTATGTTTAGATGTGGGTGAATTTTATTTTGTTAAGATACATGTCGCTTTGATGTCCATGTTAGCTGGGCATCAAAATATTGGTCAATGAGTATCCAAAATATTAATAAATCTTATTGATACAATTACACAAGGTATGTTTAGTAAAATTATGTTATTTCATACAACTCTGCCTACCCCTTCGCAGATAGAGACTTGAAGGCTTACCGATTTCCTTGTTATCAACCTCTTCTTATGACATGGCTTCCTTGTAGCAAGTAAAATGGCTAAATCATGACATACCATTACGCCTCTAATCATGTAGGGAGGTACACTTAAGTTTTATATTAAGTAAGAACTATAACTCAATGGTACATACCTACAGGCGGTACTAGCTCAAAGAAAGTAATTTAAGTTTAAAACTGTGATAAAATAAACTATACATCACATGTAGGAATTAAGCGCTTCCTTAGGTATTTATGTTGTGTGTGTAGGAGTCGTGTGGTAGCGACTCATTAAAAGAATAATACCAACCCATCTCTTCCCTTGGGTGTCGCAAAAGGGGACTAATGGAACTGCACAGCCATTTAATAGCTTATAACGGCGACGCGGTCACCACCTGTCATGCTGAGTGCAGTCACTGCTTGGTGAAGCACGGACTATGGCAGTGGACTGGTTTTGCCTAGTCTCTATCTAATCCTTATGGGATAGTAGTCGTGTATATGTCTGTAGGTACGTGTTTTATATTAGAACAAATGTAATTAGTATGTTTGAAGCGTATCTTCTATTTTGATTACTTTCTAATTGCGTCCCCTTTGCTGTTTATGATGTTTTTGGCTAGCAACTGTGCAGTTCTCAAACCCATTAGAGACGATTAATTTCATTTACACCATAAATCCTGGTAATGGGTAGGTACTTAAACGATGGGATTAATTGAACCGCCCGTCTAAAATGGATGTTCTAATCGAAGTGTGTTCTAATGACTCTAAACTTCTGTCCTATGCCCAAATAGTTATTGACGTCTATTAACAACTTATGTGACGAAACCACAATTACGTGCGATTTATGTTTAAAATGTAATGTTTTTTGTTTTATTTATGTTTAAAGCGAAACAAACAAGAATTTCCACTTTTTTCATATCAGAATTGACACATTCAAGCCATCGTTTGGTTTCCTCTTATTTTAGGTTCGTCCAAATCCTTCATGAGCAAACTTCTTGACATAACATTCATGCCTCCTCATCATATGTTCGAATTGCTCGGCCATGCTAATCAATTTCAACCTAGCTCAATCGAATTGACAGGATTAAGAAGGATTAAACTCATTCCTAATCCTGTCCATTCAACTTCCAGTTTAAAACCATTCGAACTAAACTAAACAACTCACATTCAAAGCTTACACAACAGTTTCTCGAGACGACCTAAGTTGTCCCAGTGGGAAGTAATAAAATCAGCATTTATATAGTAAACTAGCTGTGCCCGCGACGTCGTTTGCTTGGGGCTGTAATTTTCTGCAGTAACTGTTATCATAAATGTTGGCTAGGACATCTGTCACCACACCGAATTTCATCAAAAGTCGTCGCGTAGTTGTGCCGTGAAGCTTGCACAAAGATACAGACAAAATTTTCAAAAAGTGGTGATTTATTTATTTTTTTATTTATTTTATCTTTATGTACGACGTACAAAGGTGGACTTAATGCCTTGAGGCATTCTCTACCAGTCAACCGGAAAGCGGAGTGAGGAGAGCTAAAACGACGGTACAATAAAAGTTGAAAAACCAACAAAAATAGAATACTTAGAAATATACACTAATAATTACACTAAAAGATATAAATAACCATAATATTTATGAATATAGAATATAATATACCTACATACGATGTATGTTATATACAACATTAATATACATATACTACGGAGATAAAAAATACATAACAATAATAAATAATTATACTTAAATAAATTACTAAGACTTACACACAATTAATAATTCAATAAAAATAATTATGATATAATTATGTGCTTTTGATATGTCAGATAATAAGTGCTGGCGAACTAAGCGTTTGAATGGTAGTTTGCTGGGCGCTGATTTAGTATCATCGATTCCTTCTTAAACCCATAATAAAAGTTTAATGTTCAATGTACAGGCACAGGTTATTACAGTTTTGTTATAATATGTATAGATGGACGTATTCGTCGCAGCTCGAATCCAACCGGCTCCCACGGTCCTCCTCCCATATCCTTTCCTCACAAACCTGTTCAAATACGTAATATACTGCATATACACAATACAGCCAGAAGCAAGTTTTCGTACTTTGAATTCGGTTTATTATTGTAGATGGCGTTTCCTTTTTAATTGGTTTTAAAAATATTCAAATGTAATTTCTTGAAGTAGAACGTTTATGGAAGATGGAGGTGTCAATACAATGAATTAGTATCTTATTAGTATGCATTTATATGTGGGAAGTCTTTGTAGGGACTTCTTGGTTCAAGATGTTGGGGGCAGAGTGTATCCACTAATACCACTGTTTGAACCAACCTCCAACGAGGACAGTTCCGTGTGGATGTTAGGTACTTATTATTAAGTATTGCACTTCTCTTTGTGAGTGTGAGGGTATTTCTTTAAATGACAATTCGTCTGGCTAAACTATCACGATTTTTCATCTGACCAAACCCAATTTTTGTATGGCTTAAGAAACACAGTGCTCCTTGGACTCTGCCTAGCCCTTCAGGGATTATAGGCGTGGTTGTATGTATGTATATAAACTAAGGTGAGTAAGATTTTTGGGCATATAGGAGTGTTCCTACAAGACCAAGAAATCCTCTTGGACTAAATCAGGTAGTGGAAACGTAACCAAATAAAATCACAAACCTACATAGGTTGTTATGACAAAAATATAAAATAATAATAAGATTTAGTTTTAATGAAATGCGACGACGATAACCTAAAGAGATAATTATTAATACGCCATTACACAACAATCTTCGAGATTTTTTAACAAAACTTTCTACGACTATTTACAGAAATCGTACCTAATGAAGTTGACGTAAATAGCGTAACACGAAGGTGCTCAATAAAAGGCGTAATAAAATTTTTTTGTTAAAAGAAAAATACCAGATAATAATATATTTATAATAAATCTATCAATGAGACCTTAGGAAGTGAAAGCCAGCCAACATAAAATTATCTACATAATGGCGGAAAATTTTAATATTGACACTCGGAGCCGCATGTGATCAACAACCGGTGCCTGGTGAACTATAGGGTCAACCATTCTTAAATCATATTTGTTACCTAACATTCACTAATATCCGACTAGTTAATAAATATGTACAGGAAATACTTCAAACCGCTATCTCTGATAGATCTTTTTTAAATTCGGGTTTTACGGCTTTGGTCTGTTCATTTTCTACTAAGATACAGGTTGTTTGGTCAACCTAGTTTAGGTATACATTTACTTTTTGTTCTATAGTTAAATATAAGTTTTAATTGTATGTTGTATTGCACAATTTGAAACAATAAATTATTTTCCATCGCTAGTCTGTGTACGTTCCACTACTGGGCACACGCCTTAAAGAAACTCATTAGGAGTATGGACCATTACACCACCACGCTCTAGCCCAAAAGCAGAATTGGGGAGAAACGGCTACAATAGCAACCAGAACTAATAAGCCACCGAGCTCTACATTTTATCAAAAACCAATATAAATTTATCTATGAATTAACCAAAGACAACAAAAACTTTTTTTAAAGTTTAAAGAACCTTTTGCCTGGTGGTGCCTTTTTATAATTTATAAGTTTAATGTATTGTAGCATTATGAAACAAGAGGTTTCCCATCGATATCACGTTACATATTACACCAGAATCCTTACATGGTAACTTAAACCACAAAACTGGATTACCACAAAAAAAATATGAGTAATTTTTTAAATACATACATATAATCACGACTATTATCCCCTAAGCCCTAAGGTTTAGTCAGAGACAAGGCAAAAGCACCACAAATGCAGTCCGCTGCCATAGTCCGCGCTTTACCAAGCAGTGACTGCACATGTGCTCATCGTGTTAGGTGGTGAGCCCATCGCTGCTATAAACTATTAGATGGTTAAACTGCACTTAAATCGATGAGTAGCCTTTTATGACACCCAAGGGAAGAGATGGGTTCGTAGAATTCTTTTAATGAGACGCTACCACACGACAACGGCTACGTCACCGCCACGGCTATTTATTTACGTATTTAGCTTAATTATTATTGTTTATTTAGGCCATTTAAGAGAATTAAGTAATTTTCGTGTATTTTTTCTTCAGTTGGTGTAATTGCTCTTAAACAAGAGGTCTTTTTAATGAGTATGTGACACTTTCTACAAATTATGGAGAATGTAAAATGTTTATTACCTATTTGACAATTGAGGTATTCATGAGATCCAGATTTTCTATGTTTGCATTTTCCATTTTCGTTTGCAAACTGCCCTAAATTGGACCCTAAAGCTCTAAATTTAAACATACAAAATATGAAGTATTTATGTGATACGACGCGCGACGCACGAGGTAGGGAACTTTTTATATAAAGTTTACGTCACCACAGAAAATAACTATATCATATCACGTAACACAAGTCCATTAAAACTTTTAATCAGCGGATGTAAGTGCTCTTAATAAGGATTGTATTAATTAAATTCTTAATATGTATTCATAGGGCGCTCTAGGGACTGTATTGGCATTCACTAAATGCACACTGGTACAAATATAGAGGCTACTCCGCACAGATAAGGCGAACGTATCCGTTTTTTTCATTATTCATCAATTCCTTACTTTACCGATGATAATTTTTACTTTCATTGTAATTGAACAATACATCTTAAATCGCACAGAAAAATTTATTATGCGCCAAAATTTTTGACGCTCTAATCTTCTTAATTAGTTAAACTGTGCAACAGACTCCTGTTGGGTGTTAATACCTCTGTCTTCTACTTTGGGGACATGGAGATGTCCTATTCTGCATATTGCTGAGAATTTAGAGTGGTTTTCTATTCTTTAATCTCAACTTTACGTCAGATTGTACAAAAATGTCAAATTTGAAAACGAATAAATTTTCCTTATTTTAATGGGCACAGCTTTTGACTGTACCTAAAATGTAGTAGAAAAGCTTAGGTTAGTGTATTATTTTAATCACCATAAAGGCGTGACGGTCTCAGAGACTATAAAATTTTGCGAGCAACAATTATGTAAAAAACCATAGAGGTCAATGAACGGATGTGTTGGTATAAAAAGCTGTTTTACTTCTATTGTCTTCTAATTATGTTGCTTTTATACATTATATAGGCTGTATAATATAAATAAATTAGTCATACCAAGTTTTTAGTGTGTTTATTTATGATTATTATATTTTTATTATGAACTTTTTATATAGAGACGTAACTTTATATAGAAACGTAACCGCGGGTAATTTGTATAAGGAAAAGGTCCTTGAAACCTATGTCCAGCAGTGGACAAGCTTAGGTTGTTGATGATGAAAGGTCCTTGTTTCTCCGGCGTACAGAAAAAAACGAGGGTTGGCAGCACGCGAGTGTTACGTCAGAGGTGATCTGCAAGCATCCAGTGACATCCGGCGACCTCCACCAGATTGTCGGTCCACATTGAGTAGAACTATCAAATCTGCTTCCAGCAGTTTCATATCAGTGATCTTCTGGATCATCGTTCTCGAGTAACCAGCTCTGTTTTTTAGCCTCTCAAATCGTTGAAATGAAATGACCTAAATAATTTGATAACGAACCTGTAAAGCCATTATGTTGTAACAATGTGTGTGTTTACTTTGATAACGCAATTAATAGTTGTTTCTGATTTTAACGGTTGCATTGTGCGCGGTTAGATAAAACATATTGTCTGTAATAAAATACAACTCATAATGCACATAAATCAGAATTTTATATCAAAAGGAACTTGAATGAGGTTACTCTTTGAGGTGCGTACAAACTATGTAACATTTTATATAACTAGTGTTTTATAACACGTCCACATTATGTTACCTTATTATTCAATATTGGAACATAAACCAATACTGTACACATTGCCCATAGCAATGTTATATAACCATTGTCGTTTATCGTTCTTCTTGACTAAGTTATATAACATTGATGTACATATCAATAACATGTTTTATAACATTCAGTGTCCACGTTATTTGAAACATGTTATATAGCAATGTCGTATAACATGTTATGTTACATAGTTGGTACGCACCTTAAATCTAACATATCTATTGTTTTGAATACGCCATATTATTATTTGAACCGGGAAAAGTTTGCGACAGTTATCTGTTAGTTACAAGTTCCATAAACTTCTATTTAATTTTTATGAAATGAAATATTTTGAAAATATTGAACAATGGACCCTTAATATCTTATGTTATTATTATTATCTTACCTCCATAGTTGAAATGAAAAGATCTTGGCCTGATATTTTTACATGCAATTTGCAAATTACATTCGTCATTAAAATAACGTTGTTAATTAGTATCACAAGCGAGAAATTTGCATTATCGTGGCTCTACGATTTTAGAAATAAATAATTGTTTTGTAGTTATATTTAATTGACGAAACTAATCGGCTCCAGGAGTTCAATGGCAATAATGTATTAATTAGAACGGAAATACTATGATTACCAATTTTGTTTCACTAGGGACATTATAAATATTATTTTTAAGGGTCGTAAAAAACAATAACAATTAATTATACAATTTGGCAGCAGAGAAAACGTTTGAGTTGCTCAATTAGTTTATTTTGCTGACCAATTAGAAATATCTGCTGCTCATAAGTTGCTGACTAATTAGTTATTTTAGCTGACCGTTTAAATAACGCCTTTCGAACCGCTACACCACAGAGCGTCAGAAAATGTATGTCAAATCCTATACATTTTCAGTTTAACACCTTAAGTGTGTGACAAGGTGAAGCCAGGGATAAAATGAAAGACGCTGGGTCGTCACTTAGGTATTGTATATATTGAAGAATTAAGGCACAACTGAAACAATTATTAAAAAAAAGGTAAATTACACTGAACACAAAACAATTTCACATTTAACACTTAAATATATTATAAAAAGGGTAGGGCTACTTACAATAGTGCCTTAAAAAAACTTATAGTCTTTGTTATTTATCAGGAACTGATCATGTGGTTTGTTGTAACTTTTAGTTTAAGCTTATAAAAATTGATCATCACTTTATAAATATATATCAATTATTGTTAGAAGGGAGTCAACCGCTCTACGCGCTGACTCTGGTAAGAATGAACTTCGAGAACAAAACAAATAAAAAGAGACAGACAGCAAATTTAAAAAAGGATACCAAGAGAAAAATGGCCAGAGAAGAGCGCAATGTCAGCAACGAGTCGCTAATATAGCTATGGCACCTCGTTACAAGTGTATGTTCCTAGGGAAGTGTAAGGACTCAGATTGATAACTAAATTACCAAAATAGTCCCTTACGTATAACATTAGTACGAGACATAGTAATGACCCGTGGAGCTTTAGTAATGCTAATGAATCTATTGTTCTATTGTGACCGACTTTGGGGCGTCTCGGTTCGTTATAATTTAGTTCTTGTGTAGAATCCAAGATTAAGTGGTTATGAATGGAGATATGATTAGTTTTGATACTCCGAGCAGAATATTGTTATGATTCTGAAACTGTTGTTAAGTTAAGCCCTAACATCGACTTTTGTATCTATTGTGATTGTAGCTATTGTAGCTATTGTGATTAATTCCTCCTTTTCGTTAATAAGTCCTCCGTTTATAGGTCCTGCATAAATTACAGAACCTCTTGGATTTCGACTAACTCTCCACATCCCACAGCATAGCATCGCGATCGGTTATTGTGACTCAAACCCAGGAATCCTGCGGAACTTACTTTGCTTGACTTTTAAACGCCTTTCTTCTTGTCGAGCTTGTACGAATCATAAGTGTTCCCGTTTTGTTGAAAATCGAAATGGACGGCCTCGGTTATGTGACACACCCGAAACTCCGATATGTAAACTAAAACCCCCTGTATTAGACAGAGAAACAGTAAGACTATTTGTGAGTTAAAACAAAATAGCTAACGTTCCGTCGATTTAGTTGTAATGTGGGTAATTTAACCTTAATTTCGTAGAGACAAGGTCAGGTGTATCAGATACAAGGTGAATTTTTGGTCAGTGTCCAAATTATATATAATTAAGGTAGTTTTCTATTCATCGATGTGAACGAGTTTTACGTAAAAATATAAAAATCATACATTTTCGTCAAGTATTTCTTAGACTGTAATGGAAAATTGTGTACCACTTTGTTCAGAAGTTTGAGTGATAAATATGAAGAATAGAAAGAATCTACACTTAGGGACATATTTAAAGGAACTCAAAAAAATGGTTCGATTATGTTTATTATGTTTTCCTTACGCACCAGCCACCTATTATGTAACATGAAAAAAGAAGATTTTAACCGGTTTTTATTTCTGAGTTTCATTTGTGTTTTTAATGCTACTTGAGTATTTAATAATCGTTTGCTGTAACAAAATTAACAGATTTTGGTTGTCTTTGACATTTTTCCAAGTCTTTTTTTTAATTTGTTGTCGTGGTATGTATAAACTAGGAAGACAAATTAAACAACGAACGCCAGCAGTAACCAACTTAAGACAACTCAAAAGGGCGTTGGTAGAAGGGTGGAACCAAATGCCACAAAGATTCATTGCGATTTAATAAAAAGCATGCCCAGGAGGATGGAGGCAGTTTTGACAGCAAGAGAAGGCAACACTAGAATCTGAATGTGCCTACGTGTGTTAATGGTGCTTAACATATCAGAAAAAATTACGCATTGGATAAAGTTTTATCATTCAATCTGATACTCCTCATGTGTTTCTCCATGAGGAAGGCCTGTCCCAGCAGTGGGACGTATATATATAGGCTGATGACGATGATACGAAGAGTTTTCCGTTTCTTCACATGACGACAAAAAACTGTCAGTATTTTGTTCTTTTTTTTGCAGTAAATTTTAAGTTTCATTTTAAAATATTAATTTAACTTATGTACATTTAATTAAAATCTTAATGAACATAAACAAAGTTTTATTTTTGATTATCCGGCCATTTTTTGCGTTCCTCTAAATATGTCCATGAGTGAATTAGTATGTATATCGAATGTCCTAACCTAGAGTGCATCGTGCATTATGCGTGCGAGTGCCTTATTTATTCAACTCACGTAGGGGTCGTTCACACGGATGACATGTGTACCTACGCTCATTTACATGTATACTGAGACGTTCCTTACAATTTAAACAGACGAATCTGAAATGAACCTCGGAATGGCAGGACTCTGAAAAATATTACCTTAATTGTAGCTACTAAGAAGTACTAATTATTACAAGTAGACTTTACATAAACACAAAATGTGCAATTAAAAGTATAACGTTTGGTATGTTCAAGAATGAAACTGTACCTACTACCATTTAACTTTATTTAAGTTTACATAACATGCAATATTATGGATTTATGGCAAATTTACTTAACAATTTCGTTTCCACGCCACTATTTTATCAAGACATCGACACTACTTGTGCCATCCCGACGTTCACGAATTTGAATTAGGTAGGTAGGGACCTGACGATTAGGTTAAACAAGAGAAATTCTTTTTTAGGAACTCCTTTTCGTAGATAAGAATTATATTGCATTAATGTAGTACCTATCATAAAATCACAATAGTCACATATTTTGAGAAGGTTCAATCTATGAGATAATGTACATTTTGACCTGTGGTAATTGTATCGTACTGTTTTAAATTATGAAGTTATGTACCTTTTGTGATTGCGGTTAAAATTGGTTTTCCTGTCATTTAATAGTAACGTCTACAGTGCTAAAGTGCAACTAAGTACTTTAGTAGTAATCGAACACAAATTTTATGTTCTTGATCCTTTACAAAAACGGTTGAATTCTATTTAAATTACTAATATCCCCTAAGGGTTAGTCAGAGACTAGGCAAAAGCACTGCAAAATCAGCTCCCTGCCATAGCTGCCCGCGCTTCACCAAGCAGTGACTTCAAAATGTGCTCTGCGTGTCAGGCGATGAGCCCGTCTCCGCTATAAGCTATTGGATAATAAATAGAAAATAATATTTGCAATTCCTGTTATAGTAAAAACAAGTTATGGTAAAAAAAACCGGGTCAGGCTAGTGTGGGTACCAGGGCATGTAGGGATTGAAGGTAACGAGAGGGCTGACGAATTAGCCAGGAAAGGATCAACTCACAACTTTAGTGGGCCTGAGCCCTTTGTAGGATTACATAGATGTACCATAAAACTGGCACTGAAGGAGTATTGTCAAAGAATGCACTAAACCTATTGGAGATGTATACAACAATTGACACACTCGAAAAAATTTCTAGGGTCTTCACACACAGGGTACCTTATAAACTTTGGGAGAATCAGCAGAAGTCAAATTCGCTGCCTTATGGGTGCCCTGACTGGCCATTTTAACACAAGAAAACATCTGTACACTTTAGGCAAAGCTGATGACCCCACCTGTAGATTGTGCGGTGAAAACAATGTAAGCATGGAGCATTTATTACGTGAATGCGATGCTCTAGGAAACAAACGACTACGGTTTCTAGCGAATAACGACTACGGTTTCTAGCGGTGAATGCGATGCTCTAGGAAACAAACGACTACGGTTTCTAGGGGCGGACTATCCCAAACCTGAGGAATTTATAGGCATGCCCCCAGCCAATATCATAACGTTCATCCAGGACATTTTGGGTGATGGCAGCGAGGGATGAATAGGAAAGGGGAAGCACAAAAGATCCCATAGGGTCGGAGTGCCCTGAGTTATCTCAGCCCCATCGCAAGAATAATAATAATAATATCGCATCGTGATATATATGATTATATTCTCTTCTGTTTCCTGCCCTGTCCCCAATTCTATTTGGGGTAGGCGCAACATGTCTTCCTCTTCAAGTCAAGTCAACACTCACTCCCATCCTCATCACATCATCATTCACACAATCCATCCATCTTTTCTTTGGTCTTCCTCTCCCCCACTCGCCCATTCACTTTCAAGTCCATAAGTTTCCTGGTGACATGATCATTCTCCCTCCTCATTACATGTCCTGTCCATACCAAGAAAGTTGTTTTCTCTCAGTTTATCAGCAATCGGGGCAACTTTCAGATATATATATATATGATATATTATGATTATATTCTTTATTTTAAATGAAAGAAAATTCTCCTTACTATGTAGCATTATTGGCTTCTAAATATACAAATTGACGAGTAGTACAGTCAACAGCACAGCACACGGGACTATACAAATCATAAGAATTCTTCAATAGATTTAGACCCTTGTATAGTAACACATAGAGTATGAATTAGAAATGTTGATAGATTGTGGTAACGTGTTATATCTTAAGTATACATAGTATTGTCTTTTTGCTTGTATGAATATTACATAGTGTGAAATTACGTAAAACCGACTGGCTAGCAAATCTATACTAATATTATACCTAAATGCGAAAGTAACTCTGTCTCTCTTTCACTTCAAAACTACTGAACCAATTTAACCGAAATTTGGTACACAGATAGTCTAGAGCCTGAAAAAGGGCAAGGGCTACCTTTTATCCCAATATTCACATGTGAACGGGTGCCATGCGGGTGAAGGTTAAAAAATTTAAATAACGCCTCCCAGAAAAATTACAAATTTACACCACTATGGACTTTGCTTCGAATAATAGAGAAGGAGCAAATTTTCAATTCCACCAATTGAGGCTACTGTTCCAATTTGAAAAATATTTCAGTGTTGAATACTTGAATAGCTTATTTATTGAGGACGGCTATAGTCTACATACCTTCACACTATCTCAAAGTAACTATTCGACGCCTACGAAGTCGCGGGCATGAGATAGTGTATTTATAAATACTTAAATACGCTTATACCGAGTACCTAGCCCTGTAAGATAATTGATAGAAATATATATAATAATACCATCACATAAACGTCCGCACCAACGGGGACCCGAACGTATCCTAGAAGGTACCTTAAAAATCGCAACACTTTGGAACACGTCTTAAAAGTGTTTGTATCAATGAGATGTTTAATGGCTAACACATGCCAATCTAAGGGTCGTATTCCAGAATCAATCAAGCGTAGATCTCTGCTTCAGTACACCTAGAAAGGGATGAGATGAGCCGTTACGTGGGGATGAATAGCGCCATTTCCATTCTAACGGTACTCATTACTCAGAGATCTTCGCTTGGGTTTCGTTCAGTAATACCAACCAGAAAGGACAATCAAATAAAATGCTTGTTTAATGTTTTAAGGCAGCGGTAGCCGAGTTGCGACGGACGGGGCCGCGGGAAACGCGGGGTCGATTCCACCGCCCGCTACCACTGAGTTTCAATGAAACTTATGTACAGTTCATTGTGAATATCGCTTGGCTCATTGTGCCCGGTGCATGGCAACAGGCTCGCCACTTGTTACATGGGGACCTAACAAATCTGGCGAAATGTGGGTGTTTAACACCTCTGCCCCCTTCACCCCTAACACCCCTTCGGGGATAGAGGCGTGGTGTTATGTTAAGTTATGTGTAATGTTTTATCGACAAGATTATGATGTAATGGTGACCGATAAGAGCGGATTATTAAAATTAGGTTATCATTCCGATTATGTGGTGATTTAGTTCATATAGTTCATTGCACGATGCATAGACCAAGAAAAGGAATAATAATGTATAAAGCTGCTTGAATACAGGAAACGACGAAATATAAAAGTGTATAGTGTATTATCTATTAGTAAAGGTTTTTTTTCTTCACTTTTTTTCCACGTTTTGTTGAAATTTTTATTGAAGTTCCTAAAATAATAAAATCTAAAACGTCACACTCCATAAACTTAATATAAACATAACTTAACATAAACTTAACATTAATGTTTTCCATAAAATATTCAAGAAACCCTTCAGTTCATAGACTATCAAATGACCAGGAAGCTAAATTTAAATTAATGGCCGAAGCATGTTCATATAATTTTATGGCCTGTTATAACTTGTTGGCAGACACTGCAGTTGAAACAAAACCAAAACCACTGAGCGGTCCCGTCTATTTGCGTAAACCGAGACATCTGTGACACCAAGAGTTTTATATGGTGAAGTCATAATATTTTTTTATTTCGAAGTCACTGGAGTATAAATAAGAAATGTCACAACAACTGTTTAATTAATTACACTATGCCATAACCATTTTCTTCCATCTTAACCATTTTAACCGGCTCCCTGGTCTAGTGGTTCACACTACCGGGTGTTGATCGGGGATCCGGGGTTCGATTCCCTATGGGGGCAGACATTTTTCTGCTTTTGGTTGGGGTAGGGCTTCTAAGCGCGCCTGGTTAGCTACCACCGTCTTACCTAAATTTGCCGCCATAATAACAATGTTACAAGCATTGTTGTGTTCCGGAAATTAGAGGTAAGATTTAAGATAGCTAGTTCCGTAGTTATTCAGGAATACAGGTGAAGCTCGCTTCCACCTTCGGCCTTATCGTCACTTACCATCAGGTGAGATGAAGGCCAAGAGGTTACCAGTCATACGTAAAAAATAATCTCGATTAAATATTTCTTTTTGTAAATTCTTATACGTGCATGCATATTTTATCATCATCATAATAATTAAGTATATTAAACATAAAGAAGTCTTTAGCATTGACAAATATTATTTATTTGATGATGGCAACTGTCTACATTATTAATACAATACGATGGACTGCAAAATCTGTATCTATCTGTATCTGTATCTGTAACAGTGAAGGAATTTTCAAAACAGACGAATTTAAAGTGAACGTCAGGATGGCAGGACTGTCAGAAATAGTACTTAGTGAACTAAATAGTACTAGGTACTTGTTTCGTTCCAATTTGTTTGTTGTTGTAAATGTCTAAGGTAACAGGGAGCGAGACAGTTACCATGCACCAGGTCAAGCGATACAAGTATCTAGCGAAATAATTCAGTGACTTGTAGTTGGCAGAAGACACGACGTTACCACGGCTAACTGGAACGCGTTTTGCAACCAACAGTAACAGTTACTCGCGACGTGCATTTACATCCCGCATACATTATGATAAATGTCTCTATTTATAGCCTTTTAGTTCAATAGTTATTTCTCACGTTTCTGCGTTCAATTTAAATTTAGTTTTTTTTTCTTTACATTATACAGCTTCAATTTGGATTCTTACTTTTGACCTCTTGTTTTTTGTTACTGTTTTTTATTTCTGTTGCTTATCTTTTTTCTGATAATCTTAATTTTAGTCTTTATATGCTATTTTTAAATTAGACAAAAATTTATATATTACAAATATACTTTATGTATACTTAGTATCCTGACCACGGATCAAAATATTGACCCTTAGTAACTATCAAATCAAAGAATAGACTCCAAAAATAATGTTTTTATGTTTGAATTTTTCATATTATGTATGTTTATTCGTTATGTACAGTCTCGGACTAAATTGTTGCCGATAGGCACAAAATTTTGACGTAAGTATCTATTTAGTGCTACTCGTATCGTTGTGATGTAAAAAGTGATTTATTTATTATACAAACTTTAACTGATATGCTACAGATCAGATGATACCTTTATAATTTAGTGTACAAGCTGTACAGTCATGTGGTGATGTATGGGAGTACCTGAGTGACCGATACAGACTACGCGACTCGCGACCCACTCCCACGCAGCGACCGAACCAACGGTGTTACATTCTGCTGGTACAAGGGAAAAGCTGGTGGAGTTTTTAGTTTTAAATACATACTTGTAAGGATACTTTTCACCTGAGTTTCACTTAATATTTGTTAGAGTTAGCATTGTATTTAATAAATAAAAAGAAAAAAAAATTAACTAGAAATAATTTGACACATTAAACTTTCCAAGCAATAAAAAAGAATATAAAAACCATTGTTCCAAAACTACATACTGCCACATAGTACATTCATTACAATATGTTGTGATTAGTTTGAACAAAATTTTATCATTTCCGGCAGAAAACTCCCAGAAACAAGAGCTTAAGACACGCCCTCCTTTTTAATTTGAGTAGCAAAAATCGTCGATTTTTTTTGTACGGGGAGAAATTACTTCATCTCACCTAATTTAAAATAAAAACGAAGTCCAGATTCAAGGGCAGCTAGAGCGCATCAGCAACCGCACTTTTCTGTTCAATGTTCACTTGTTCGTTAATCGATGTATAACTATGATTCCCCGTATCTCCGGGAAGGTAGAGGCACTGGCAAAGTGTGCTAGGTTGCCAGCATATTCGTAATTGGGTTCAAGCTTATTGCCTGCCAGTACCAAGCATAAATATTAGGTCCTTACCTATGAAATTTGTGTTTTGTATGGAGATTTTGGGGAATTCTGCATTTTCCATACTAAATTTTTTTCAGTTTTCTTCACAACGACAAATCCAAAGATAATAATATTTGGCATCTATTATTAGACAAGCTTTAGTAATATGTGTAATATCACACTTCATAAAAATTATTTATCGTTTTTAAGTGAATGCAAATAAAATGATGTATTCGGGAGGCACTTAAAAAGAGTTGTCTCCGCGTCCAATTTTAACACAATTAAACTTACAACAAATTATCAAAACAAATCAAAAGATCTCAAAAATATAGTCTATTTTTAGACGAGGTAATTATTTTTTAGGAATACTCTGAATCTTAATAGTTACAGTCAAAATACTAAGAGAGAAAAATAATACCAATTTCATAGGTAAGGACCCAATATTTTGAGCGAAACATTCCACCGCAACGTGGTACAAGTACGACAGAGTAACTAATAATGTTGTACTGTACATCTATAAACTCGCTTTCGCTCCTAACTTACCTCCAACTATTAACCAATCCAAGATGCGCCTGTTGCGGCCCATTGATATCCATCTCAGCCATTCATTTTTCAACATCGGCGCTTTGTGTGCGACCGTTATGTTATTTTTATATCTACCTATTGCTCCGCGGTCACGATTTGAACAGATTATTACACTTTCTCAAATAGTATTTGACGCATCTTTGACATTTCAATATTTTTCAATAAACATCAGAGAAAAACTAGATATTGAGTTTGTCTCATAAGCATTTGCCATAAATTCGTATATTTTCCTAACCGTTTAAATAGCACAAAAAAAATTTCTTACGTCAACCAGGCATTGCAATTTGGCTTTGTTGTGAATATGTCGTGAATTAATGATTTACCTATTTCATTTACGTACGAGTATATTCAAGTTGAAATTCAATAGGATTTTCCACTTTTTTTGTAAAATACTCTTATATCGTAACGAATTTCAAAGAATGTCAAATTGGTATCGTACATTGTCTTCCATAATTAGTACAATTCTTTAACCAACAACTAAATAAAATACAAACCCTAATAAATGATCGTGTATTCTTTACTATGGTCCAGAGACAATGGAGATCAAAGTGATTTGTCTATGTCCACAATACTTTCATCTCGTTCTCTCCATTCCCACACCTTCACCCGGTGACCTCACCAGTCAAACTGTCTTGTTTAAGCACTGGCTAGTGTCAAATAAGTACAAAAGAGGTTTATATACCTACTTTGTACACACCGCTACAAGTCACAATCCACCTCTATTTCAAAGGCAATAAGAGCAGTTTTTCTAATTCAAATGTAAACTTTGACATGCTGCTGACTGTATATATTACCTTAACATATTCATTCTTATTTTGTCGTAATAAGGCACATTTTTGCAGTGCTATTAAATACTTTGTTACATATTTGTGAAATTAACCTTTAACCTGAAGGTATTAAAGGTCAATTAGAAATAGACTTGTATGTGCAAATGTCAAATCTACGTACAAACCAAAAGGATTTAGTTTTACTTGTTTTTTCTTATTAATATGTACATATTGATGAGCTCGGTGGCGTAGTGGTCAGGTCAGTGCGCTTTGGCTTCGATCGAAAACAAAGCTACCTTCGCAATGGTCAGGCCTTGGATGGGTGACCAAGACTTTGTGATCTCGAGCTCCTCCGTGCTTCGGAAGGCACGTTAAGCCGTTGGTCCCGGTCGCATTTGTGACCGTTTCTACCCACCAACCCGCATTGGGCCAGCGTGGTGGTGTTACGGCCCATAATTCTCATGTTTCTCCATAGGGAAGGCCTGTCCCAGGAGTAGAACGTATATAGGCTGATAACGATTTACATATTATCAACACGTCTTTAGCCCCGAAGGGGTAGGCAGAGGGGTGTTAACTTGCACATTTACCCATGTAACATGGGGTGAACCTGTTGAACAATATGCATCGATTGTAATACACCGATCGCGCTATAAGAACAATATATCACAGTTAATCTCAGTCGAAAACGTAATGCCACACTCCAGCCAGCCAGAGACGACACGAGGGAACGCGAGTACGAGGTATGGAGTGTGGAAGGACCTTAACGTAACTGTGATACGTAAATACGTTATTATTTGCGATCGAGGCCCAGCTAGCCTACTCTTAAACGCAAAACCGATCGATCGACATTGAGATTGTGATGTTTCTTACTCTTCTGTGGGACACTAGGGCCATAAATGGGTTCAAATTATGCGGATATTGAGTGGCTTAAATGTCATTGAGCTGAACTGAAATTAGTACTCTCCTACCGCCTCTCTAGTCTCGGCATTTTGTGATATTGGATTGTGTTATTATTGAGTTTTAATTGAGATTGCGTTCGAGAGTAGGCCAGCAGGTGTGAGGCAAGCGATATGCACAACGAACTGTACTTAACGTGATATGAACTGTATTTTATTCAAACTCTGGAGTACAGGCGGTGGGATCGAAATGGCGACCTCTTGCTTGAGTAGTGCCGTCACAGGAATTCCGTAATAAATAAATACATAAATAAATAAATATCCTCAGACATTCACACCTATCAACTAGTCCCATTTTAAGCAACTAAATGCTGCTTGTGTTACGGATACTAGATGACGGACAAATATATTTAATAGATAAATACACATAATAATTCAGAATATATATAATATTATACATATATAATGAACATCCAAGACTGGAGAACAAATGTCTGAAAATTCATCACCCAAACACATGCCTCCACTGGGGATCGAACCCAGGACCTCTCGAGATGGCGGCGCCTTGAGACCGGCGTACAGACCACTCGACCACGGAGGTCGTCAATAACTTTTATACGCATAACTTAATACATGAATTGTAAACGTTCTTCCTGAGGTGTAAGGTCGATGTCCATTCTCAATTATTTTGAGGTCGTTACGGCCGTCGTAATCTTAATTCATCTCTAGTGTACCATTGCATGTAATTGTGTCGAATTTGAAGTGATTATATCATCATTCCATTTTTTGTCGAAGAAGAATTCTGCTTAGGGACCTACCACTGGATACGCGGTAGGTGTGTGCGGGACTCGCTCAGCTGCCCGCTGAGAAAACCCACTAATACTCCCGGATAAATATACCCATTCCTGCCCTTCCGTGGGAGCGACCGTTCCGTGCCGAAGCAATTCTCCGAGCCGTTCCCAGGGCCTCCCGACCTAGTGGTACGAGGTTGGCGATAGTGGGGCTTTTTTCTTTCTTTCCTCTCGCTCTGTCGTAGTCGAATCGTTTCATGAATTTCATCATGCGGTATCGTGAAACGTAACGCTGGCTTCCTGCGTTTCGACTGCAATATCACAGACTGTGGGAAGCCAGTTTATAGGTACGTACGTACGTGTAGAGTCTTCTATGTCATTGTAGGTAATTTATTCTATCTAAATATATATAACTCAAAGGTGTCTGACTGACTGACATAGTGATCTATCAACACACAGCCCAAACCACTGGATGGATCGGGCTGAAATTTGGCATGCAAGTAGATGGTAGATGTTATGACGTAGGCATCCGCTAAGAAAGGATTTTGATTAATCCTACCCCCAAAGTGATACAATGGGGGATGAAAGTTTGTATGAAACTTTGTCAATTTGAAACCGATCGGGTTGAGACTTTGAGAGAAAATTAAAGGGTTCCCGTGGTTAAAAAACCATAGTAACCGCGGACGAAGTCGTGGGCAACAGCTAGTTTTATATAAAAAAGTTATACATTTAAGATTAGATATTGGCATATCTATCAAACCACTATTCTTTGAGATCTTAATCGGGTATAGTCCGGTATAATCCAGCCGTAATTACTGACAATTAGCTCACTGAGAAGTTAACTTTCGTTTTTCCCCCCACACTACTTTCTCAAGTTGGAGACTCTCATTGAATCCCGCGAAAAAAGATAGGAGAACAATACATAATAGGGTTGAAATGTAGTTGTTTATTTGATGGACTATTTAAAATTGTACAGTTAGCATTAAAAGTAGATGGCCATTTAAGTACCTTGTTGAATTAAATGTCGAAGCAAATAACACGATCTATAAAATAAATAATTTTAAGGGAAAATTCTTAAGAGATTTCTTACAAAAACTTTTCTGATAGTATTTGCTTCAGAAACATTTCTAGGTCAAAAATTGCAGAACAATGGATGAAACATACTAGAAATACCTTTTAAAAAGTAAAAACTAAAAATTATTTGTTTTGGACCTTTGTGCGACTCATTTATTCAGAAGATGGAGACTATTTGGGAGAGTGACTCTCATAGAGGGATGCCTGTAAAAATTATATGAACCTTAGCCGATGTGAGCGGATTTTAATTATTATTTATTTCTAAGATTTCTCAATCTTAGCCATGGAAACAAGAAGGTAATATAAAACGAGTCGTTAACTTTGCTGTAACTTTTTAAATTATACGAAACTTTTCGTTATAGGTACATAATTGTCTAACTAAAGTGTAATATAACTGTCACATTAATTACAAGTAGTGCGGAAATAAACCAGTATGAATTTTAGAATAAAAAAGAAAGTAGTTCACTAGATTTAATAATAACTAAAAAGTTTACATTTAATAATAACAAAAAGTTTGTGTAGTTACTCAAAAATTTAATGTACTGATGGCTGGTTAACATTCACACATTTACGATTAGAGAAAATAAATTATAGCAATTACCTCTTTGTTAAACAGAGCGAGGGAAAATTAGGCAAAAGAAGGTTTAATGGTATTTCACTTTTAGACATAACGGTAATAAACTATATACATTGAATACATATTAATACAAAATCTTGACACAAAGAAGAAACAAACCAACGTGCGTGCCAAATGTTTATTATATCTTCTACAAAGAAATTATAATAGATTACTTATCGCTCTAGACTAATCATGAATGGTCGTTGCCCCTGTTAACTACTCTTTATTTTCACCATGATTATATATTACAGTAAACAATACGCCAGCGTCTGCGCAGTGAAAGTTACTACATATAATAGTTCATCAATTAACTATGGGAACTTGTTGAATGGCGTCGAAAAAAATCACTTCCCTCTATACCATGAGAGTCGTAGCATTAGGTGGCAGTAGTATCGTTACGTCACTTCACCAGCCTATATACGGCCCACTGCTGGGCACATGCCTTCCTAAATAAAGAAAGCCGAATGCGGATTGGTGGATAGAAATGGTTGCTAAAGCCACAGGGCCCAACGGTTTCCCGAAGCACGGAAGAACTCGAGGATCACAGATTTCGCCATCCATCTAAGGACTGACCATGGCGGAAATAGTCTTGTTTTAAAGTTGCTTTAGTCAAAGCGCACGAAACGCAACGCGTATCTCATTTAAATAAGTATCGTTAAAAGTAGTAATATACGAGTACTTCTAGTAAATCTAGCATCTAAATATCCACACACGCCTATCGCCTAACCAGGGGTAGGTACAATCCTTAAACAGAATTCTCTTCGACACAAAAAGGCACGATTCATTTAAACCCTTAAATCCGCCTGCTATCTATCGGTTACAATCATTCGGATGCAAGAGATGAAACGGATATCCGGCACCTATCTATCTTATCTCCGGCCCGTAATACAATCCCGGCGCGCCGGAAAGGAAACTAGACTTTAATACAATATCACATCAAATACTGGATACCGAAAAAAAATTATACGATAAAAACCGACAGAAAAATATCGGTTTTGTGAATTTCTAAACTACTAGCCACTCGCCAGCTTTGCATAGAAGCAATATTTATAATTGTGTACATTAGCCATGCACCGAATGTGGGTTCTGCCGAAGTTCGGCTTCGGCTGAATATTCGGTTAAAAGATATGGTGAAGTCGAAGTTCGGCCGATCCTTGGTTAAAATTCGTGCGCATAACGAACAGCGACGTTTCAATTTCAAGACTTGTTTGGTTTGATCGTCGCCCGTGCTGGCTATCCCCGCGCACCACCTCCATTCGTCATTTCGTTGTCATACCACGAAAGTCACGTGTGTTTGTTTATACATATTTTTCTATGTTTACATAAGTGATCCTCCTCATGTGTTTCTCCATGAGGAAGGCCTATTCTCAGCAGTGGGACGTATATAGGGTGAGGACGACATAAGTGATAATTATAAAAATCCAAATACGAATAAGATGAGCTATTAGAACCCTTATCCATGCCCAGTTGGCTACTAAATCAAATTCGGCCGAACCCGAAGTTCGGTAAATTTTGCCGAAATTCGCTGTAACTAAATGTGAACCGAATTTCAGTGCATCACTTGTGCAAATATCATTAAATTTTAACATAGTGGCACCCATAAGCCACAAGGATTTTTCTTACGCTGCCTGCATCCAGCGACTTCCGGCGACCTTTTTTAGTGTACCTCTTTATTAATAATTATTAAGAATTTTAAATTGTCATATAAATCACGTGTATTCATTAGCTTTTTCCTTGTTTCAGCCAATCCCAAGACGTTGCAGTCAGGGCAGAGCGTGTGTGCGGCGTCGAAGAATGACCGTCAACTTCGATCGAACCCCCCGGCACGATGGCCGCGCTCTCCTGCTACCAGCCTTGCCGCTCGCACCTTGCGCAGCCCGCTAGGTATGTTGTCGAAGAATAACCGTCTACTTCGATTAACCCCCGGCAAGATGCCACGCTGTCCTGCTACCAGCTTTGCCTTGCGCAGTCCGCTAGCTAAGTCGTCAAAGAACGACCGTCAACTTTAATCGAACCCTCCAGCAAGATTCCCTGCACAGATATAAATTTGCATTGAATAATTTTGAGACGAGAGATCCAAACAGATTGAAAGATACCTATGCCGTGAATGCACCTCCACCTATTATCACATAACGAGGAATATTTTAGTTTTTGTTCGGACGCGCGCATACTAGTTAGCAGCGGCCAACCCCGACGTTTTGTCGGAGTTTTCAAACACGCGCAGTACATGCAATTACATCATTTATGTAAATGTAGGTATTTCTGTGATTTCCTGACGCGCTGTTACACACCCCAAAAAAGTGATAGGTATAGAGATTCCGTGATTCGTTTCATATTCGATAGTTGAGAATAGGGTATGACCACTGAAACCCGATCTTCGTTTGCGTTCTCGCAGGATAAGTTTCGAGTGGGGTCAAGATCCCCTTTTTTCCACTCTGGATGGGGGTCGGCATAAAATTTTTTGCTCTTCCAATTCTACTCGGACAGTATTTACTTCATTTCTTCATTTGCACACCTCACAAATTCAATCCATCGATTCTTTGGTCTTCCTCTGATTCTAGACATCCAAACATCTCTATTGAGGTTCTAGGTTATGCAAAATGGTATTCTTTGGCTTGTTTACGGTTTTTCTAACAGTCACGTACAAAATGTATTCGCATTTGACAGGTCATAGTCTTTCTTTATTCCCTTCTAATAACAGTCACTGTTATGTTATGTACAGCCTAATAGGACAATATTATTATTTGTATCTTAAACAACTCAACACTCCTAATAATAATTTAGTAAATCATTGTCAGAGAAACCTGGCATGCGTGTGTTGTTGTATTTAAACCGAATATTTACTTATCTCGGCTTGTATTCATAGGACGTTCACACGATGTCCCTAATTTGTTAATTAGTGGATGACCCACCTAACCTAATTATTAGGAGTTTCTGGCTCCATCAAGGTAATTGTACCGATTCCTGGAAATTTATGTTAACATCCTTATAATCCGTTTGCGAATACTGTACCTTTGGGGAATTATGTGTTGTTGAAGATAGCCTCACCATCAGCAAATGGAATACTAATTTTAATTTAAAAGTATTTAATTGTACATTATGATGTAAGTGCGGAAAGTTGAAAATCGCAGCGATATTGCTAGCCCGAGCCGTAGGTGAGGGCTATAAGAAGGCAGAGGCTGTAATTATCAAACCGCACGTATGTCATACGACGATTTATAACACATTTGCGAGGAAATAAATTAAACTCAGACATTCTTAAACTAATAAATATTTAATTACTTTTTAATGAAATTAAAGAATTAAATGTTTATTTATTATGTTTCATCTCCCAAAGGTAATTTTATTAAGAAAATGTTTCCTTTCTGACATAAAAACTCTTTGCTAAGATTTATAAAAGAATCGTTCGTTTTTAGACGGAACATCATAAACTGTGCGTTTTACTTTACATTATCGCACAAGTACGTAATGTGATATTATGATATTGAAATCGGTGAAATAAGAGACCCTTTACGAGCAAATGTGTTATAAAGATTTTATAGAATCTGCTAATCATAATTATTTGTTATATGAAAAAGACACCCTATTAGTGTTTTGCTTGTTCGCTTGCGTGATGTTTTCAATTAATATTAGTTCCTCATAGAAGGAAAGCAACATCTACTACACCAATAATTGCGATAAATGCGTGTTTCGAACAGGCGGTTCCACATACTTAAAGAAATGTTTATTTATTTATTATTTATTCATCATCTCATCTATCTTGCTTATCTACTCGCTCACAGACTGCCTACCTTCATATTAGGTCCTTACCTATGAAATTGGTGTTTTGTATGGAGATTTTGGGGAATTCTGCATTTTCCATACTAAATTTTTTTCAGTTTTCTTCACAATGACAAATCCAAAGATAATAATATTTGGCGTCTATCATTAGACAAGCTTTAGTAATATGTGTAATATCACACTTCTAAAAAATTATTTATCGTTTTTAAGTGAATGCAAATAAAATGATGTATTCGGGAGGCACTTAAAAACAGTTGTCTCCGTGTCCAATTTTAACACAATTAAACTTACAACAAATTATCAAAACAAATCAAAAGAGCTCAAAAATAAAGTCTATTTTTAGACGAGGTAATTATTTTTTAGGAATACTCTGAATCTTAATAGTCACAGACAAAATACTAAGAGAGAAAAAACACCAATTTCATAG
Source organism: Parapoynx stratiotata (assembly GCA_910589355.1). Classification (NCBI taxonomy): domain Eukaryota; kingdom Metazoa; phylum Arthropoda; class Insecta; order Lepidoptera; family Crambidae; genus Parapoynx; species Parapoynx stratiotata. The sequence continues at coordinate 7,525,300 of OU342482.1, forward strand.
CTAAGGACCCAATATATGAAACTGATAATAGTTATACAATACTGTCTATGTCGTTATCATTACTAGTATTGTCTGTTTATGTTTGGAGTTCCTGTGTATTCCATCTCTAATCTCTATTACGTGACCAAGAACTCGCATCGGATCTGTGGCATACCGAGTATTCAAAGATAGCTTTATCATTATATAATTAATCATTATCACATTATTTTGCACTTTTAAACTATTAGTCCAGTGTTAATTAAGTTTTATCGTCTTAGTTATGCTTATCCTTATTATTAATTAAGTCTTTATAGATTTCGGAGGCTCATTAAAGTTTATGTTTTATTAACGCGAATAGCATCTATGGTATATTAGCATTGCGTAAGATTGTTGGATTTAACTACTTCTACCAAACCAATTTCAAATACTTATAAATTGTACCTTATTGTTTACCGAAAAAAATAATTCATTACCCTCCCCAAATTTCATGACAAAACCAAAATGGTTCTTACGGAAAAACACAAAGGTCCCGAAATTACCTAGCATGTAGGCCTGTAATGTAAGTAGATGAAGAGATGAAAAAGATCGTGTTAAGATAGTAACTAAGCAGAAAGAAGTAAATATCTGCGACAGAAGAATCTCTGCCTACTATGGAAGAAAGGCATGACTTATTGTATACATATATCTGAAGAATTACTTTAATTTGAATTTATCTTTACTTCAGGTGCCTAGACAACGACAACCATCACACCTCCGCAACTCTATCCCTCCGCCGGCGACAGTTCATCGAGCGGTGTCATGAGGCCAGAAACACCCGTAACAACGACCTGATCCCCGAGGTCTCCGTCAAGCGGACCCGGGAGGAGCTGGCCAAGCATGCGTCACAAACCCTGCCCCTGAACCGCCGGCTCAACGTCGAGTCTGGCTGGTCCAAGGTCGAGGAGGTCCGCAAGAAGTTCGAAGGAGCGGCGGCTATTTCGTCCTACTCTAGATCCTTCGAGTCTCCTCCTAGGTACGTTTAATTATAGTCTGTGATTGCGCCTAAACGATGTTAAAATGCAACAAATTACTTGGTTTTATAAGGATTTCAAGACTGAGACAAATATAGACCAATGAATGAATTACTGCTAGACAAATGAATTTGTAATCATTGTTCTTAGTCAAACGATATTGAAAATATATTATCGTCGTCACGACTCTGCTTATAGTGGACGTCCCACTGCTGAGCACAGGCCTTCCTACATAGAGAAACACATGAGGAGTATGGGCCGTAACACCACCACGCTGGCCCAATAAGCTGGATTGGTGGATCGAAACGATTGCAATGCCTTCCGAAGCACTTAGAAACTTGAGATCACAAAGTCTTAGTCACCCATCCAAGGACTGACCGAAAGATGCTTTAAAAGTAATACTAACGGGACTACCCGCGACATACATTATGTAGTATATATTTACTACTTACTGCTGGACGTTTCGGCTTGTTTAAACCAACCGTGGTCACGAGCACATAACACACACACACAACATAATGGTACATAATGTACGTCGCGTGTAGTCCCGTTAGTATAACTTTTATATACAATGCAACGCGAATGATGCTTTGTTTCCAATATCGGAACCCAAAGCTTATGAACCAATACGGCAATGACTTTCTCTCGCATTCTAACTATTCAAATCAAATTGATTTCTCAGACGTCGCCTCGCCGATTCCCTGTTCGCGAGCTTCAAGCTCCCGCGCAAGAAAGACGCAATGGCGGCGCCCCGATCGCTCGCGCCGCAGCAGCAGCAAAAGCGGAAGTCCGCAGTCGAACTGCTGGCGGAGTCGAAAGCTTTCTATGTGAAGTCCGAAACGGTTCTAGATAGGAAACAAGAGCTTCCGCTAAGGGTAATAATTTTGTAGATAACATAATAAAAATAGATATTTTAAAAAAGGACAGCCGCTTTTCAGACTACCACTTTTCCAAATCATTCTGCACAAGTTGCGATGTTTGAAAAATGAAGGAGTTTTGTCAGTTGTATGTAGTCTTTTCTTCTTTCTTATTCTTCTATTTGCTGTAGACCGTCGTGGACCTCAGCTGAGGTTCCACAATAATTAAGTTTCTTTAAATTCATATGGACATTTATTTGGGCTTAGATTGCAGTTTGAGAGTTTAAGGATCTGTCAAATCATATTATGTAAAATTATTTCGAATTGTGTGTATGAAGACCTGGAATCATACTGTTTCACAGTGCTACTTACAGGTGAGCAGCGGTCTGAGTCAGGCAATCGCGGCCGGCGGCTGCCACCTCGTCAGCTCCGGTGCGCTCAACAATGATGCTTGCTGCAATCCTTGTAAGTTTGACACATTATTATTTCTAACATATAAATATACATGTCACCACGCCTATGTCGCCGAAGGGGTAGCCAGAGGTTTATTTCACACCAACACTTGGCCAGTAATTTTGCTGGTCCCACGTAACGTATTGCCGTTACCGGGCACTATAGAAAAACCATAACCGCTCTGTAATTCAAACCAATATTCTAACAGCCAGGACAGATGTTACAAATCACTAAATAGAATGTTTACAATCAATAAAATCACACAAGATGTAAATATTTACTTCTTTAGTCTTGCTATGATCGTTAATACTTTATTCAGTCATTACAATATTTTCATATCTAGTTTATTTTATTTATTTCCAGATGCTACTACAAGAAGCACACGAAGGGCGGTAAGCGCTGGAGAAGGTTTACAAAACACATTGAGGAGATTGCTTGAGCATTCTGACAGTAGAGAAAATGTCTACTCGCCTGCATATGCTTGTAAGAAATCATTATATTATATTTATACCATTGTTGAAAGCATATTGGGCTTGAAAACGCCCCAAGATTACTTTCAAAAGTAGCTTTACTTTAAAAGTTAATAAATATGAAACATTTTATATATATTCAGATGATATATTTATTAAAGGCTCGGTATTAGGTCACGCATATGACATAAAATTTTAAAATAATATTTTTTTGGCTTTGTCTGTACTTACTACTTAACCTACCTAACTATTTCTTTCAGCGCACAAAATATACGCTGACACTCGCCGCCTCAAAGATTCGTACCCTGACCGGGACACCATGCCTCGCTCACAGCACACCTCAGGGACCTTTTCTGGGACATCATCATCTGGGACCTCAGGCTCAAAAGCCCACAAATCTGACCCTGAGAAGATGAATAGGCCGTTAAGTTTTGGAGATGCTAGAGTGTTCTTCCCAGAGTCTTTTGTGATACCACGGCAAAGAGCCAGCGAGGTTGTGCTTAAGGGTGCTTATTCTATACGTAAGTATTATATCCGAATAAAAAATAGATTAGTTGTTTTACAATTTCGTTAATGTGAGCATCCATTGAAAATTGAGGAAGCTTGATGACCAGTACACCCAGTAGTGGACGATTTGCATTTTAAAAGGGATGAATGATGGATGTGTGGAGTAACGAGAATTGATAAAGTGAGGAATGAGCACGTACCGAGAAGAGTTATGAATATGAGAGAACTGAAGATATAATCATAATAATAATAAATCTTTTATTTTAAAAATAACAATACATAATTTTTCATGAGATAATAGGTTGGGGAAAAAGTTTCTTCGCATTTTTTAAGAAAATTCAAAACATTTTTTAATATAGTTTATTTACATTTAACTAAAGTATGTAGGTACCATTTTGTTCGATAACTTTTTGCCATCTTGTAGGTAGGGACATGATCCCATTGCTATAGAAATTTTGGGACTTCTGGTCAAAATACCGCGACAAGTGGTTTTGGCAGTCCTCTCGTGATGTTAACCTGACACTGCCTAAAGAATTCTGAAGAGACCGAAACAGGTGGAAATCTGAAGGTGCAAGGTCAGGACTATACGGCGGATGCATTAACACCTCCCAGCCAAACTCTCTTAATTTTTGCTGAGTGGCTAAAGATGTGTGAGGTCTAGCGTTATCATGATGAAAAACCACACCCCTTCTGTTGATTAATTCCGGCCGCTTTCTCTCAACTTCTTGCTTTAATCTCATCAGTTGTTCGCAGTAGAGTTCAGAATCGATGGTCCTGCCTGGTGGTAACAGCTCATAATGAATAATGCCCTTCCAATCTCACCACACACACAGCATCACCTTGTTGCGAGTTCATGTCGTACGTGATCCACTTTTCATCACCAGTTGTCAGCTTCTTCAAAAATGGTTCGGTTTCATTACGTCGTAATAAAGAATCACAAATGAGTACACGGTTCATTAGGTTTCTTTCAGTGAGCTCGTGAGGCACCCAAATGTCGAGCTTTTTTGTGTACCCAGTTTTTTTCAAATGCGCCAAAACTGTTTTGTGGTCAATTCCCAGTTCTTTAGCTACGTCGTAACTACTGACATGCCGATCTTGCTCCACTTTTTCAAAAATGGCATCCATTTTATCTGTAATAGGGCGACCAGAGCGACGTGCATCTTTGACATAAAAATTTCCGGATTGAAAACGCTTAAACCAAATTTGTGCTACTCTCACAGACTCTGCACTAGGTCCATAAACATCGCAAATTTTTTTCGCGGCTTGCGTTGCATTTTTACCTTTATTGTAGTAAAATTTTAAAATGTATCGAATTTCTTCATTAGATTCACTCATCTTGGCGGTACGAAAAACAAATGAAAATCACACATTTTCCTAATTTGAATTTGGAATTATGTTCTTTAAAATTTAAACTCTCAATGATACCAAAACCAGCCAGATACAAATAGTATAGCCAAAGTGATTTTATTACAAGTTTATACATACTATAATGCGAAAAGACTTTTTCCCCAACCTAATATTTCCAGTAAATAATTTTAATCCTCGTGTTGGAGACTTTTCGCTCTCGCCATTGTATTAATTTGGGAAAATAGTTAAGGGCTAGGCTTACTTAAACTCGCAGGAGTTAACGTCAACGTAACCGTATCTACGAGTATAAAATTTTAGTTGTTTCTATTGTTCCAGCGAGTTCGCACTCCAGCCCTGATAACATAGAGCTTCCAGAGCCCGTGGTGAGTGGTCCAGGCTCGCCAGCAGAACAGTTGGGCGCCATCAGTCCGCCAGCGCAGTACGCACACTCTGCACCCAGGTATATCAGGTACTGACAAATTCTATATCATCATCATTTCAGCTCGTCCACTCCAGGGTATGCTCTTATATTGCGAGCATATTTCCGGGTCAGCACAAAGCGTTTCTAGAAATGTCTGGGGGAAATTTGTATGAGGAATTTTCTTGTGTGAGAAATACCAATTTTTAAATAAAGGACATTGTCCTGCCCTTCAGGCAAGTCCGAACAACAAAATCTGATAGATGTATGCAAAATTGCGTTAATTTTTCTTTTTGTTTGTTCCTTACTACGAAAGGAAAACAGTATTTTGTAGAATTTCGTGGAAGATTTTCAATTTACGATTAATTGTTTACTTGTCGTTCAATATAGGTATATCAGTTTGAGTTTCTTCGTTTGTCAATGTGTGACTTATTTCTATCTCTTTTTCAGGTCCAACTCCCACTCGCAGCCCAGCATGCGGGAAGAGGACGGATGTATCAACATCAACAGTCACAAGTCTCTACCTGATTTGCATACTCAGATCCGAGGATACACAGAACAGTAAGTTTTTTGAGGTTGATTAATTATGTAGATATATATAGTTCTATATTATATATATTAAAGTTGGGGGCAGCATACTTAGTTAACATAATAAAACTTTTTTTTCTGTTATATACAAACCTTGGACCACCGTTTAATTTCTTTCAAACTTCAGCGCTATTAGTTCAGTGGTCTGATCTATGTGTAAAGTCTGTTAAATATTCATTTTTATCTTAATTACCTTATTATTTTTTTTAATGTCGATTTTCACTATTCAAATTGTTAGAGCCGCAGCTTTTCTTAGGGTGAGTTTTTTGATCCGTAGTCCGTACCAATAGCGACAATGGAATCGCCAAAATGCGTGACGTCAGCTAGACAAATTGTCAAATTTGCGATGAAAATTCGAAGCAGATCAGCTGTGCCGCGAACCGCCATGTTACTAATTCCAGCACTGTGTTGTGGTCTATGATTGTCTATGATTATTTAACTTTAATTACATTTGAAAATTTGATAAACTGTCATATCACGACATCATACGTTTTCGCCTATATTTTAACCTACTGGTCAACCAGACCTGAACAAAAAACGTGACCCTTAATTATATTTAATGAACCGCTTGGACGAATATTGTTGAACTTGTCCAGCGCGACGATGGCTGCGGGCGAGACGGTGGGCTCGGCGGGGCGGTCGCCGCGGCGCCGGCGCCACTCCACGCACCAGCGGACCGCCTCCTGCTCGTCTAAGGGGACAAGGTGACACAGAAAATATCATATCATCACTAGCTTATGCCCGCGACTTCGTCCGCGTAGAATAATTACTTTGAGGTAGTGTGATGGTATGTAGCCGATAGCCTTCCTCAACAAATAGGCTATTTCAACACGAGAAGATTTTTTCAAATTGGAATGAACATTTAGATTCTCATATTAGAAGCAAAGTTCGTAGTGACGTAAATTTGTCCTTCCTTTGTAAAATAATAAAATAGTAATTTATATGTATGTATAAAGATGTTGACTGAAAATTATTATTTTGTCACAGACAGATAAAACGATTAGGAAGTCATTTTCATCATCATCATCAGCCTATGTTTGTCCACTGCTGGACATAGGCCTCTCCTAATGCACGCACCGCTCGCGATCTTCGGCCGTTCTCATCCAGCCCACACCAGCCAACCCACGAATATCGTCATCCGATCTTGTCACAGGCCATTCCACAGTATTCCACACTACGAATATTTTTTTATCGAAAGTTAAAATAACATTCTATCTATTATCCCAGTCACATAGATTGATCGACTAATTATGTTTACCTCTGCCATCTCGAGAGGTCCTGGGTTCGATCCCCAGTGGAGGCAAGTGTTTGGGTGATGAATTTTCAGACATTTGTTCTCCAGTCTTGGATGTTCATTATATATGTATAATATTATGTATATACTGAATAATTATGTGTATTTATCTATTAAATATATTTGTCCGTCATCTAGTATCCGTACCACAAGCAGCATTTAGTTGCTTAAAATGAGACTAGTTGATAGGTGTGAATATCTGAGGATATTTATTATTTATTTATTTATAGGTCGAACCATTCCTCATTGATGTCGTCGTGCGAGGCCTTCTCGGAGCATCCGTCACCTGGCGACGATAACTATCAATCTTATAACAGGTACGTAGATATAATACCTAGTACTTAACTTTCTCAAGATTACATAATAATTTTGCGCTGCATATTTGTAAGAGGAAGACATGTTGCGTTGACCCCAAATTAAATCGAGAACAGGGCAGGAGAAAGAAGAAAAAGAGTAGGCGGAGCTTTGAAATAATAAACCTTCCACCTCCCACGGCGATACCAGTTATTGTGGCCGAACCACGAGAGATGCGCGAGGATTTTGCGACAATTATATTGGGTACCTATGAAATTGGTGTTTTTATTCTGTCTTAGCAATTTGTCCGTAACTATTAAGTTTCAGAACATTCTTATGAAATAATTGCCTCTTCTAAAAATAGACCATATATTTGAGCTCGTATTATTTAATTTGATATTTTTTTGTAAGTTTAATTGTGTTAAAATTAGACACAAAGACAATTATTTTTAACTGCCTCCCGAATACATCATTTGATTTGCATTAACATAAAAACGATGAATAATTTTTATCAAGCGTGTTCACACACATATTGCTAAAGCTTGTCTAATGATACATGCCAAATATTATTATCTCTGAATTTGTCGTTGTGAAGAAAACTGATAAAATGTTAGTATGTAAAATGCAGACATCGCCAAAATCTCCATACAAAACACCAATTTCATAGGTAAGGACCTAATAGTATTCTATAGACCATATTTTGTATGCAGCCGGTGCGGATCGTCATTCGCGCGCGATTCCGGCGGCTCGAGCGGACACTACACGCAACGCAGTGCGCCGCCGCACACTCGACGACGGACCGATTCGGGGTCTTCTACGCAGCACGAGCACAGGTAAGACAGCACGAGCACGGGTGAGACAGCACGAGCACGGGTGAGACAGCACGAGCACGGGTGAGACAGCACGAGCACGGGTGAGATAGCACGAGCACGGGTGAGACAGCACGAGCACGGGTGAGACAGCACGAGCACGGGTGAGACAGCACGAGCACGGGTGAGACAGCACGAGCACGGGTGAGACAGCACGAGCACGGGTGAGACAGCACGAGCACGGGTGAGACAGCACGAGCACGGGTGAGACAGCACGAGCACGGGTGAGACAGCACGAGCACGGGTGAGACAGCACGAGCACGGGTGAGACAGCACGAGCACGGGTGAGACAGCACGAGCACGGGTTAGACAGCACGAGCACGGGTGAGACAGCACGAGCACAGGTGAGACAGTATGAGCACAGGCGACACAACGCGAACATATGTGAGATAGCATGAGAAAAGGTGAGACAGCACGATCTCATTTGAGCCAGAACCCAGCACGATGTGGTCGCTCGGTGGTCGATGGACCACTATTGACATTGACTATTAGAACACAGACGTCTGACAACGCCAATGCTGGCATAATAAGAATACATTAAGTGACCATGGGCAGCGCATATAGTCCGAAAGATCTGGTCAAGGTCTCTGGAAAATGCAAGACCCCGAACGTTACAGAAATCCTAGGTATTATTCAACTCAATAGTGGTCTATCCTATATCGACGATCTCGTTTTTAGTTATGTTTTTATATAGAAATATTTGTAATGAATCAACAAACTCAAGATTAGGTAGGTAACTTCGTAAATAACAGCATAACATGTTCTACGGCTATTAGTGGTTGGTACGCGTTGGCTTTACATTGAAAACAAAGCTACCTTCGCCATGGTCAGGCCGTGGATGGGTGACCAAGACTTTGCGATCTCGAGCTCCTTCGTGCTTCGGAAGGCACGTTAAGCCGTTGGTCCCGGTCGCTATTGCGACTGTTTCTACCCACCAACCCGCGTTGGGCCAGCGTGGTGGTGTTACGGCCGATACTCGTCATGTGTTTCTCCATGAGGAAGGCCTGTGTCCAGCAGTGGGGCGTGTATAGGCTGAGGACAAATATATGTGTTCCCAGCCGCTACAACTGGTTCGAGTGCGAGGGCGGGTTAGAGTGCTACGTGTCTGCGCCGCCGCAGTTCCAGGACGGCGCGCCCTCGCCCCCCGCGCGCCCGCCGCCCGCGCCGCTTGCCAGGGTCGGGATACATTTTCAGGTAACTTTATATGAAACGTCAACGGAAACACGGACAGACTTAAACTTATTTTCCACCAATGGGGCGAGAAAAGACGACCTTGAAAATTATGTGGAATTTTTTTTATTACAAATATGCTCAACCACTCAATTCCGGAGCGCACATAATACCAAATATATTGTGTTGACATGCCCGAATGTGTCTGGGTCTGTGTTAATAGAAAACCAATAACACTTGGTAGAAATACTTTAATTTATTTGAAATAATATGTATGTTTATTTCAACTCGACAGTCTTCTTCTTCACCTCTTCTTCATAAGGACATTTCTACATCTCACTTCCTTGTACGTTTGTTGGTTTTATGCGTCAAAGTTTGCCTTCTGGATTATTCCAGCTACCAGGCTCCGCCAGAAAGGTAGATATGACGATTTTTAACGCGCTGGCGCAAGCGTTGAACGTAGTAGCGTTAGCGTTAGTAGCGAGCTGTCAAAGCAGAGATGAATTTGTATCACGATTATAGAGAACGCGTGCGTAACAAAAACCTTAAGTGAAAAGCGCCTTTACTTCGCTGAAAGGTGGTAAGCTTTAGAAACCTTTATGAGAATAGGTATGTGTATGTACAAGTACACTCTACCAAGACACTGGCAACGGGTCGTTCTAGCGACATTGTTAAACCTACTTGGTTTTTATTTAATTAGAACAGCCTGGCCACGTAGACATACTTAGATAATTTTAAATATGACGTATGTCTGTCACTATATTAATATCTACTGAATACACTATATATTTTTTAACTTAAATTATTTTATTTACTTCGACACTGCTTTTTAAACTCAATCTCTAAAAGACATAGTTATATTTTGACACTTTTTTAAAGAGTAGGTAATTAGATAGTACCCACATGGCACCCACACAATCACGCCTGTAATCCCCGAATGGGTCGGCAGAGTCCAAGGAGCACTGTGTTCCTTAAGACCACATTTAGCCATACAAAAATTGGGTTTGGCCGTATGGAAAATCGTGAAAGAGTGGCTAGCTCATCGCCTACACAATCACAGACCCAGTACCCAATACGCCCTTGGTCGCCTTTTACGATATGCTAGGCAAGAAAAGCAGATAGATTAATAGATAACTCTTTATTGTCAAATTTCAACTCTATGTACCTATATTTCTTAGGCGAGCGCGCCGCCGCCGCAGTTCCAGGACGAGCCGTACGAATACGAGTGCGCGTACAGAAGCCCGGCCAAATGCGCGGCCAGGAACGAGTACAACAAGGAGTACCCCAGGTACGGACTAGACCGACGCTACTGTCTGGGTTGAATTGAAGCTGTTTTTGTACTTTTACGTTGGAAAAATTTGGTCCTTCGAGCCGGGCCAGTGAAAAGCCCCGTTTTAACAGTTTTCATAAACAATTACACACTTTTTTTTATAAATAAAATAATTATAGTCTAGACTACGGACTTTTCATCAGCCGACACTTCAGGCGGGCTGTTAATCAGTAGGAACTTGTATGAAAGTGCTCACATAACCTTAACGGCCCGGCCACGACTACCGAGCGGCGAGCGGCGCTTCAGGCGTTTTTTCTTTTCATTGCTCGCTTGCGACGCGCGGACGCAAGTGACGCATGTATTGAGCGAGAAATGAAAAGAGAAAACGCCTTCCACTGCCGCTCGCCGCTCGTAGTCGTAACTAGGCCGTAAAAAATGGAAATGGCTTTACGATTCTCTTCACCCTTAACTAACTGGACTGTTTAGTCAGAGTAGTGTGCGCGTTCGTAGCCCAACCCGACTAAACTATCGGCCGATTAAGTCTGTGGTTTAAAATTGAAAATTATTACCTACTACTTATGACATTGAAAAGTGTAAATGTTTTTTTTTAACTTCCCATAGATATCACGAAGCGAGCACGGAGATTATTAACAAACAGTCTCAGTACCAAGACAGCCGCTTGCGCTCACGCATCGACGATACGCAGGAGTATGTTAACACAACGCAGGTAATTAAAAACACTGAAATGTTTTATCAATTTGCGTTGTCAAAAATACCTTGGGTGCCGCTGCCATCTTTAAGCTTATACACAGGCTTCGGAGACTACAGGCATGATTAAATGTATGTATGTATAGTTAGAGCAATCATCTTCAATTATTTATTAATGTAATTTGACAGTTTACGAGTACTAGCTCGTTTACAAGCTCTTCTTCCATAGCCATAGTCGCCATCTTGAATTTTTTGTGATTGTATTTTGAGCAAATACGATGTAATAAAACGGTACATCGCTATTCTGAACTGTCAAAATACGAAAGCGAAGAATCGTCAAATGCGCTCGTCATAAGCCTCAACCTGTCACGCTGAGCACAAGTGCAGTCACTGCTTGGTGAAGCGCGGACTATGGCAGTGGACTGCTTTTGCGGTGCTTTTGCCTAGTCTCTGACTAACCCTTAGGGGACGACAGTCGTGATTAAATGTATGTTTGTATGTAAATAGTTTATGTTGATTGCAAATTCAAAATCGAAGGAAGTAATAAAATAATTTGTGTTAGATATGCCCGCCTGAAGAAGTGACGTCGCCGCTGGGTACTTTCAAGCGACAGAGGTGCTTACGCTACAAGCAGCGGCGGCCCAGGCCTATACTACGGTCCAAGTCTGACATCTCTGACCGGTAAGTTTTTTGGTAGCTTTTAAATATCTTATCAAACATGCAGTCTCGGGTATGCTGACTGTAGTTGGTATAGATTGTGTTGAGTCTCAGAGTAAACAGAACTGGAGTAGCCATTAGTCAATTTCTCAAACATGTTTTTCTGCCATTTCTTGCGGGGGGTGAGGTTACCACTACACTGAAAGCCAGCACACATAAACAATAACTTTTACCGTTTTTACAAATGCACACATGCATAATTCGACACACAAATTTAAATTTCATGCACACACACGCTTAAAATAGTCACGTGGGGTGTGCGTTTTGACAACGTCACAGCCGCACTCCCCACGAGACTAGCGCTCGAAATTTGAAATCGTAGAATTCTAAAACATGAAATAATGAAGTAAATAATCATGATATCCTAAAAATTATAATTACAAATAAAAGGTGACACCATCTTTTAGCATACTCGATGTTTTCTATTTATTTTTACAACAAAAAACAGCACAGGCAGGCATTTTTGCAGGAGCTCTGTTCGCCGCAACGTTTACAATGTTATGGCTGTCAAAATGGCGGCTCAACTAGTTTTATTAAACGTGCAAGCATCCGATGCTTGTGCATTTGGCAGAGGGGAATGTTAGACAAAGGCTACTCCAGTTCTGTTTACTCTGAGTGTTGAGTTTACAGACTATAATTAAAATGGCTATTTAGTAATTACAACGGATAAGGGCAGCTTCGATGCGTGCACGCCATGCGGCCCTATTTTTATTTGTTTTCTATTGTGGTTATGGTCAGTCTAGAAAGACCCAGATTTTTTTAAATTAACTTCTTAAAGGATACAAAACCAGACACAATAAAACTGATTGCCTCTCAAGAGGTTTAAAATCACAACAAATGACACATTAATAGGTACCTGATGGTAAGCGCCAAATGGTAGAGGAATCCATTTGCAGATCTCTGCCGTCTTACCCTATCTAGGGTAACAGCCATCTAGTTAAATAACCACCAAAACTGGTTGGTGGTAGGGCTTTTCAACCCGCCTGGCTAGCTACCACCGTCTTACCTAAATTTGTCGCCATAATAACAATGTTTTAGCATTGTTGTTGAGGATTACAGGTGAAGTTCGCTTCCACCTTCGGCCTTATCGTCACTTACCATCAGGTGGGATGAAGGCCAAGAGCAAGTAGATGGATCAAGAAGAGTATGTAAGGATCGTAGCAAGCGGAAAGAAGTAATATCTGTCTCTTTATTGAAAAGTCGTACCTTGTATGTTATTCCAGCTACCGCCGCACAGACGGGCGCAGTCCCGCTTCCGCTCCCTGCGAGTCTGAAGACTCTCCCGACAGCCGCTGTCCGTCAGAAGAGTCTCTGCGGCTGCAGCAGTTCTTCGAGCGTCTGGGCCTGGAGCCGAGGATCTTCGACGCGGTAGTGCGCGCGCCGCCGCCCGAGAGCCCGGTTTTCTTCTCTTCGGCATCTACGGTTGACTCTAATCAGATTGCAGCTGCTGCGGATTACACAGTAAGTTTTAAATTCTATATGCCACTCAGCGGACCAATAGAGAAAGAGAGAGAGAGAGAACCAATAGAGCTATGCAGGAACGAGGAGGTTCTAAATAGTCTTCGGAGAAGCTTAGACTGCAGCAGTTCTTTCAGCGCCTGAGCCTGGAGGCGTGACTGTTCTTTGACCTCTACCGCTGCGGATTACACTGTAAGTCAACACTATTTGATTTTAAATCCGCAGTCAGTAAACAAGCTCGCAATCAGCCATTAGCGAGGGTTACTCTTGGAATTTTCAGCGTGACCAGGAAGGAGATTCGGAAAAAATCTTGGATCAGCGAGATGGCGCGAGTTGGTGTTCTTTCGAGGAGATCCACAGTAGAACTAAGGTCACCGAGGTAGCGAGAGCTGTTCTTCTCTTTAGCGTTCAGATTCCTACACAATAATTTTCAAGCAGATATAAGCGGCAGAGTGTAGAGCAGAGCGCTGTTCCTCCGAGGAGTCTCCGCCTGGGCCTGGAGCCGCAGCTTCACGCGGACTCTTCAAGCATCTACGGTTGTTTCTAATCAGATTACTCCGTCTAATCACATTGCTCCAGAGACCTTCGCGGTCGAGTGGTCTGTATGCCGGTCTCAAGGCGTCACCATCTCGAGAGGTTCTGGGTTCGATCCCCGGTGGGGGCAAATGTTTGGATGATGAATTTCAGGCATTTGTTCTCCAGTCTTGGATGTTTATATATATTCAGGATATTTATATGTATTTATCTATTAAATAATTTTATCCGTCATCTAGTGTCCGCAGCACAAGCAGCATTGGTTGCTTTAAATGGGGCTAGTTGATAGGTGCGAAAGTTTGATATATATATTTATTTATTAAAGGAAAAAAAAGGTTGCTGCGGCTTCGGCTTACACTGTATATCCCTATGATTTTCACATTCAGTCACTGAAGATGGAAAGCACTACGCTTGGAATTTCTCAGTGGTATCAAGCAGAAGATCCGTTAAAGAACTACTAATGGTCGCCGATATTGTAGTTTTCCTTAAGGTGCCTGCAGAGCTATGCTATGTATGTGTAGCTATGCTGAGGGGCGAGGACAAATAGACCAATAATATTTCGCTTCACGTGACTCACAAAATGGTGCCCTCCTATTCAAAACTCTGGTGGAAAGGCGCCCTTAACCGAAGTGGGACTTATGTGGGCTGTTAATTTAGGAATATTCATAATTATTTATTTGCTTTTTTGTAGCGACACGAAAAAAGTATCGATACTTTATGGTATCGAGTAGGTTTCTTTTCGATACCGATACTTTTGTACTCGATACTTTGTATTCGATACTTTTACTTAACAAGTACTTTTGACAGATATCGTATCGAATAAATTACTTTTTTTTTATTTATTCATTTCATAATTTATGGCAACATTAGCAACGCCATCTTGTTTAATCTTGCTGAAGCTTTCATTCATAGAGTTAGTTCCGTTGCCGGTAGGTTGCCGGATTCACATTTCACTTGTTTAATTAGTCTATTATAGTCTATATGGACTATAATAGACTTTTATTAGTCTTTTATTATACTTTTATAATAGTTTTTTATTAGTAGCTGTATGGGCTTAGATCCCTTTGCCTAACCTCACGGAAAAGTTATACAAAAAAAACTCTGGTTCATTCGTTCGTTGAGTCTCTCTAATCTGTGCGTTGTTGTTAACTGACAGTTGGTTGTTATATGGTTGTTATTTATAACATTTTGATATTTATCGATTTTCTTGCGTTATTGATAAATGATAATTGACTTATTGATATTTCAACCTATTCAGAACAGCACTCACAATTATTCTGTGTTTGTATCGGAATTTGAATCATTGCCGCCTTCAATGTAAAGAATGCCGCCTACCAAGAGTGACGTTTGGCAGTATTTCGTCAAGATTAACAAAGACGAAGTGAAATGTAAGATTTGTTTCAAAACCTTAAAATCGTCAGGGAATACGTCAAACATGAATAAACATTTAAAGAAACACCCTAATTCTGATGCCTCAAGGTAATTTTTTTTAATGATTATATGGTCCTTATTTATATAACCTAAAATTTGTTTTGTAGTAATTTAATAGGCGCACGAAACTGATTATTTTATATATTCTTTTTAGTGTAAAAGGAGATAAAAAACAAACGACGATGTCGACGATTCAGAAAATGTTAGAACTGTCGAATTTACCGAGTCGTGATGACGAACCTCAACCATCAACAAGTACATCGAAAGCACCTGAATCAGGTACATTGCTAACAACTCCTTCACCATCTGATGTCGAGAGAATTCCAATAGTAATCAGTGGTGATGGTGAGTTAGAAGAAACCTATGCACCACTTCCAAAAAAAAGGCAACTTTCAATTATACAATCAATGGAACGAAAATACTCTTATTTGGATGGAGGAAAAGATTATTTGAAACTCTGCAAATGTTTGCTTTATTTTATTTGCGTCGATAAAAGACCGTTTGACATTGTGAAAGGGCGTGGGTTTAAAAAATTGATGCATCAAGCGTGTCCATCATTTAAAATTCCTCATGTAGATACCCTTAAAGCACAATTCGAACACTTTCATAGTGTAATGCGTTTGAAAGTAGAAAATATATTTGACAATGTAGATCACGTGGCATTAACCTGCGATATTTGGAGTGAGATGATGACTGTTACCAGTTATTTAGGGGTTACTGCTCATTATTTGCAAGAAGACAAACTGGTGTCACGTTGCATAGCTACCGTTGCACTGGATCAGCGTCATACTGGTGATTTTATCGCTGAAAAATTAAAAGAAATTTGTGCAGGTATACACATCAGTTTGGATAAAATAACTGCAGTAGTTACAGACAATGGCTCGAACATGATAGCCGGCATAGCAAATTTTCTAGAAAAGAACAAACATTTACCTTGCTTTGCTCATACAATTAATCTAATCGCTGAATCTGCCATGTCAGTCAATGATTTAGGAGCATTAGTAAGCAAGGTACGAGACATTGTAAAATTTTTCAAGAGCAGTGTAATCCTCAGTGACTCTTTACGTCAAAAGCAAACTGGGTCTCAACCTCTCAAACTGATTTTAGACGTGAAGACTCGGTGGAATTCCGTCTATTATATGCTACAGAGATACATTGAATTAGCACCAATAGTTCATCAAATTTTGATGTTAAATACAAAAGCACCACCCACACCATCGGCTGTAGAAATGCAAAATATTAAAACATTGATTTGTATTTTGAAACCGCTGGAGTATGTAACCAAAGAGTTATCAGGTGAACAGTATGTAACCATTAGTAAAATAATTCCGATGGTGAACTGTTTGAAGACGCAGATCAATAATATACCTATGGCTGTAGGTGATGGTGATGGTCCCCATGGAAGGGTAATAGATACAGTAAAAAAAGAAATCCTAAAACAGATAGAACGCCGATTCGGACATATTGAAGATAATTATTTGATTGCAATGTCATGTTTGCTAGATCCGAGATTCAAGAATATCCATTTTCAGGACGCTAAAGCTTGTGCAAAGGCAATTTCTTTACTGAGAAGATATATAACAACGTCTCCTAGTGTTATCGGCAGCGATCATGATGACAGCGATTCCTCTCTTGAAACAACTTACGATTTTTGGAGTCACCACAAGAAATTAGCTCACACGAAAAAGCGAAGTAAAACCAGTTCTTCATCACAGTTTGAAAATAAGGATGAAATAAGCCATTATTTATCTACACAGGTTTCGCCACTTTCTTTGGATCCTCTGAAACAATGGGAAGACATGAAAGTTGTTTTCCCAAAATTATATAAATTGGCACGAGGATTTTTATCGATTCCTGCGACTTCAGTGCCCTCAGAAAGATTGTTTTCGAAAGCTGGAAGTACAATTACTAAAACCCGTAACCGCCTATCGCCAAAAAGGCTCGACGAACTTCTTTTCTTGAGTGATTGTAGCGAGGAGGAATGGGATTTATAATATTTTAGATTAAAAAATTGTGGCTTTACTTACAGGTTGTTTTTATTTATCTTATAATTATATGTACTATTTGTTATTTTTTCATTTTCTCTTACTGTATGAAGGTACAGTACAGACGATACTTATTGACTAACATTGACAAACTAACGTATGGCGTAGCGCGTAGGCCCTGCCTGAGAAAAGAACTCGATACTTTGAGGTATCGATACTTTTGTGTCGATTCTTTTACGAGTACGATACTTTTTTATCGATACTACTCATGAGTACAGTATCGATACTTTCTATTCAATACCGTGTCCCTACTTTTTTGTTGTCATAAAAAGTCGGTCGTATTTAGGGTGTGTAGTAATACCTAGTCAGACCAATAGCGTCAATGGAAACGCCAAAATGTATGAAAAAATTTAAAATTTGCGATGAAAATTCGAAGCAATTTATATTGGGTCCTTACCTATGAAATTGGTGTTTTTATTCTGTCTTAGTATTTTGTCTGTAAACAACTATTAAGATTCAGAGTATTCCTAAAAAATAATTACCTCGTCTAAAAATAGACTATATTTTTGAGCTCTTCTGATTTGTTTTGATAATTTGTTGTATGTTTAATTGTGTTAGAATTGGACACGGAGACAACTCTTTTTAAGTGCCTCCCGAATACACCATTTTATTTGCATTCACTTAAAAACGATAAATAATTTTTATGAAGTGTGATATTCCACATATTACTAAAGCTTGTCTAATGATACATGCCAAATATTATTATCTTTGGATTTGTCTTTGTGTAGAAAACTGATAAAATGTTAGTATGGAAAATGCAGATTTCCCCAAAATCTCCATACAAACACCAATTTCATAGGTAAGGACCTAATACTTACATCAGCGTGTTGTGGTTAAATTGTCTATGATTATTTAGCTTTATTTATATTTGAAAATTCGACTATTGGACAAGCTGTGATATCACGTCATCATACGTTTTCGCCATTGATTCATATTTTAACCTACTGGGCAATCTGATCTCGGATCAAAAGTTGACCTTTCGTTCTTGTCCCACAGGTACAAGGACCAGGGGTTCAGAAGCAAATCTACCGAAACACAGAACCGCCCAGCGTGGTGGAGAGAAACGCTAGAATCATCAAATGGCTCTGTCAGTGCAGGAAAACACAACAGCTACCACAGTAGATGCTAGAGATACGATCATCTTTAACCAAACAAACCATTATGTAATCCTTCTTAAATATTATTAACGAGGAACGAGATCTTTGTATTTTAAAAAAAGCAGCATGACCGATAAAACACAACAACATATCATCACGCTTCTATCCCCAAGGTGGTGATAACACCCACATTTCGCCAGATATGTTATGTTCCCATGTAGCAGGTGGTGAGCCTGCCATGCACCGGGCACAATGCCAATAAAACACGACATGGTGAAATATTAGCGTTATTCTTAACTGCCAAACATACCCAGAAAAGACGCCATCTTGAAAAAATATATTTATAATTTTGACAGTTCATATCGGTAAATCGGTTTTATCGTGTCGTGTTTTGGTTAGTCGGCCCCAATGTTTAAACCATAGAATAGAACAAAGATTTTTGTCGCACTCCTTGTGCGCTTACTTCATTCCTGTGCATTTGACTCAAAAGGTAAAAAAAACAGCGACGAATTAAAAAGCAATGATGAAAATAAATTCGTAATCAAGTTTACGAAGGGGTATATGAACAAGAACGCTTTCTAGGTGTTTATAGACCATACTGATTCTCTCAGCAGGGAATAAGATTCCGTTGTATTGAAAAACAGCACTTAGGACATATATTGATAAGGGTTACAATTGAACCAAGACTGCAAAAATGTCTATAGAAGTAGTGTACTGTGTTTTAGTACCAACCTTAACCTCTAAGGGAATTTATGGTGGTGAGAATTAAAAATAAATAATTCAATTTTTGAAATCGAAAATTAAAATTATAACCTCAAATCCCTAATTGCGACGATGATGAAAACCAAGAGAGAAAAAAATACGATTTTAAATTAAAATGTTTCTTAGGCTAAAGAGTTAGGTATACCTACAGAAAATGTTCGAAATGATAATAATTATTATAAATTAGCGGCATGGCCACCGACTGCTGATTACTAAACGATTCTAGTTCATTAGTTAGGTGAAATGTATCCTAGGTGTAATGAACATTATTAACTTAGATACAATGTTTATTGAAGATCATATTTTATTTCAATTGCTTCATACTATAGGTACTAAAATAATGTTTGACCAAAATGTTAAAAATGGTAATGTCATGAAGAAAAATACAAGAAAAAATAATTATTTATTTTTATGCTATAAGTATGCTATCCAAATTTTTAACGTAGTTACTATACTAAGAAGTTAAGAACTATCAAAAAATAGAATTTGATGGTGCATTCAATCCCTGTTTCAGTGATTGATTAAAGTTGATTTTTAATTTAACATTTAACATATTAAACCGACGTTGCCCATGTATTTTGTCATAAAAAAAACTTTTAAAACGTAACTAATTCTAAATGCAGGACCTTGGCCAAAAATATTAAAATAACTATTTTCCTTCAATTTTAAAGAAACAGAGCTATAGTATATAACTATTTTTGTCTTCATTACCCAATGATAAAAAATATCATTGTCATTGCGTGGTACAATTGAGAGCTTGTTTTTAAATCCGTGTGTTATTCCAAAAAGTATTCAAATGAGTTGCATTTAAAAATTCCTTAATAAAGATAGTAATTTATTGCATTTATCCATCGATTGATAATCATTTTATTGATTTTTTATTGGTAGAATGATTTATTCTTACACTTATCATGTCATTAAAATTCTATTTTGCATAAATATCGATCTGAATATTATTATAAATCAATAGATAAATATAGTATCGCATTTAAAAGTATACCCATGAGCAAGATATCACCATTTTAGACATTGTCGTTTTTCCTCCATTAATACCTACAACGCAACAACAAATACTTTATCAAAAAACATAGAATGACAAGGTATTAGAATGGGTTTATCTTTTTGTTCGTGGCTATCTTTCGAAATGAATTTTGGTGGATATTAATTTTATGTCCACCTCACACAAGTTTGAACTATTGTTACTGAGTACCTTTTACCAATTTATGTTCCTCATATGGATTTGTCTTTCGTCTTAGCTATAAACATTTTCAAGTCTTTCCACTAATGATTATATTTATCTATCCTAAAGAGTATTTATTGTGTATCTATTCTAAACTGTAAAATATTATAATATATTTGCGGGAGCACAAAATGGATCAATTTTAGGTGATATACTTAGTATTGAGTTGTGCCAAATTATATTCTTAAACTAATAAATAGATTTTATAAACTATATCGCATAAAGAGACAGGATATGATAAAATGAGACGCTATTTCAGTAATAATTCTGAACTATCAAAAATTGGTTGCAGCCGCCATCTTGTCAGGTTTTAAAGGAAATTTGACTTGTTTTATCATATTCTGTTTCAATTGTCATGCTAGCTTTACATCGATAGCACTTGTACAGTCGAGTTCAGAAATAGGTGACAGTGTTTATTCCCTTGCAATGAGAGTCATTTACTGTCAAACGTGCATACATACTTTTGAACTGGACTGTATATAAATATTGTCAAATATGATATCACAATAATGAATTACTTAGACCTTATAACAAAGGTCTGAGGTTACTAACTGTTATCGCATAATAGCTAACGTTAAAGGAATACAACGCAACAATTTAAAATAATTTATATAAATAACCGTTAGATTAATTATTCAATAGTGAAATAAATACAATTCTAAACGTACAACTCGTTGAGTCGTATTAACTTGGTACAGTCAAAATTAAAAAAAATATATAAAATTACCAATTACATTTTCAACCTCAACGTGTACAATATAAAGAGCAAAAATTTATTAAGAAATATTGACAGTTTGTTCTGACGAACTGTTGTCTGTACCTAACCTACACATGTTGTACCTATTTTAAATAATTTGAGTCGATGATATCACATCTTCGTCGACATACGCCACGACACGATAGATATCGCCTGTGATGTGATTAAAAAAGAGGTGCACTTAAGAGCTCTAATATAATTATTATTTGTATAGTTACATGCAAATTTATGTGTACCTACACATATGACAGTAGATTCGCTTTTGTTAAGAGTCAATAACTTACTATAAAAAGTGTCGAGATACTTTTGCACGTGACTGTACAAAGATATTGTTGCGCTCACTTCAGATACTACGAAACAATCTTACAATAGATTTGAAACTCTAATGTGTTGAATATTAAGTTCAAAATTTAATGTATTTTGTAACTTTAACAATATGTTTAGTTCTTAGCTATACATTGATTTCCATTCAGTAAACTGGCTTCTCACTATCTATTGTTTTAAATAAAATCCAGACCGTGATCATAAAGGACTAAACGTTCTATATTATTTTTTAATGTCAAACACTATAGATATTGTCGTATCATCATCAGCTGCTGCAACAATCTACTCATACTCATATATATATGATAAAATGTATTTCAAATACTTTTTAAATGTTATGTTTTCACAATAGCTAATAAAACATTTTTATTCCTCATAAAAAACAAAATTGTGGGGTGGAGAGATTAATCGTTTACTTTGTTCGAGTTTGAAGTGCGGTTCTTTATCTTTGGCTAGAAGGTCAAGAGCCCAAAGCCGTAAAATACAAAAAAAATTACGTATCGTTGAATTTAAAACTTACTATACCAGCTAGACTGCCTCTGATTATCATATTGTATTATAATAAAGTTAGTAACTAATGTGTGTTTAGTAGAAGATCGTAGAGTGTTTTGAATAGAGTACGTCTTGGCAAAATTGAGTCGTTATTACATAATAATAGATTAGGTATAACTCCAGTTGGAACAGTCTGTCAAGTAGGTTTTTTTCGGCTCTGCGATTGGTTAACTTGAATTTGAAATTAGCTTGTACTGTGTGACGTCACCATTAGACTGCCAAAAACCCTGGACAAGCTGTTTATTTACACTTCGTTGGCCTAACTAATACTAACTAAATACTGCCTTTACATATCTGAATATACTTTTTAGTGCATTTAGAAAACTGTATTGTTTTCAATGATAAATACAATGTATACAAAGTACCTACTGAGGCTTAATTCAAATTAAAGGTATCGGTCGGAATTTTTTATTTTTATGAGGGAGTATCGTTTGAGGTCCCAATAATTTTAAAAAATTAAGAGGAAACGAAAAAACACTAACAACCCTTCTAGCATGACCAGCGAAAGTTTGGTTCATTATGTATGATGTACTCAGAGTAAACAGAACTTACTCCAGTTCTGCCATTAGTCATTCATTAGTCATTCAATCATTAGCCATTAGTCAATTTCTCAAACATTTTTTTCTGCCATTTCTTGCGGGGGGTGAGGTTACCACTACACTCAAAGCCAGCACACATAAACAATAACTTTTACCGTTTTTACAAATGCATACATGCATAATTCGACACACAAATTTAAATTTCACGCACACACACGCTTAAAATAGTCACGTGGGGTGTGCGTTTCGACAACGTCACAGCCGCACTCCCCACGAGACTAGCGTTCGAAATTTGAAATCGTAGAATTCTAAAACATGAAATAATGAAGTAAATAATCATGAAATCTTAAAAATTATAATTACAAATAAAAGGTGACACCATCTTTTAGGATACTCGATGTTTTCTATTTATTTTTACAACAAAAAACAGCACAGGCAGGCATTTTTGCGGGAGCTCAGTTCGCCGCAACGTTTACAATGTTATGGCTGTCAAAATGGCGGCTCAACTAGTTTTATTAAACGTGCAAGCATCCGATGCTTGTGCATTTGGCAAAGGGGAATGTTAGACAAAGGCTACTCCAGTTCTATTTACTCTGAGATGATGTATCTACTATATACTGTCATATACGTTTTAGCCGCCATCTTGAATCTATTCTTGTGATGAGATACTTTCAATGGTCATATTAAGCCGACAGTGTTATTTTAGCCTTTATTTATTATAATATTATTTTATATGATGATAGTCTTTCGCACTCTTTTGCCAAGTTGGTACGAGTATAGAATTTATTTGAGTATTAATAAGCATTTCTGGTTCTTATAAGACTGTCGTTGGTTTGTCTGTTTCATTGTATGATTCTGTGATATGGTTCAAAAATCCGTAAATGTTAAATGTATTTAATTGAGTTGTTTTCTTGGTATATAAAAAAATTAAGGTTATGTACTGTTCTATACAATAGTAAGCGATTATGTGGAATTTGTGGTATAAATTGGTGATTTATCATAAATTAGTTAAATATTACTAAAAACAAAGTATGTACAATGTTTATTATTATGTTTATTATCTGTTTTCTATTATACCGAATATCTTGTACGTACTTTAAACATAATTCGTTTATTTAATATAAGGTCTAGGTTTAGTAAAACGGTATGATCTTCAGCATTGGATGCTTCCAAAATTTGTGTAAATAAGATTTACTTATTAGGAGTTTATTGTGAACAGAATAATTACATTGTGCTCTGAAAACTTTTTATGGTTGTTTTATTGTCACTATTTACAAGAGAAGAAAAAATACTAAGTATTAAAAATTCATCAAGCTCAAGGCCTCCTCGAGTGGTGTGTGTTACCAAAATCCCTATTTCGACTGATATGAAGCCATGACTGAAACAAACAAATCGCTCATCCAAAAGAATATTAACGTAATTACGTTTTTGCAATTTTTCAGGAGAGCGTTTGACATCGTAAATATTGTGTATTTCCAATCATTCTATTGATATATTTTAATAGTTATGTTGTGTTACTTTACTACCAATAATATTATATAAAAAGTTTGCGAGAAAACACAAGATAACTATTAAAAAAAAAAGAAATAAAACAAACCAGACGTACATTTATGACATTTTATAAATCAAATAATACAGTTATGACATTAAACTAGGTTTGGATATGGGAATAAATCATGAATTTAATCAACATTATATTCAATTTTAGTTTTATTTTTATAAATCTGTCTACATTTCATAAACTTTGTCGATGTTTCCGCGTATCTTTACGAAGTATAGGCCAAAACCATGACGGCAGTGACTTTCTGTCGGAAACTAATTGAACAACATTTCTGTCGTTTTTACCACGGATAAAACATGTACAACATGAAGTTTTGGCATCAAAAACTCATTTTCGACTTTTCGGTAATTATGTCATTATTCTTTTGGATGAGCGAAATATTCTTTACAAACATTTGTCTGAAATCGAAACCCTACCTGCATCGTCACTACGACGAAATTAAATATAATAACTTCAATCAGCTCGTGAGCTTTCTAAATGCCTTCGTGCTTTTTAAAATAAGAGCGCCGAAGTGATTCGTACCCTTTCGTTATCAGCCTATTAGGTATGTCAAACGCCTTCCTACACGGAGAAACAACAGGAGCATGGGCTTGCCCAATGCAGATTGGTCTCAAGATTGGTGCATTGGGCCAGCATCATTCTATTCTATATGATTAGTACCAGTACTGGTACCTACTTAGGTACAAGTATCGACGCAGGTACTATGTCTGGCATTGCAATCGTATCAATCATACCGTTTCTAATAAGTACCGGCATTTTAAGATCGAGTACTTCAAATAGGCTAGTTGACTCTTATCAAAAGTAATGAAAATAAATAATGTGTCATTCTCATAATATTTAGTACAAGGGTCCGAAATATACCAAGTTCGATAAATATAAATGAAGGATTGCTGTAGAAATTCAATTTAAGTTTGTTTTATTTTTACTTGTTTTTTCATCTTCCGAAAACACCATCCACCATGCTCGTGAAATCAGTTGAGTAACGCTTCATGTAAACAATTACTACGCATGGCCAAAATCCGTCAAATCGCCAGACGCAACCAATCAAGCATAACTGTCAGCTATGTCACACATGCGTATTGAATTGTTTACAATAATCGTGACGCTACGGCACAGATAATTCAAGGGCCGAAGGCGTTTTTGACATTTAAGCAAAAACGTAATTTAAAATTTATTGTGTTAAGCTTCAGAAAAAATTGTATTATTTTTTATGGTGATGGCTATCGGTAATTAATCATTTGGGGCCCAATAAAAAAAGTGTGCGTTGTCCCAGCGGAAAAAGTTAAAATTTCTTATTTTGATGTATACAGATTTTCAGTGTATGACATCGTGAAAATGTGTATGATATGTAAAAATTTGTTTAAACAGCTATTGAGGAGTTATTATTCAAAAACTGATTCCGCTAGGACAACGTTGTCCCAGCGGAACTTTTTTTACATAATGGAAAAAAAAGAAAAAATGGTTATTCATAAATTTGTACATAACCTGAGGTAATTGTGTGTATATAAATAAAACTTGTGCGACATTAAACTGCGAAGATATTCAAGTTTCCGCTGTGACAACGTTTTGCCATGTGCTAGATTTCATAGAAATCACTTTTATGCAGAGCTGTCGATTTTTCTGAACATTGTTTTAAATTTGTTTATAATATCTGTCTAAACAGCTTTTCGAAAAAACACATCGTTCAGAAGATATAAATATAAACGTAAAAGAAGGTTATTAGGACCTAGCACTTAAAGTATGCATTCTAGAGTATATTTTATAACGTTTATACATATCTTGGAAGAATCTTTAACATTGTGCTGAGTACCATAGATGTACTCTTAGTAATTAATGCGCTATACGAAAAATTTGCCAGGCTGGAAAACAGTTTTTTATGCAGTCTAATTGCATGAGATTTTTAAGCAAATGAATTATGAAACTAATTACAATAATTTGTATATACTTTCAACTATTCACGTGTAAAATTTCGTCTAATTAGACTCAATAATTTAGGAAATACAGTGAAATACCTAACAACCTCCAAGTCCGTACATAACCCGACCAAGTTCAGATGGCTACTAAAAAGCGACCTTGCGATATATTTGGGTAACATTCTAAAATATACCGTATTATGTTTTTGTTATTTGTACAGTTGTGTGCATAAGTGTTAAAAAAACAACTGAATTTTTATGTGTGTCAAAATAATTATTAAAAATAAAGTAGGTACTGATAATTAAATCATTAGCTTAGGAAAGACATTTTAATAAAAATATTATTATTACATAGATAATTGACAACAAATTCGAAGTTTTTTATTTTGAACTTTAGTTGATTAAATCTCCGTATATTCCTGGCGTCCACCCCAACTCTGCCCCCTTCCGGTGGACAGTCCTGGTGATTACATATACATATAATATAAATTTACCTGATAGGGTATAATAAATATTTGCCTGTTTTAATAGGAATAAAAAGCAAACAAACAATCAGAAATAACTTTATTTCATAGGCCAAACCTGGCACTTAAAAACGTCAATATTTTACAATTTATAAATTGAATAAAATTATATATTTAAATAAAAAAGTATATTTCTAAATTAAGGTTAATAACCGCGAGCGCTTGCGGCAAGTACAACCACAGAGTATTGACTGTGGTTATAATTGATACAAGCGGAAGGATTCCAAGAGTAAGGCTTTTCATGAAAAGAACCCGGCAAGAAACTCATGAGCCACTTTTTATTAAATAGCCAATAATATAATTATTGTCATTATTGAATGTTTTACATAATTTCCATTAATCCATCAAAATAACATGCCTCTATGATGACAAACGATAGCAAATAACTATTTTATCCTCTAGATAATCTTGGATTTTATAATAGCCTTTTTTAGCTTAAATTTTAGTTTAAAGCCATAATGTAAAATTCTCATTTGGCTGAAATGTCAAATATTTACAAAATCGAGATTTAAACTAGGTTTAAACTTTTCTGCAAGTAGCCCTAAGGAGGTAAAAACCTATTTGGATAGATTCGCCCAACAACACAAAAACTAAAATCTTGAGATTAGGTACTCTACAATTTGATCTCGAAACTATTTAAAAAAATCCAAATGCCGCAACGATTAGTATCATGCAGATGTTAATTACCCCAGTATATATTCGATATAACTTTTCATCTAATTAACTAGAACTGATGGCCTCTCTGTTTCGTATTAAGATTAACATTATCCTTTGGAGTAATAAATCATACATAAAAATGTATGATTTATTACTCGATAAAAATGTATGATTTACTCAATAAAAATGTATGAACTACTAGGTAAAAACCTATCATTATTATCTTAATATATTAATTGGTTAGTCCACTACTCATACACAATTTACTTAAACTAAGTTTCTTCCTTCATAAAAAACTTCTTTAAAAAATATTTGATGAAATGATGATTTAGATGAAAAAAAACATTAAACTTTATCAGAAAATTGTGTGACCACCTGTACCTATTCATATCTCGGTATTATGCTGTAAATTTAAGAATGTCAGTCAAATATATTGCAAGATCGCTTTTTAGTAGCCATCTGAACTTGGTGGGGTTATGTACGGACTTGGAGGTTGTTAGGTATTTCACTGTATTTCCTAAATTATTGAGTCTAATTAGACGAAATTTTACACGTGAATAGTTGAAAGTATATACAAATTATTGTAATTAGTTTCATAATTCATTTGCTTAAAAATCTCATGCAATTAGACTGCATAAAAAACTGTTTTCCAGCCTGGCAAATTTTTCGTATAGCGCATTAATTACTAAGAGTACATCTATGGTACTCAGCACAATGTTAAAGATTCTTCCAAGATATGTATAAACGTTATAAAATATACTCTAGAATGCATACTTTAAGTGCTAGGTCCTAATAACCTTCTTTTACGTTTATATTTATATCTTCTGAACGATGTGTTTTTTCGAAAAGCTGTTTAGACAGATATTATAAACAAATTTAAAACAATGTTCAGAAAAATCGACAGCTCTGCATAAAAGTGATTTCTATGAAATCTAGCACATGGCAAAACGTTGTCACAGCGGAAACTTGAATATCTTCGCAGTTTAATGTCGCACAAGTTTTATTTATATACACACAATTACCTCAGGTTATGTACTAATTTTTAAATAAACGTTTTTTCTTTTTTTTCCATTATGTAAAAAAAGTTCCGCTGGGACAACGTTGTCCTAGCGGAATCAGTTTTTGAATAATAACTCCTCAATAGCTGTTTAAACAAATTTTTACATATCATACACATTTTCACGATGTCATACACTGAAAATCTGCATAAATCAAAATAAGAAATTTTAACTTTTTCCGCTGGGACAACGCACACATAAAAAAAGGGTCAACTAGCCTATTCTGTATGTGCTTATTTTCTTTGCCTTAGCTTTCTAAAAATCTACAGACGTCACGCGCGTCGTGCGTCATTACAAGGTCATTACATACCATCTGTCAATTTGACTTTGACAATAATGAATGATGAAATTGTGAAGGAGGCGAGGATATGTTTATAAACAGTTATAAACAAATTATCAAAGGGTTTAAGATTTAAAAGTAATATACCATTCTTCAATTCCATTCTTCAGTTTGTGTTATGTGAATTATTTATTACAAATTTGTTTCTGCTATAAATAAATCGTCGCATTGAGCTTCAGTGACCTATCATGGCGAAGCAAACAAAATCAATTTTGATAATCATTGCGTCATGTTTTGAAACGTAATTCTGGCGTAATTCCTGTGTAGACGATTTTTATGAGACAGTTGGCTATTGGCTTGCATTAGAGCACCATACGGCAAAGTTTTGTAAAGGCATTTTGATGATATTGGACGACGATTTATACGACATGCCTCCTGTGAAACACGGGAGACGGGGTCTTAGCGATGCAGATGACGAGGATGACGACTACAGAAAACGGAGAGACAGAAATAATGAGGTAAGTTACTAAGATAACATTTAAAAATACTGGTTAACAACATATCACGACATACGTAGTAGAAAGACCGTTATCAATACATCAACAACTTGTTTATTATTGTATCTATGTGTATTAAATTCAACACAGCATTAAAATTTTTGTTCATCATATTAATAATAATAAATAAATAATAAATATCTTTTTAAATGCCCCATTTTAAGCAACTAATTCTGCTTGTGTTGCATACAATTAGATGACTGATAAATATATTTAATAGAATTTTTTTAAATATAAATGTCCTGAATATACACGGTGATTTTTTAGTTTGGGTCAGTATGGGGAAATTCTAAACTATAAGAGATTGAGAAAAACTCTCTTAGGAACCGTGATCAGAATTTTCGATAAAATAAAAATGGTTTGTAACAAAATGTAAAAATCTTAATAGATTTGGAGATATCGGTTAAATAAAAAAATTTGTTTTTGCATTGTATATCACTATACAAATCAAAAATTGAATGGAGACCATAGGTCTAAAGTTGCTAGAAGTTGTTGAAATTGAATAAATTGTGCATATAATAAATGATAGATACACAAAAAATTAATTAAAAATTTTGAATGCTTTTTATTTTCTTTACTTTTTTTTTAAATCGACCAGTTAGTTCTTCTACTAAAGAAAACTATTAAAAGTTTAACTAATAAAGAAAACTAAAACGTTTATTTCAACAACTTGGAGCAACTTTAGGCCTATGGTCTCTCTCCACCCTCAAATGAGACACAGTGTAAATGACTGAGGTCAAAATGTCGTCGAGGTCAAGGTTAAAGGTCAAGGTCACACAGTGTAGCATCTCCATTTCGGTTCCCCATTCCCTTCTTTCCTTCAACTCCCACTTCCCACCGGGTCCCGAAGGTGTTAGATGTTTTTTTTTGCTATTTTTAATGTACCCTTGGGCACCTAATAATGGCCTAACTATTTCACAGCTTTCAAATATTGATGTTAAGAGGAACAGATTATCAATTTCTGTTTTTTTTTTCACAGGCTGTTAAGAAAAGCAGGTTTAAGTCCAAGCAGAGAACCCAAGAAACATTTACACGAGTGAGTAAATTAAAAGCAGAAAACCAAATGCTCGAAGAAAAAGTAAAGACATTGACTAAAGAGCTGCAATTTCTGAAAGAATTATTCTTAGCACATGCTTCTAACGCAGCAAGTGCTAAATTTGAGGGTGTTGATCTTGACAAATTACTGGAGGATGTTCCCGATGATAAAAAAGATGGAAGTAGTAGCAAAGCCTAGGTCATATTACTATAAAGATTAATATTAATTAAATGTTAATTAGTGTTAGACTGCAATAGAAATATCACTTCTATGAAGTAGAGGATAAGTATCAAATTTTGAAATAAGTTTCCTCTTTTAAACCAAAATAATAGTGGAACATTTTTGTTCTTTATGCAAATACAGTTAAGCATCACAACATACATTTGTAATATTTTAATGAATACATTTTTTAATTGTGATAAAAAAGCGCAAAATTATATTGATGATTCTTCGTATGTAAGTTTAGTTTTAGTAAGAGTTGTAGTAAAATATTGAATTTGATTACATAAATTTACAAGAACTATGAATTTTGGAAATCTGCATTAAAATAATTATAATTATGATAACATTTTTTGTAATGACAATAAATAATTTATAAATATTTGATAAATGAAAATCCTAATTTTACTATGTATCAGATTTTAAGGTAAAACTAGAACTGTACTCAATTTGTTCTGTTATTTTAAGTTGTTTAAATATTATATGTTGTTTATTACTAGAGATGCACCGAATATTCGTTTTGTATTCGGTATTCGGCGTATTCGGCATAATTTCACTATTTGTATCCGGCCGAATTGTTCGGTTTTTGTGCCGAATATATTCAGTTTTATTTTCTTGACTAGATGACTGGGTATAGAACAAAAAGACATAACTTCTTCTGTAAGATTTATGTTACTCATGTCAACATAATGATTCCATAGGCTATTGGTAGTTCAGTATAGTCAACTTTTATTTTAACATCGCCTGTAGTGACACGAAACGTACATGTTGTCTAAGTTGTTTCCGTGGCTAAGCAAAGTAATTGTAAACCGAATAATTCGGCCGAATATCTGGTTCGGTAAAGGTTAAACCGAATAATATTCGGTTATTCGGCGAAACCACTATTCGGTGCATCTCTTTTTATTATCTATATTATTACTGTTATAATGCCATAATATTATTCATTGGAATATTATAAAAATTTCCTTGATTTCATGTAAACAAAATGTTTTATTTGGATGATCAGAATTTTTATTGAGGATTGAGTGTAATAGGATATAGAAATAAAAATATTTTTACATAACACGACTTTTAATAAAAATAGATTCCTATTATATTATTTATGTAACACGTAATCAACTAGCAGCTATTGGATGTTAAATATAATTTTTTTTTTGAGTTTAATGTCTGAAAACTGAAAAAACTGAAAAAAAAATGTGATCTGAAAATTTTTGACACTACAATATGACAATGTATTAATCCAATCAAACTTGCAATTAAACTTATTACTAAAATCACTAGCCTGTTGTATTAGAATATGAGCACAACAAATACTTGTTCGTATCAATTAAAAATTTTCCCAATAAAAGAAATGACATTGACAATATGTCGCAGATCCTCAATAGATCGAACTAGGTACTCAAAATATTAATTGCAGAAATTATTTGTTTAATAGAACTAAGATACCTAATAGTTTTTTATACAAAAATAAAAAAAATGATTTTTTACAATGACCACTAAGGAAGTTGGTATAGTCTAACAGCTACCGCTGTACCGCACCTGGGTATGTGCACGGGCCGAAGGAGTCTCCTTCAAGAAGGAGAAGTATCGGCCGTCAATTCGCCATTTTAGACGGGAATAGTGCCTGAATTCAGTCGTTGGTTTATCATTCGTCTAAAGCAGAGGTTCCCAGACCTATTTTTCTCATAGACCACTTACAAAATGTATCTGGTTCCGGTGGACCCCCTGCAGCTACATTTCTACCATATTCCCAAAACTCGACAAAAATGTGAAGACAACAAGATCCCCGTCGAGTCTCCCGTGAACTCCTACGGGTCCACCTGGACCACTTTGGGAACTAATGGTCTAAAGTATATCATTCCAGCACACGCTATTCTTAAAATTCACCAACTTCTTCAGCAGTAAAACCTCAGAGTAAACAGAACTGGAGTAGCCATTCGTCAATTTCTCAAACATTTTATTCTGCCATTTCTTGCGGGGGGTGAGGTTACCACTACACTCAAAGCCAGCACAACGCACAACGTTTTTACAAATGCACACATGCATAATTCGACACACAAATTTAAATTTCACGCACACACACGCTTAAAATAATCACGTGGGGTGAGCGTCTTGACAACGTCACAGCCGCACTCCCCACGAGACTAGCGCTCGAAATTTGAAATCGTAAAATTCTAAAACATGAAATAATGAAGTAAATAATCATGAAATCTTAAAAATTATAATTACAAATAAAAGGTGACACCATCTTTTAGCATACTCGATGTTTTCTATTTATTTTTACAACAAAAAACAGCACCGGCAGGCATTTTTGCGGGAGCTCTGTTCGCCGCAACGTTTACAATGTTATGGCTGTCAAAATGGCGGCTCAACTAGTTTTATTAAACGTGCAAGCATCCGATGCTTGTGCATTTGGCAGAGGGGAATGTTAGACAAAGGCTACTCCAGTTCTGTTTACTCTGAGAGTAAAACGCTTCGCAGTTCATTCGGTAAAGTCAACACATCGCTCTTAGGGTGAATTCGACCAAATTTCGATTAGAGACACTGGTGTAGCCAAAAATTGAACGTGTACACAGGACTCCGTTATTACAGCGGAATCAACCAATGAATAAGCATTTATTGGTGTTCGAATCCCCGTGCAGTAACACGGAATTTGGCCGAATTCCCCTTACTAGTTTAACAAAGGATTTTTGACAGTTCTAGATCACCAGACATGTGATTGTCCCTATACAGAATGGCCAGTTGATAGACGTCCAAAGAAAAGATTTTGATGCCTGCTAAGGGCTCAGAGTAAACAGAACTGGAGTAGCCTTTGTCTAACATTCCCCTCTGCCAAATGCACAAGCATCGGATGCTTGCACGTTTAATAAAACTAGTTGAGCCGCCATTTTGACAGCCATAACATTGTAAACGTTGCGGCGAACAGAGCTCCCGCAAAAATGCCTGCCTGTGCTGTTTTTTGTTGTAAAAATAAATAGAAAACATCGAGTATGCTAAAAGATGGTGTCACCTTTTATTTGTAATTATAATTTTTAAGATTTCATGATTATTTACTTCATTATTTCATGTTTTAGAATTCTACGATTTCAAATTTCGAGCGCTAGTCTCGTGGGGAGTGCGGCTGTGACGTTGTCAAAACGCACACCCCACGAGACTATTTTAAGCGTGTGTGCGTGAAATTTAAGTTTGTGTGTCGAATTATGCATGTGTGCATTTGTACAAATGGTAAAAGTTATTGTTTAAGTGTGCTGGCTTTGAGTGTAGTGGTAACCTCACCCCCCGCAAGAAATGGCAGAAAAAATGTTTGAGAAATTGACTAGTGGCTACTCCAGTTCTGTTTACTCTGAGGCTAAGGGGTATCTGAATCACCCAATGTATGTTCCGCGATTATTGATAGTTTAGGAGCTAGAAGCTTTCAAAGCATTATTTTCGAAATTTTCACATTATATTGGTTTTCATTTTTTATCTATTTCTTCCTATCATTTCCAGGTGAATTTTTTGTGCAATTGCAGCAGCCTCAAGCATACCGAAGCGGTATTTTTGTTACTACGGCCATATATCATGGAAATTTCTACTTTGTTACAATTTTTTTTCTTTGGACGTCTATAAACTGGCCACCCTGTATTTGAACATAACAGCATACAAAGAATATAACGATAGTAAGAGACTAATAAAGAATTACGCGAAGACACCATTTAAATTTTAAAATAAACGATTTAAGGTTGAAAATGTCCGTATCTCGTATACTTAGTCGGAGGATATTAATTATTTATTGGAATTAATAATCAATATTAGAAAAAACTCAATTCAGCTGTCGATTTAAATACCTTAACAAAGATTTTATGGTAAAGTTATTAAACCTCGAAAATCCCCAATTTGAAATTAAGCTCTCTATAGGTAAGTATGTAAGACATTAGATAAAGCGAATATAGCTAGTAGGTAGTGTTTATGCCATAGCTTATTAGTCCCTTACTAACTCCGCAAACATAACTTATAATAACATACACACATTTCAAATACCTACATTGTGATGATAACAATACTAATGGATGTCATAATACCTGAATAACAATGAAAATTAAAACAGGAACTTTATAATTAATTTATTAAAATCACAGTGAGTGGACGTGACTAAAACAAATCACTTTTACATATAAAATTTTATTCTAGATTAACATAACCCTTACAGTCAGCCTCAAATAGTTCGTTACACGGAGGGTGATCAAATAACCATATATACCAAAAAGTCAATTATATTAGGTTCTTACCCATGAAATTGGTGTTTTGTATGGAGATTTTGGGGAATTCTGCATTTTCCATACTAAATTTTTTTCAGTTTTCTTCACAACGACAAATCCAAAGATAATAATATTTGGCATCTATCATAAGACAAGCTTTAGTAATATGTGTTATATCACACTTCATAAAAATTATTTATCTTTTTTAAGTGAATGCAAATAAAATGATGTATTCGGGAGGCACTTAAAAAGAGTTGTCTCCGTGTCCAATTTTAACGCAATTAAACTTACAACAAATTATCAAAACAAATCAAAAGAGCTTAAAAATATAGTCTATTTTTAGACGAGGTAATTATTTTTTAGGAATACTCTGAATCTTAATAGTTAGAGACAAAATACTAAGAGAGAAAAAAAACACCAATTCCATAGGTAAGGACCCAATATAACGTTATTTGTGTCTATTTATTTGAACACTGAGTGTCACTATTTGTCGCTCTCTGTACAATTCCGGGGATATGTGTCGGTGCGTTAAAAAATTGTTCAAATGAAGCTTATTGAAATATATACAAAGTTTTATTTGTGTGTTTATTGAGTATAGTACGAAAGACTAGAAAAATGGTTACGATTTAATTGAAAAATAGTAAAAATACCCCGTTTTTGTAAGCATGAAACGCCACCTTCCTCTTCAAAATAACTAAAGACGTACTTAAATATTGATATAACACTTTAATATAACACATTGAATAAAAATCACTTATATTCGTCCATAACTCGCATCATTCGGTTTTCACCGGTTTCCGGTCTTCACCGGTTTCCAGCCTTCACCGGTTTTTAATACATTAAAATAGCGTCCATTTTGACACACTTCAAACTAATTTAAAATTTCTATTACAGAAGAGCACCACTTAACTGCGAAGTGTGTCGTAATCGATACCATCACTATAGATTACTTTCATAAGTCTTTTAGTCTAATAAACTATCTATTTAAATTGGTCTGGGTGTCTCCAAACTTTGTCCATGTATTCCTTAGAAAGGAGGTCTATTTAATATGTTATTTCCATAATGGCGATGCACATGACATGACAATTCCTCGCAAGTTCGTTTACTGTCATTTGTATACAGTAAATGCCATGCACAGTGTGTACCGTCGATCATTTGGCGCCAAACTCTCCCAAGATGCATCTAAATGTACACTTGCATTTCAATGCAAATACTGAATACATTATTATTACGACAGACATGGCAGTATGGGCTTAGTTTCCTTTGCCGTCACCCTAAAGGGAGAATTTTACCAAAAAAAGTTACTGGCTTGTCTGTATTTGCTCAACATGCAAGGAGGTTTATTTACTTTGTTATTTCCATTAATGTCCACACATTGCTCAGAAAGGAGGTCCAATTACTAATAAATTTTTCATGTATTCCATTCCTTACAAAGGAGTTCAAGGTTATTTCCACACATTAATGACTCCATCAGCTGAGGAACTCACTAAGTAGTGCTTAGCTCCCTCTACCATAGTGACATCGGTGATCGGTGCTATATGGTAGTAGGATCGGGATTCAACCGCTTTGTAGACGTTCTCTTCGACGTATGTGGCCGGCGCGCTAGGGTTGAGCTTGCAACATTCTTGGATTACTTGAGTCCCGTCGATAATTTTGCTTCTGTGAGGGTAGATACGAATTTTTAAAATTTAGGCCCTATAAGTCATAATCGCAAAATCAAAGAGTTTTGATCAGAATAATGCATGGGGGATAAAAATAGATATTTAATAACATTTGAACCCAGAGCGAGTCGAAACCGATACTCTTAATTTGACAAATATAAGAGAAATTAGCTCGGAGCTTAGCCTCGCTCGGTGGCGTAGTGGTCAGTGCGCTTTGGCTTCGATCGAAAACAAAGCAACCTTCGCCAAGGTCAGGCCGTGGATGGGTGACCAAGACTTTGTGATCTCGAGCTCCTCCGTGCTTCGGAAGGCACGTTAAACCGTTGGTCCCGGTCGCATTTGTGACCGTTTCTACCCACCAACCCGCATTGGGCCAGCGTGGTGGAGTTACGGCCCATACTCCTCATGTGTTTCTCCATGAGGAAGGCCTGTCCCAGCAGTGGGACTTATATCGGCTGATGACGAAGAGAAATTAAAAGTAGATAAAATAAGAGATAAACACAACAGACAGCTCAAAAAGCTATATGTTTAGTCAGCATCAGATATACAGGTATCCCAAAAATGTGTGTAAAGCTGAAGCCCAGAGATGGACTAGGTAGGTACTCCTGTATGTTCTATGTTTTTTGTAGTTCTCGAGTTTAGATTCTTTCAATAGTTTCTGCTGATGCTGAATTGCTGACTGTCCGTAACAAATATTAATTACTGTCTTGTCAAACCATGAAGCGAGCAGTTTAATTTCTTATAATTTTACTGTTATTATTATTAACTATTTATTGAAAAAGAAAAATGGAGAATATACAACACAAAATAAAAAGACGAGTACAAAAGGTAGGGCTTATTTCTAATAGATATATCTCCCAGCACACCTGCTGTAGGAGAAATGCTGAGAAGTATTGACGTACGTGAAGGGACTGAGTCGCGTGTACTAAAGAATATACACGGTGTAAAAAGACCCTTAACGAAGCCGGCGCCCACGCATACAGACCATCAAATCTACTCACATATAAAAAATAAATTGATGGGAAACGACTTTTATTTTTAAGTGTTCAAAAAATAAAAGAAAAATGTACTGCGCAATGTATCGCGCGCACCCGTGCCGCGCGTTACCTTAGACAGTACCAGTACCTACGAATATTAGTGTGCGTGCGGATTAGATACATTGCGCGTAGTAGTTTGAAAGTACTTTTTTATCAATAATTACAATTTTTTTCTACTGTTTCTTTGGACGAAAATTTGCAAAAGATGTATTAAGTTTGTTTTCATAGAAATCTCAAAAAAAAAATCAAATTTAAAACCTTTAATATCTCGGGAGTTATCAATTTCCCAGGTATAGTCTAGAAGAAAAAAATGAGCCCACTGATGGATACAATACGTGGGTTCCGGCTTCGTTAAAGATCTTTTTACACCGGATATAGGTAATTATATTTATTATTTAAATTTAAGTACATATAAATTATATTCTCGGTTCAATCTAACATTTATTTCCGAACGATAAAAAAAGCAGGTAGTTACCTATACTTGACAACATTAGGCGTGTGCTTGAGCTGGTCGTTGGGCGCGTGCACCAGGATGTAGGAGTCCTCGGGGTGCTCCAGGTCCCAGAGCCGCAGCCGCTGGTCCGAGCCGCCCGTCACCAGGAAGCGGCCGCCGTCGCGAGACCCGCAGTACGCCGCGCTCAGGTAGTGCGACGCCTGCCAATACATACATAAAATCCAACTATTATACTGATTGTTGTTTTAAAATTCTCTATATATATTTAATATTCAGTTTTACTGCTCTGGTTGAAGGACCTTTTGAGCCACACGTTAACAGTAGAACACTTTTATTCAGTAGTTTGCATTGAAATGCTAGTGTAATGCATTTCAATGCATCTTGGGAGAGTTTGGCGTCAAACGATCGATGGTAGACACTGTGGTGTTACTTCAAAGAAGTGGATTACCACGATAAAAATTCCATCGTTTTCCACACCACTTGACGATTATTTCAATGATCCTCCATATTGCTCATCATTATTGACACTTTCTACACAAAACTAAACTGATTTTACACAACAAGATCAACTCCGAAACAATATTACAATAACTGAAATAAAAGTCTGCCATCGATTGTTTGAGGCCAAACTCTCCCAAGACGCATTGAAATGTATTACACTTGCATTTCAATGCAAATACTGAAGAAATATATACCGAAGACTAGGCTGTATGGGCTCCGTTCCCTTTGCCTTCCCTACATGGGAAAAAAATCCCACATAAAAAAATAGGCGGTCCTCGCCTGCGGCGCGACCTCCAAACCCATATTTGACCTGCAATGACATGGCGAGCGGTGCCGGCAGTGCGCGCCGGCCCTAAGTCGTCTCTCCAATGGATTCGGGCTTCGATGCTACCTAGAGAGTTGAGCAAACGCATACATTAGTTACCGGCGGCGTGTAGTGCAGAGGCTGCGGCGAGTTGGTGGCGGGCCACAGCGCGTGCGTGCGCTGCGTGGACTCCAGGCACCACGCGCCCGCGTCGCGGCACCCGATGGCCCAGATGCGGGACGTCGACCGCCCGAACCCGATTATACGCCGGACGCGCTCCGCTGGCACAACAAACAACATTGTCTTATGATATTACATACATATCGCCCGTGTTGGTCCGGGACAAAAGAATGTACCAACTGCCTTTCTTGCCTAGCATGTCGTAAAAGGCGACTAAGGGCGTATTGGGTTCTGGGTCTGTGATTGTGTAGGTGATGAGCTAGCCACTTGTTACTACTCTTTCAAGATTTTTCATCTGACCAAACCCAATTTCGTATGGCTAAATGTGGTCTTAAGGAACACAGTGTTCCTTGGACTCTGCCTACCCCTACGGGGATTGCAGGCGTGATTGTATGTATGTACTTATCGCTCATCCAAAAGAATATTGACATAATTACCAAAAAGTCGAAAATGAGTTTTTGATGCCATAACTACATGTTTTGCACGTTTCATCCATGGTAAAAACGACAGAATTGTTGTTCCATTAGTTTCCGACAGAGAGAGTCACTGCCGTCATGGTTTTGGCCTATACTTCGTAAAAGGATGCGCGGAAACATCGACTTTACGTTTAAAGTTTATAAAATGTAGACAGATTTATAAAAATAAAACTTAAATTGTATATAATGTTGTTTAAATTCATGATTTATTCCCATATCCAAACCTAATTTAATGTCATAATTGTATTATTTAATTTATAAAATGTCATAAATGTACGTCTGGTTTGTTTTATTTGATTTTTTATTGTTATCTTGAGTTTTCTCGCAAACTTTTTATATAATATTATTAGGTAGTAAAGTAACACAACATAACCTTTAATAGAATGATTGGAAACGCTCTCCTGAAAAATCGCAAAAACGTAATTACGACAATATTCTTTTTGGATGAGCGATATAATCACGACTATTATCCCCTAAGGGTTAGTCAGAGACCAGGCAAAAGCACCGCAAAAGCAGTCCATTGCCATAGTCCGCGCTTCACCAAGAGTGACTGCATAATTATGTGCTCAGCGTGACAGGTGGTGAGCCCGTCGCCGCTATAAGCTGTTGAATGTTGTGCAGTTATAAGTCCATTAGTCGCCTTTTACGACACCCAAGCGAAGAGATGGGTTGGTAGTATTCTTTTAATGAGCCGCTACCACACGACGCTTATGATATTGCTAGGATATATTGTTTTTTAACATTTATTAACTTTAACTCACATACAGACTAGTCTTAGGCCCAATTGCACGATCGAGAGTTAGCGTCTAACCCAGGGTTTGCCCATATATTAGGACCTTACCTATGAAATTGGTGTTTTGTATGGAGATTTTGGGGATGTCTGTATTTTACATACTAACATTTTATCAGTTTTCTTTACAACGACAAATCCAGAGATAATAATATTTGGCATGTATCATTAGACAAGCTTTAGCAATATGTGTGTGAACACGCTTGATAAAAATTATTCATCGTTTTTATGTTAATGCAAATCAAATGATGTATTCGGGACGCAGTTAAAAATAATTGTCTTTGTGTCTAATTTTAACACAATTAAACTTACAAAAAAATATCAAATTAAATAATACGAGCTCAAATATATGGTCTATTTTTAGAAGAGGCAATTATTTTATAAGAATGTTCTGAAACTTAATAGTTACGGACAAATTGCTAAGACAGAATAAAAATACCAAATTTATAGGTAAGGACCTAATATTTGCCCCAGGGTTAGGTGCTAACTCTCGACCGTGCAATTGGGTCTATGAGTGAGGTTTTTTGGATCTGTAGCGATGGTAACCACAATAGTTAAATTCTAGACCAATAGCGTCAATGGAAACGCTAAAATGTGTGATAAATTGCGATGAAAATTAAGCAATATCCATAAGCTGTTTCCTCAGGCTATATAAGTCCCACTGCTGGGCACAGGCCTTCCTCGTGGAGAAACACATGGAGAGTACACCATTACACCACCACGCTGGCCCAATGCGCGTTGGTGGGTAGAAACAGCTGCAATAGCGACCGGGACCACCGGCTTAACGTGCCTTCCGAAGCACGAGATCACAAAGTTTTGATCACCCATCCACGGCCTGTGGCGAAGGTAGCTTTGTTTTCAATCGAAAGCCAAAGCGTACTAACCACTACGCCACCGAGCTCCTCACATAAGCTGTGCCGCCATTTTACTAATAACAACACCGTGTTGTGGTTAGATTGTCTATGATTATTTAACTTAAGTTGCATTTGAAAATTCGACTATTGGACAAGCTGTCGTATCACGTCATCATACGTTTTCGCCATCGATCCATATTTTAACCTACTGGTCAACCTGACCACGGATAATAAACCGACCCTTAGTAAGTTTCATCGAGACCCACAGTGGATAAGTAAAATAATAATAATAGTGGTATAATGTTTGACGACCTCCGTGGCCGAGTGGTCTGTACGCCGGTCTCAAGGCGTCGCCATCTCGAGAGGTCCTGGGTTCGATCCCAGTGGGGGCAAGTGTTTGGGTGATGAATTTTCAAACATTTGTTCTCCAGTCTTGGATGTTCATTATATATGTATTATATTATGTATATTCTCAATAATTATGTGTATTTATCTATTAAAAATGTTTGTCCGTCATCTAGTATCCGTAACACAAGCAGCATTTAGTTGCTTAAAATGGGACTAGTTGATAGGTGTGAATGTCTGAGGATAATTATTTATTTATTTATTTATTTAATGCTATAATAATGTATGTTTTGGCGAGGTCTACTTTATTCATTCTATTACTTACAGTTGGGATGCCTGACTGAAGTAATAGGCAGCTGGAAGCGCAGATCCCACACGCATATAGCTCCACTAGATGTCCCCACTGCGATGTACCCCGCACTATTTGCGTATAGACATGTGTACACCCCTTGCTTGAGGTCGCCTTGGAGCTTCCACGCGTTACCTGTTGAGCGAAATTGAGATTTAAAGTTATAGTAATAAGGGTTTTGTGAACTGCATTGTTACGTCTTCTAAATTAGCCATAACAAAATGTTTGGATACTGTAACAATTTATTCAATTCAGTACTTTTGGTCATATACAAAAGATTTATCACATAATGATAAATCTTTTGTATATGAGGTGAAATATGAGGTGGGCGTTAATGACTGTAACACAGTTTTTATAACTAAAACAGACATTAACAAGCTCTAGTGTTGTTTATGTAAATATGTTTGTGAAATTCCAAATAAATCATTATTATTATTATAATCACGACTATTATCCACTAAGGGTTAGTCGGAGACTAGAAGACCACAGAAGCAGTCCATTGCCATAGTCCGCGCTTCACCAAGCAGTGACTGCACTCAGCGTGACAGGTGGTGAGCCCGTTACCGCTTTAAGCTATTGGATGTTGTGCAATTCAAAGTCCATTAGTCGCCTTTTACGTCACCTGATGGTAGAGATTGGCTGGTAGTATTCTTTTAATGAGGCCCTACCACACGGCATGGCAAAAGACTTATCGTGAGTAAATGAATAATTAGGTATATTTGCATTTTAGTTCAAAGTAAGCACTGTATTTAAGGATTTTGGTAAGGGATATAGGATGACGG
Organism: Parapoynx stratiotata; assembly: GCA_910589355.1. Classification (NCBI taxonomy): domain Eukaryota; kingdom Metazoa; phylum Arthropoda; class Insecta; order Lepidoptera; family Crambidae; genus Parapoynx; species Parapoynx stratiotata. The sequence continues at coordinate 7,567,766 of OU342482.1, forward strand.
ATAGACAAAATTATTACCGATATATCAGACAACACCAGATAAAAAGAACAATTGTAAAACGATTTGGACACACACAATCAGTTGCGAAGGCTCGTAGCTGAGTAAATATTTTAGATAAGTTACAAACAGCCGTATGGTAGCGGCTCATTAAAAGAATACTACCAACCCATCTCTTCCCTTGGGTCGTAAGACTAATTGACTTAGAACTGCACAACCATCAAGAGCTTATAGCGGCGACGGGCTCACCGCCTGTCACGCTGAGTGCAGTCACTGCTTGGTGAAGCGCGGACTATGGTAATGGTCTACTTTTGCTTAGTCTCTGTCTAACCCTTGAGGGATAATAGTCGTGATTATATGTATGTGGGTTACAAACTAAGTATTAACATAAAGTGGAATAAGATATCAATATATAAACATACCCGGTGCCCTCAAATCCCACCCTACAACGGTGGACATGAGCGTCGCGTACGATATGACTCCTGAATGTACGCCCCCCGCGCAGGCGAGGGCCGCGCACCCCCCCTCGTCGCCTCCCGACTCCACTTGCCGACCTTGGGATAGCGTCATACGCGATGAGCCACTCTCTAACCTGATAAAACAAGGTTATACGTCAAAATTGCATTTGTAATGGAAAATGTGGTAAACTGCAGAATTTATAACACAGATATTTATTTATTTTTTCTTCTAAACTTCAACGACGTTGTAGTTTATGACATTTTTTAAAAAAGAAAAACAATGTCAAGGGAGGATAGAAACTTGCTGAGTTTCTTGCCCGTTCTTCTCAGAACAAGGCCTCCTGGTAGTTTTGTGAACGGATGGCGTAGTTAATCGCTTTCACGAAAATTTGTAAACTGCTTTTGACGTTCATAAGCATGTGCAAAGACGCATCTAAATTGAATAAACGATATTGAATTTTGAATTTTGAATAATAAAAAAATATCTTCAAACATTCACTCCTATCAACTAGCCCCATTTTAAGCAACTAATGCTTCTTGTGTTACAGACACTAGATGACGGATAAATATATTTAATAGATAAATACATATAAATATCCTGAATATATATAAGCATCCAAGACTGGAGAACAAAACTCATCAACCAAACATTTGTCCCCGGTGGGGGGGAGCGAACCCAGAAACTCTCGAGATGGCGACGCCTTGAGACCGGCATACAGACCACTCGACCACGGAGGTCGTCAAAAACTTATGTTTGAGTGATGTGGACAATCGAGCTTAAAATATGTTGTATTTGATAGGTGACAGTCTTTATTTCCTTCCAATAAGAGTCATTTACTGACAAACGTGTATACATATTTTTGAATTCGACTGTACAAACACACATAGTGAATTTATTTAAAACTTATTTTTCAAGTTTGATTATTCTAGTCTAGTTCTACTATCACGATGCAATTTAATTATCAATTTCCAGAAATTGTTTTCGTATGAGCGAAGCATATTACATCTTCATTATGTTTTTGCGTTTTTCTTTTGCAAACTGTATACAAACACATGTTAAGTTTTATTAAAAATTCAAAACTATTCTGAATGTTATGAACTTCGCAAAAGGCGAAAATCGTGACCTCATATACTTTACAAAATACAACGTTACCTCAATACAAATATGGATCCTTCTTGTGTGGCAGCCACTAGCGACTGGCCGCCCTCGCAGGCCGCCAACGATACCACAGGCCCAGCGCTTCGGTTGTACATTGACTTAGATCTAGAAACATAATAGCATACATACATGTAACATATAATCACGCCTTTTCCCTGAAGGGGTAGGCAGAAATTATACCTACATTTCGCCAGTTATGGTGTGTCTGTGTAACAGGTGGCGAGCCTGTTGGCTGTGTAATAGTAGATATAATTAGAAAATTAATAATTATAATAGGTCTTTACCTATGAAATTGCCGTTTTTTCTCTCTTAGTATTTTGTCTGTGACTATTAAGTTTCTGAATATTCTTATAAAATAATTACCTCCTCTAAAAATAGACCACATTTTTGAGCTCCTTTGATTTGTTTTGGTATTTTAATGTAAGTTTAATTGTGTTGAAATTAGAAACGAAGACAACTCTTTTCAAGTTCCTCCCGAATACATCATTTGATATGCATTCACTTAAAAGCGATAAGTAATTTTTAAGAAGAGTGATATCACACATATTGCTAAAGCTTGTCGTTGTGGAGAAATCTGAAAAATATTAGTATGGAAAATGCAGACTTATCCAAAATCTCCATACAAAACGGAAATTTCATAGGTAAAGACCTATTATTTTACGGTAGATGAGTTGGAACGGACGGGGCACTACTCGTTCACACGCGGGTTCGATCCCACCGCCTGCACCACTGAGTTTGAATAAAACTTATGTACAGTTCATTGTGAATATCGCTTGCCTCATATTGTGCCCGGTGCATGACAACAGGCTCGCCACCTGTTACATGGGGACCTAACATATCTGGCGAAATGTGGGTATTAACACCTCTGCCTACCCCTTCGGGAAAAGAGGCAGGATGATATGTTATGTATATTTTCTTATTCAATTTGGGGATAATTGATCTATGGGTATATCGTATAGAAGAAAATCATTCAACTTTAGACTGTTGGCTCTATAGAGCAATAACATGCATATTTTTGTAAAAAAGTAAACTTTTATGAAAGATCCATTTATAACCGTTTGAATGAATGCATGGCGCACTGTACACAATTGTATAATTGCTTAAAACTACAATAATATTACATACCTCGGTAATACCTGCAGATTTTTTACGACCGCGGCAATGCCTGCGTTTACTTTAACTACATATTGGAGAATGAATGAAAGTAGACTTACGAGGCAGGTATACAAGGCAGCCGTGAATGGAAAAGTAGGAGGTGGGCGGCCTAAGCGAGAGTACATTGATCAAATTAGGAACGTTCTAAAGAAGGGACAGGTCAAATCCAGCTTAGACCGAAGCATGTATTAGGCAAGAAATGAGAGTAGTAGAATCGAGAGGCGTGTGCCAGGAGGCCAATTCATCTATGGGTAATGCCCGTCTCATTCTCCTAACTGGCGGGTTTTCTGCGACAATTTCAATATTTTCAACCAAACCACGACCAAATTTGTTATTAATTAGTCCACCTACCGTAATTTCTCCGCTAATTGCACCTAATTGACAAATTTGACTTAAATAATTTGACGTTTATCGAGTTTCTCGAAGTGGAAATAGTACATCTTCAGTACTGTCGACCACTCGAATCAATTCGAGCGGCGTTCATTCGAGAAATGTCGAGTTCGAAAAGTCCAGTGCTACGAGCATAGAACTTTCGATAAGCCAAATTTGACGTCTAAGATCAACAATTATCGAAAATATCGATAAATTTGACAGATAACTTAAGGAGTGAATAGGACGGATGCTTTTGTCGATCAAATATGGCGACTGTCGAAGTTCTATTCTCACATTGCAGAATAGCCTATTTGGATTACCAATCGAAAAAAAATCGAATTCGAAATTTATCTCTATTCGAGATTACATCTCGAAAAAATGAGAATTGGCCTCCAGGATCGGAAGTAGAAATCTGTTGTAAAGAGGCGCTATAGCTATATTAGCGACTCTTTACTGTTATTGCTTATCCTTTACTCTATTGTTTATCCTTGTTCAAGTTATAAGCTTATCCTAAAAAGTTACAAAACCACAAGATTCCCGGTTATCAGTTTCAGCAAAATTATAAAGTCCATAAGTTTCTTTAAGGCACTATTGTAAGTAGCCCTACCTTTCATAATATGTTTTAGTTTTAAAAGTAAATTGTTCTTGTGTATTTTGCGAAATTTACCCTTTTACATAATTGTTGCAGTTGTGCCTTTAATCATAATATATAAATAAAAATATAGGGACGTCAAGTTGGAGTTTTCCTTTTAACCATCGGTCCACCACGTCACACTGTAATCTCTGCCTACCCCACCGGGATATATTATTAGGTCCTTACCTATGAAATTGGTGTTTTGTATGGAGATTTTGGGGAATTCTGCATTTTTCATTCTAACATTTTATCAGTTTTCTTCACAACGACAAATCCAGAGATAATAATATTTGGCATGTATCATTAGACAAGCTTTATTTATATGTGTAATATAACACTTCATAAAAATTATTTATAGTTTTTAAGTGAATGCAAATAAAATGATGTATTCGGGAGGCACTTAAAAAGAGTTCTCTCCGTGTCCAATTTTAACACAATTAAACTTACAACAAATTATCAAAACAAATCAAAATAGCTCAAAAATATAGTCTATTTTTAGACGAGGTAATAATTTTTAGGAATACTCTGAATCTTAATAGTTACAGACAAAATACTAAGACAGAATAAAAACACCAATTTCATAGGTAAGGACCCGATATGTATGTACATATTATCCCGCAGGGATACAAACCTGTTGACGTAGGCATGTCCCTGTAGCCTGGCCGCGTCCCACAGCCGCACGGTGCCGTCGTCGGAGCACGAGCCGAACAGATTTCGCTGCGCCGGGAGGGTCACCATTTGGTTTACACGCGCTCTGGACGGAATAAATTAATTAATCTAAATACGTTATTGTCAGCATCTCGAAAAACAATGAAATTCAATGAAAAATAACGAGAGAACCAGCGGCCTTATCAAAAGACAGTGATTCCTTTAAAACGAATTGTCGATTCAAGAGATTCGAAATGATAAGCGTGCATACATCGGTGTAAATAAAAATTGGGTATAAATGATCGAATAAATGTTATTCATTTTTAAAATTTCTTACCCATAAATTAAATCTTTATGGATGTATAACTTATATACATAATGTAACTTGATGAAAGAAAACCAGTCTACTTTAGACTCTTGGGTCTATACAGCAATAACATGCATATTTTAGTTCGATCGAAGATCGATTTAATCTATGTCAAGGCGCAATGTCCGCTGAATTACAAGAATACATTAAATAACAAACAATTAAAGTTAAATTTGATACATATGTAACTTTGTAGACAACGAAAAGGAAATTTCGAGGGATAGTCGGTTCGAAGGACCTTAACTAGTCTTCAGTCGGTACCAGCATATATACGTCCCACAGCTGAGCACAGACTTTCTATAGGGAGTAAATGAGAAATATAGACTGTAACTAGTAATGACAATTATTGTTAATTTTCATAAATTTCATTAGCATGCTAATTCTTAGCATTTAGCATGCTACGTACTATTGCTATGCTGATTGCTAATAATATCAGATTATTATTTAAAATTTTTAGCTATCGATAACTATTGATCGGCGGACGGTCGGCGCACGGTCGGGACCAGTCGTGTTAATTCGTTTTCGCATTCACGACATTAGCATTAGCACGCGCGGAGTGAAACAGCGTAGTCGCTTTATTTCATAAGTTAGCAGCAGAACGCAACTATAAGAACTCGATAAATAAAATTATGCAATAATTATCTTTAGCGGCGATTATTAATTTCATTATTGCTAATTCGCTATTAGCAATTATTTATGCTTGAGAATGCTCATCAATCCAACACTAGCCGTTACACAAACACTATTGGCCTAACGCTCAGAGAAAACAGAACTGGAGTAGCCATTAGTCAATTTCTCAAACATTTTTTTCTGCCATTTCTTGCCCCGGGTGAGGTTACCACTACACTCAAAGCCAGCACACATAAACAATAACTTTTACCGTTTTTACAAATGCACACATGCATAGTTCGACACACAAATTTAAATTTCACGCACACACGCTTAAAATAGTCACGTGGGGTGTGCGTTTTGACAACGTCACAGCCGCACTCCCCACGAGACTAGCGTTCGAAATTTGAAAACGTAGAATTCTAAAACATGAAATAATGAAGTAAATAATCATGAAATCTTAAAAATTATAATTACAAATAAAAGGTGACACCATCATTTAGCATACTCGATGTTTTCTATTTATTTTTACAACAAAAAACAGCACAGGCAGGCATTTTTGCGGGAGCTCTGTTCGCCGCAACGTTTACAATGTTATGGCTGTCAAAATGGCGGCTCAACTAGTGTTATTAAACGCGCAAGCATCCGATGCTTGTGAAACCCAATTTTTGTGTGGCTAAATGTGGTCATGGAACACAGCGCTCCTTGGACTCTGCCTACCCCTTCGGGGATTACAGGCATGATTGTATGTAAGAAACACTGACTTGTGCTCGTGTAGGTAGGCCAGCAAGTGGCTGCCGCCGCGCCACGTGGCCGGCGGCACCAGCTCTTCCATGCTGTCTGCCGTGTCGTCGTTATTCCTGCACAAGAAATAAGGAAAAAAAATCGGTAATAGGTACTGTTAACAATTATTATTAAAAGGCAGCGGTGGCTGAGTTGGGAAAGACGGCTCTACTTGTTCAGTAGTCGCGGGTTCGATCCCACTGTGCTACTGAGTTTAAATAAAATTAAAGCACAATTGATTGTGAATATCGCTTGCCTTATGCCCGGTGCATGACAACAGACACGCCACCTGTTACTTGGCGACTTAACATATCTGGCGAAATGTGGGTATTAACACCTCTGCCCACCCCTTCGGGGAATGAGGCGTGATGATACATATGTTTGGTACGGTCACAGTAGGACTTTAGTACTTTGCCAAATTAACTTAAGACAGTATTATATACCTTATTGATTTCAAAAACTTCTGTTGCATGCGGCTCGTAAGGTTTCTTAACTCTGCGCGACAAGGTGCCATGCTGTCTGAAACGTAAATAAATAATAAATATCTTCAGACATTCACACCTTTCAACTAGCCCCATTTAAGCAACAGCCTTCATCGGAGTAGGCTAGTATTTTAGTCCTGTGGCGAGTAATTTAAATAAATATAAATAAATGAATATCTGTAGACATTCACACCTATCAATTTACCCCATTTTAAGCAACTAATGCTGCTTGTGTTACGGATACTAGACGACGGATAAATATATTAAATAGATATATATTCATATATTCAGAATATATACAATACAGATATATCCAAGATCCAAGACTGGAGAACAAATGCCTGAAAATTCATCACCCAAACATTTGCCCCCACCGGGGATCGAACCCAGAACCTCTCGAGTTGGCGACGCCTAAGGAGTTTAGTTGAGTCAATCTATTTAATCCAATTTTTTTAGTCGAGTGGCGAGTATTTAGTAGCTAATGTGTCTGAACACAAAAAAATTGTCGAGTTAAATAAAGGAGTTTGAAGCGAACGATTTTTGGGCAGTAGCGAGTACTTTAGCTCACTCACTTGTTTACTGTACCAAAACAGTGTGAACGATTTTTGGGCAGTGGCGAGTGTTTTAGCTACTAAATTACGCGCCACTCGACTAAAATACTAGTCCGAACAAAGCTTAAAGCCTTGCTGTTTGTGTTACGGACACTAGATGACGGATAAATATACTTAATAGATATATTCATATAAATATTCAGAATATATAACATCCAAGACTGGAGAACAAATGCCTGAACATAAGGATTAGGTATAGTTGTTGCATTTTGTGAAAGCAAGTAGCTTCGCTCTTAACGCCTTAAGATAGAGTCTAAAGTCGAATGATTTAATCGCCTTCGTGAATTGCAATATAAATCAACAAGATGGTAATACCATCAAGTACCATAAGGGAACAAAATATAATTGTTGCTTTAAATATATGGAATAAATATTTGAGTCTCAGTTTAATGCTTATATTTGAGTCCAAATTAGAATTATATAGCACTAGTGTCTTCCCGCGGTTTTACCCGCGTGGTACCTGTTCTCATTGAAATATTGGGATTAAAAGGAGCCTATGTTCTTTCTTAGGCTCTAGACTATCTGTGTACCAAATTTTGATTAAATCGGTTCAGTAGTTTTGACGTGAATGCGAGACCGACAGACAGACAGACAGAGTTCCTTTCGCATTTATAATATTAGTATGGATAAGCTAAGGTAGGCTAAATTTGAACCCAAATTCGAATCCCAATTGGAAACATAATAAAATGTATAACAATGTATATTATAATATAAGAGACAGTAAATGTGTAATAAGTTACATTGCACGTAGCTGGCGCTATGCCCCATTTGCGAGTGCGCGGGCGCCGCCGCCGCCGCCGCCGCCGCGCCCGCCGCCGCGCCCGCCGCCGCGCCCGCCGCCACCTGCGCACTCGACTCCACGGCTGGGGGAATCATTATTATAATAATAATATCTTCAAACATTCACACCTATCAACTAGCCCCATTTTAAGCCACTAATGCCGCTTGTGTTACGGACACTAGATGACGGACGGACCGATGATGAATTACGTTTCAAAATACAGGGACAACAACAAATTGACAAATTGTCAATTAACATAATATGGATTATTGAAACATCAGATGAAGTGAAAAAGCAGCAACAACAATTTTTTAATAGTACAGCGCTTGCATTCAAATACCCAGTTTTTTAATAGCTCTATGTGCCTCAGACGGCACAATTAAATACACTACTTTATCTACACTCATTTACACACTCACACAATACACTCATTATCACAAATAAAGCCTGGAAAAACTCTTGCTATAGTGTAAGACAATTTTGAGAAAAATAAATGTTGCATTACAAGAGAGCTATTACAAAGTATCTACCTATCAGCCTATTGTCGTCCACTGCTGTAAGGTCGCAGTCAGAAAATGTTTACCAATTTTCAAATTAGATTCTTTAGCACGCTGTTTTTAGTAAAGTCTATGACTATGACATAATATCAAGGCACTTATTACCCTTTTAAAATCAATAAACATTATGAAGTATCGAAAAAACAAATAAAGAAATGACAGTTATCAAAAATGATTGTTTGAACGTCATTCGCACAAAAGTGAAATTTTAATCATAATTTTTTACAAATAAGATGACAAAATTTTATTTAATAAAATAAACATTGTTTGAGTTGAATTTATTTATAATTTAATTTAAAAACAAACTAAAATATAAATGAAAAGTTTTTTTAATTTATCCATACAGCCATAAAGTCATACGCAACGACGGATTCTCATGTTATGAAATATAGATAAAATCAATGGTCAATCAAATTAATACGAAATGAATAGAAATTTTGTGATTTCGACCTTTGTGACTTCAATGTATGCAAGCAATTGTGATACTTAGGGTGGTAAACATTATCTGACCGCGACTGTACATAGGCCTTCCCCAATGATCTCCGCAAACACCGACCCTGCGCCGTCTGCATCCAGCGACTTCTTGCGATCTTCACCAGATCGTCGGTCCAGTTTGTTGTGGGTCTCCCTACGTTATGCCTCCCAGTACGTGGTCGCCACTCCAGAACCTTCCCGCCCCGACGGCCGTCAGTTCTACGAGCAATGTGCCCTGCCCACTGCCTCTTAAGGTTCGCAATTCTGTGGGCTATGTCAGTGACCTTGGTTCTCCTGCGAATCTCCTCGTTTCTAATTCGATCACGCACAGAAACTCCAAGCATAGCATTGCCCTTTGAGTGACCTTGAGCTTTCTTATGAAGCCCATTGTAAGCTATTATTCATTCACCGTCCAGGTTAGTTTTAAAATTTAAGCATGAGTGTAAATACAAATATATTACCAACCTCTAACAGTACTTTGTTCATTCGATTGTCCGAACATGTGTTGCCATTCCGTGTTCATATGCGTCTCGTGGGAAAAAGATGTCTTGTGAGTCCGCCTGGCAAACAAAAACTTGTCTTATTACGACGGCTTTAGGTTTATTATTATGAACATTCAATGGTTGCCCTGCCTAGTTTGGGAACTCTGCTCAATAATATTGATCAAATTCGCATGTACACAACTGTAATTTTATGTATTTATATAACTTTTTTACTGCCTGTACCAATTTTTGTGCAATGAAAAATATATTATTGTTATTTCGACCTCTACAGTTTTATTATATGTATATAAGATATAGATTATTGTAGTTTGAAAAAAGCAACCTAACTTTATTATTCTACATGTCAAAAAAACATAAATTCCCATCTGATAGTAAGTGGGTTTTGAATTCACAAACTTCGTGCATACGAAGTTCTTAATTCATATTTACTTTCTCCCTCGAGCGGTTAAAAACTTCTTTTACATCTCTCATGTTCGGTAAGTAGGTCCTTAATACCCCCAGATGCGGGTTGTAAGTGATCAATTACCGCCCTAGGTTAATAATGTAGCTAGAAACGCCCTAGGGCGGTAAGTAATTAATAAAAAAAACTCTTTCAAAAAATTCGCGTCCATCTAACCATCTTACTGGCACTAGACATCATGCATTCAGCCCAATGACAAAAGAGGTCGCTTCGCTATTTTCATCAATTTTGAATATCGAACGGCGAAGCTAAATTTAGTTCTTGAAAATTTATTTATTTATTCTTGTGACAAAAGAGTTCGCCTCGCTATTTTCATCAATTTTGAATATCGAACGGCGAAGCAAAATTTAGTTCTTGAAAATAAATTTATTTATTCTTGTAATGCCTTTTTTTCCACTTACCTCACAATCGAGATGTAAAGCAGATTAGTTAGCTCGGGTGTAAGCATCAATTGCACCCTCGAACTAAACTATAAGCGCCCTCGCTGCGCTCGTGCGCCTAAATATCTCGGGCTGCAATTGATGCCTTACAGCCCTTGGCTACTAATCTACTATTACGCTCAGATATTGAGAAGCAAAAATGCTCTTTCATGATAATGATTATTGTCTTACCTATTTTGCGTAGTGGTATATAACTTGTCAGGTACGTTATGCGGTATCGTCTCTGCGCCGGTGTCGAGTTGCACCGATTTCGATATGGAGGTGTTTATTAGGACCAGTCTGCCCGGCGCGTCTGTTATATGCTGGTCAAAATATATAGAAATAAATAAATTATTTTTGCTTATTGTAAGGGAAAATAATGGGAATTTGTATTGCAGTGTACCAACCTGTGTTGAAGATCGCTGTATCTTAATGAGGTGGGCGCTCATAGCCAGCAGTTGGTTTTCGACGTGCTCTGTCATACCTTTAAATACAGAGAGAGGGAGAGAGTAAATTAAGAGAAAGACACATTAATTATAAACTTAAAATAAAGGAATAAACAAATAATGGTCACAGAGACCAATACATACTTAAGTAATGCGAGTAGGATTCATTTTATTCAATTAATAAAATCCCGTGTTGGTCCGGGACACAAAGAATGTACCGACTGCTTTTCTTGCCTAGCATGTCGTAAAAGGCGACTAAGGGCGTATTGGGTCTGTGATTGTGCAGGCGATGAGCTAGCCACTTGTTACTACTCTTTCACGATTTTTCATCTGACCAAACCCAATTTTTGTATGGCTAAATGTGGTCTTAAGGAACACAGTGCTCCTTGAATTCTGCCTACCCCATCGGGGATTACAAGTGAGTTTTTAATAAAATAAAATATTTATTACTTACCATCGGACGCTAGCCTGCGGAATAAGTTCATAAGTTGTGGTCCCATTTCTGAGTATTGAGGCATGGTTCCTTGTTTTACCTGAAAACAAAATAATTCATATTCATCATGGGTAGTCAGAGCGTCGTCTGTTGATCAGCAGGTACAGTTAGCGACAGAAGTAGTTCATGGCTTTAGTGGGTACTGTATCTCATTTTCTAAGGAATTGGACCAAATTCCGTGCTATTACACGAGGGATCGAATCCGCTCTAATATCGGAGTCCTGAGTCTGACAGCTAAATAATTTTTGGTACTACACCAGTGTCTCTAATCGGAATTTGTTCGAATTCGCCTTTAGTACATTTTCCTTGACACGTCTGATTAAAATTTTACTAAATTAGTACTTTTTAAACTGGCTATACCACGGACAGAGGTTGCGCTTTGTAATTACAATTATAAAGAATTTGTGTTCTGGAACATCATCGTGTCAGACCAAATTGGGTATCAACATGCCTACCTAGGGGATTAATCAAATAGCTTACCTTCAGCCTGGTGTTCCTTCTCTCCCTCAAGGTGGAGACCAGCCGGTCCACGTCCCCGTGTCTCAACACCGCGTCCAGAACTTTCCGCGGGATAGGGTCCGCTAGGCTCTCTAGAAGTAGCTCTGCCCTTTCCACCTATAATAATATTGGGTCCTTACCTATGAAATTGGTGTTTTTTTTCACTCTTAGTATTTTGTCTGTAACTATTAAGATTCAGAGTATTCCTAAAAAATAATTACCTCGTCTAAAAATAGACTATATTTTTGAGCTCTTTTGATTTGTTTTGATAATTTGTTGTAAGTTTAATTGTGTTAAAATTGGACACGGAGACAACTCTTTTAAAGTGCCTCCCGAATACCTCATTTGATTTGCATTAATTAAAAACGATAAATAATTTTTATGAAGTGTGATATTACACATATTACTAAAGCTTGTCTAATGATAGGTGCCAAATATTATTCTCGTTGGATTTGTCGTTGTGAAGAAAACTGATAAAATGTTAGTATGTAAAATGCAGACATCCCCAAAATCTCCATACAAAACACCAATTTCATAGGTAAGGACCTAATAGATATCTTCTAACATACACACCAATCAACCTGAATGAAGAAGCTCTTTACGCCCCGCGTTTCCTTAAACGAGCCCGTAGATTTCTAAATGGTTAAGTTTGCGCGTGGCGCTTCACGCAGCCCCACACTAATCTCATTATAAATAAATATCTTCAAACCTTCACACCTATCAACTAGCCCCATTTTAAGCAACTAATGCTGCTTATGTTACGGACACTAGATGACGGATAAATATATTTAATAGATGTTTATCTATAAATATTCTGAATACATGTCAATATGTCTCGTGTTGATCCGGGACAAAAAGAATGGAATGTAGGCGATGAGCTAGCCACTTGTTACTACTCTTTCGTGATTTTTCATCTGACCAAACCCAATTTTTGTATGGCTAAATGTGGTCTTAAGGAACACAGTGCTACTTGGACTTTGCCTACCCCTTCGGGGATTACAGGCGTGATTGTATGTATGCATGTATATATATATATATATATATATATATATATATATATATATATATATATATATAAACATCCAAGACGGAAGAACAAATGCCTGAATCCATTACCCAAACATTTGCCCCCACCGGGGACCGAACCCAGAACCTCTCGAGATGGCGACGCCTTGAGACCGGCATACAGACCACTCGACCGTCAAAAGGTCGTCACTATAAACGGTAAAATAGCCGGACGCGCCGCGGAAAGCCACGCCGCACGCGACGCTTCACGCCCCGCGTGTCCATTAACAATGATGGATACTCGATGACATCATTTATAATAAATATGTAAAACTTACTTATATAAACATTCAAGACTGGAGAAAAAATGCCTGTATTGATCGCACAAACATTTGTCCATATTGGGAATCGAACCCAGAACCTGTATAGATGGCGACGCCTTGAACAACTTTTCATTTTAAGAATGAAAATATTTTGGCGATGCTGATCTTCCGTGGCCACCTTTTGAGTGTAAATATTTCCGATACTATTTTAGTAGATACAGTATTTTGTTACCTGTATTAGTTTGTGTTTAAGGTGCGGCCACACGAGTGGTAATATCTTGCAGTTGACGTCAATAAGGTTGAGAAGGCTCGCCACACAGGACACTAAACCACAAACTTCGTGCCTGATCTGGAAATTAATAATAATAAATAAATAATATCTTCAAACATTCACACCTATCAACTAGCCCCATTGTAAGCAACTAATGCTGTTTGTGCTACGGACACTAGATGACGGATAAATATATTTAATAGATAAATACATATAAATATCCTGAATATATATTAATATATATAAACATCCAAGACTAGAGAACAAATGCCTGAAAATTCATCACCAAAACTTTAGCCCCCACCGGGGATCGAACCCAGAACCTCTCGAGATGGCGACGCCTTGAGACCGGCATACAGACCACTCATCCACGGAGGTCGTAAAAACCACTTATTGAATGTTACTTTCGTATGTCACTGTCAAGGAAAATCTTTCGAATAGTTTACTGTAGTCGTCTTTACTTATCATGAAAAGAAGGAACCATAAATAATAGTAGATTAGTAGCCAAGGGCTGTAAGGCATCAATTGCAGCCCGAGATATTTAGGCGCACGAGCGCAGCGAGGGCGCTTATAGTTCGAGGGTGCAATTGATGCTTACACCCGAGCTAACTACTCTGCTTTACATCTCGATTGTGAGGTAAGTGGAAAAAAAGGCATTACAAGAATAAATAAATTTATTTTCAAGAACTAAATTTAGCTTCGCCGTTCGATATTCTAAATTGATGAAAATAGCGAAGCGACCTCTTTTGTCATTGGGCTGAATGCATGATGTCTAGTGCCAGTAAGATGGTTAGATGTACGCGAACTTTTTGAAAGAGTTTTTTTTTTAATTACTTACCGCCCTAGGGCGTTTCTAGCTACATTATTAACCTAGGGCGGTAATTGATCACTTACAACCCGCATCTGGGGGTATTAAGGACCTACTTACCGAACATGAGAGATGTAAAATATATTACAGGCTTACCCATAAATTCGGATGAGCTAAATACACCGCGCTCTCGGCTACTAGATCGCACAGTGCTTGCTTCGGTAATAGTCCCAATTCTGCCAGGCTAGTGGTTGCACGGAGAGCTTTGCCGATGATCCACTCAGATTGGTCCGTTAAGCCCTAGGACATAAGGTTCATTTTACTGAATAACGATATAGAGGAGTGTAAAGAGAATTAGAAGCTGTAGAACAAATTATTTCACTTTCCATCATAGTTTCAAGAAAACACGAAATGAGGCCTGGCTAATAAGAGGCTTCTCCCTTTTTGTAACTTCATATTTAGTCGACTATGGAGTATGTTATGATCTACCAGAAGAAAGGTTAATTCTAACTCACCTGCCCACTACCTACTCTATGGGGATTGTGTGTGAGTGCAAATTTGAATCAAATTTCTTTCAGCAGGAGGCGATAGCAAAGTTGGAGTTAAAAGTCACTACTCATGCGAGAGGTCAGTGGTTCTATCCCCGCCTGTGCTACTGAGTGTGAATTAAACAGCTTATTAAAATTTCGCTTCCTTGACAATATGTCCAATACATGGCAACTGGCTCGCTTCTGTCACAAGGGGACTTATCAGATATGTGGGTTTTGACTAACATCTGCCTACCCCTTGAGAGATTCGAGATATGTTCAAAGAGTATCGCGAATTTTGGAATTAAGTGTGCGGGCGTATTCTGAATGTTAAGGGCATATAGGGAAGCTACCTTTATCAGTAATACAAATAGTTCTCAGAGGGCTATCAAGGTAACGCCGAAAAGCCGCCGGCACGACAACAAAAGAAGAAAAAAATAATAATAATAATCTTTAAAATGTTTTAAAACCAATCATCGAATCACGCTTAAGAAAAAATAACGAGGGCCTTAAGATATTAATTAGTTCGTGTTGTTGGATTTTAACCAATGATTCGGGAATCGGTCGGATCGCACGATTAACGAGTAAATTGAAGGCAAAGACCGCAAAGAAGGAGCTTAACAAGATATAAAAAAAATGTTTTAATGCTTCTAGCATTAGAAAAATATTTTCCATTGCTGCATTTTTGCTGCAATGAATGCAGGCATGTATCATTAGACAAGCTTTAGTAATATGTGTAATATCACACTTCATAAAAATTATTTATCGTTTTTAAGTGAATGCAAATAAAATGATGTATTCGGGAGGCACTTAAAAAGAGTTGTCTCCGTGTCCAATTTTAACACAATTAAACTTACAACAAATTATCAAAACAAATCAAAAGAGCTCAAAAATATAGTCTATTTTTAGACGAGGTAATTATTTTTTAGGAATATTCTGAATCTTAATAGTTACAGCCAAAATACTAAGACAGAATAAAAACACCAATTTCATAGGTATAATAAATAATTATATTTTTAATTAATAGATTCGCGATATTTGTTGAGCAGATTGTATATTTGTGACAATACCTGCTGTAACAGCGGCAGTAGTATGGGGGAGGCGTGTTGTCCCACGTACGCGGCCACGCCCACCACTCGCTCGAAGAAGCACCCGCGCAGTGCCGCCTCTTCCTTGTCGTTCAGGAACGTTACCATGTGGGATAGGATCACGTCGTTGGCTGTGAAGAATAGGCTCGTTTATTGTTTAAATAAATAAATATTAAATATAAATATCTTCAGACATTATCAACTACACCTATCAACTAGCCCCATTTTAAGCAACTAATGCTGCATGTGTTACGGACACTAGATGACGGATAAATATATTTTATAGGTAAATACGTATAAATAACCTGATATATATAAAAATATATATATAAAAACATCCAAGACTGAAGAACAAATGCTTGAAAATTCATCACCCAAACATTTGCCCCCACCGGGGATCGAACCCAGAACCTCTCGAGATGGCGACGCCTTGAGACCGGGCATACAGACCACTCGACCACGGAGGTTTACTTTCTTAAATATTCATTCATAACGCGAGGGAATGGACTGTAAATATATAACTAGGAAATGAAAAAGACCGTGACAAGTTCATTAGCTGTAATAATCGTCAAAGACAGAAAGAATAAAAAAGTATATAAACATAAAAGGTGTGCAGTCCTTAGGTAGGTATTGTAGTGATTCGGCCTTTATGGTGGCCATATTAAAATAAAAAAGATTTTTGTAAATCGAGTAGGTCATGCTTGCTTTTGTTTCGAGGGATGTCAAATGTAACTTGTAATGAGATGTTGTAACAATTTTACTATTTTCCGTTTAAATATAATAATCTCACGTATTTCTCCGTATTTCATTAATCGATCCCGAAGTATACACAACAGTAATCATAAGGTGAGTATAACCATTTTTTCTCGGGTACAAAATCCTATCCAGTCCTCATCTACCGCTGGCTATTGTGTGGAACTCGCTCAACTGCTCGCTGAGAATACCCACTAAAATTCCCCGATATACCCATTCGAGCCCTATCACGGGAACGTATCGGGTTCTGCCAAAAAGATTCTCCGAGTCGATTCCAGGGCCTCCCGACCCAGTTACCCAAGACAGGGATGCGGCAAACGGAGAACCCGGGTATATTTGGGAGATCCCCAGATGTGGCAGCCGGTTGAATGCGTGCGTGGAAGCCATCGAAGGACGCGGCCGCTCGTGGGGCAGGTAGAGATCATTAAGGTTACGACTTTTATTTCATTTATTTATTTAGGAAAAACAAACAGTCTTATACATTTATATTTACGAATTATTAAAAACTAATAAACCTACAGTTCCATTAAAACATATAACAATATTTGGAAATTAAGACGGAAATGCTCCATTTATGAGACAAAGTATCAATCTACGAACCCATCACTTTCCCTACCAAACGCTTATAAACATATAAAGGTACAATGTCGATGTCGCTTAATTCATTATTGTAAAACATACAAGAACGCCTAACAAATGTATTGCGGGCTTAACCTGCGGCGCAATAAGAACAATAAAAAGTATTTGTTGAACGTGAGGATAACCTAGGGGCCTTAAAGTGTATTAACTGTAACAGAGAAGAAGAGTCTATCTTGCAGTTGACTATTTTGTATAAAAACATTTGAGTGTACGATATCTAGAAAATTGCAATCTAATAGGAAAGGAACAAATCAGACAAATGTCCAGTTTCCGAGAAAAATCAAAGTTATGTAAAGTTTGCGAATTGTCGACACTGTACATTGCCCGACAAACATCTTGAACAATATAATCGCGGAGGGGGTAAGATCGCGCACTGTATTCCGATCTAAAATATTCTAAAAACGGTTCTCATAGATGGTTAGTTTAAAAACATGATAGATGTGTATTCGCCTCAAGTGAATGGCTGAATATGATGTTCAGTGTGCGATTTATTACAAAACTTTTTCTTACCCTTTTGTTTTCCGAAAAATATGCACAGTTTAGTGATCCCGTTGTCAACTAGCGCTCGCTTGACGACCGCCTGCGAGTCCGTCAGAAGATACGACACCGTGGAACGCACCTATAAGATAAATAAGACATCTACATAATAAGGTATCTTCAGACATTCACACGTATCAACAAGCCCGATTTTAAGCAACTAATGCTGCTTGCGTTACGTAAACTATATGACGGATAATTATTAATATAATCAGAAAATATACAATATATACATAAACATCCAAGACTGGAGAACAAATGCCTGTATTCTTCACACAAACATTTGCCCCCACAGGGGATCGAACCCAGAACCTCTCGAGATGGCGACGCCTTGAGACCGGCGTATAGACCACTCGGCCACGGAGGTCGTCTAGTCGAGCTCGGTTTACATAAAAATAACTTTTGACTGCTTTGGAATTTAGAATTACATACATACATACATTCACACCCCCTACCCGATGGGGTAGGCAGAGATAACAGATCTCCTTGGTACGATCCTGACGTACATCTTTCGCTCCCTCTACTCTCATTACTAACTGCGTAGTCTTCGTACATGTCCTTCGGTTTGCGGTTTTAGAATGTTAATTACTAGTTATAGTAAAATTTTGAATAAACTAGTAAAGGCAGCGGTAGCCGAGTTGGGACGGACGGGGCACTACTCGTTCGAGGACGCGGGAAAAGCGGATTCGATCTTATTGAGATGTAATAAGGTTCATGTTTGAATGATATTGTAAACATATTAGTGCTTGCGATTATACCACTGAGTTTGAATAAAATTTATGTACAGTTCATTGTGAATATCGCTCGCAACAGGCTAGCCACCAGTTATATGTATATGTTATAGTAAAATAGTCTCTACTTAAAACATCTATAGGTACCTAGACTTTGTATTAAATTTTCAAAGCAACGTGCAATCTTGTCTAATATATAAAAACTTACCATTTCATGCAGGGCGGAAAGTTCAGTCTCATAGTTAATATTGGCCGTTTCTTTGTCGACCATGTTTTGGGTTTGGTCCAAAAACCTCACTGCTGTCTCGGCCAGTTTCGCTGAAATAAAAACACATGTATTAATTTATGGACAATATTTTTAAACCCTGACGCGCAAAGAGAGAGAGAAAGAGAGAGTTTGCAGTGAATGTGTATCTGTGTTGGATCATAGTTCTAAAACAAATAGTTTGAATGTAATATTTTTGTACATGACCAGTGTTGTACATTGATAAAGGTAGCTTATTTAAATTATAATAATGACAACACCATATTTATTATTCTGAAATGGCAAGACAGCTAGCTTCCCGCTTATTCTTGTCACGGTACATGTACCTAATTTCATAAGGGGAGGTCACAACTAATATTATTAAGTCGCAGTAACGCGCTACGTCCTTGACGGCTCTCGGCGTCCATTTTCCTACTAAAAACTACTCCCGTCCAACCCTTCAGGGAGATAATAGTCGTGTTGATATGTTAGGCATATGAAAGGTTGTGAAAAGGTGATCAAAACATTGTGATCTCGAACTCAGTGCTTCGGAGCCGTTGCCGTTGGTCCCGGACGGTATTGCATGTTTCCACCCACCAACCCGCATAGGTCCAGCGTGGTGGTGTTACGGGCCATACTCCTTTGACGTGGTAGACCAGTTATAAATAAAAAGCAAGTATCGTCACTTATTGAATGTATATTAAGGCACAAAATGGTGCCTTAAATAAACTTATAGACTTTATAAATGAACTGTAACTGGTAAATTCTGAATCTAATGATTTTTAATTCGCTGACTCTGGCAAGAATGAATTTCGAGAACTAAACAAATAAAAAGAGACAGACAGTAAATTTAAAAACAGAGACCAAGAGAAAAGTGGCCAGAGAAGAGCGCAATAACAGCAAAGAGTCGCTAATATAGCTATAGCGCCTGGTTACACTCCTCTTATGGAAGGCCTGTGCCCAGCAGTGCGACGTTGAAAAGGTTGACAACTCACCAATACTATTAGCATAGGCTATCCTGACAGGGACGGCCGGGTCCGTGGCCCTGGGAGCCAGCTCGGGCAGGATGTACTCCGGGAATACGTTGCAGTCGGCTTTAGGCAGGTGACGCACGAACGACACGCACCGCGCCGCAGTGCCGACTGCGGCGGCGCGGACGCGGGACACCGAGTCGTGGGACAGTTGTATCTGGGGAGTTTTTGGCGGCATTCAACTATGGCGGACGTGATTTTTATTTCGATAGTTGTAATATTGTTTCGGAGTGGATATTGTTACGTAAAATCAGTGTAGTTTTGTGCAATAAGAGTCTGTGATGATGTGCAATGTGGAGGATTATCGAAATAAGCGTCAAGTGGTGTGAAAAGTGATGAGTTTTTTATCGTGGTAATCCACCTCATCCAAGTAGCACCACAGTATCTGCCATAGACCGTTTAACGCCAAACTCTCCAAAGACGCATTGAACTGTATTACACTTGTATTTCAATACAAATGAAGACTTAATACTACTAAAGACTAGACCACACACAATGTATACGACTGAAGGACTCTGTATCCATGGTCATGAACATTAAACAAACAAAAAAAGTTGTATCTGGCGCGAACGACAAACATTTTAACATTTTTTATGAATTAATTGTTAGCATCATTATACAGTGGCTGAATATCTTATAGCTCCTGTGGCTAGATAGGTATAGAAATAACGTTTTTAGATTGTAGAAATTTTAATGGAGATTGGCAAAACGGCACGTTTAATATTCTCTTACTTTAGTTAGTAGTAGTAATAGCTAGAATACTAAAACTCTCTAGTGAGTTATTATATATCTGCACAAGTTAACAAACGAGCAACAATAAGTGAGTTGTTGCTTAGATAAGGTACAATTTGTATATCTACATTTATCCCTTACACATGTAACAGGTTAACGTTAAGTAAAAACTTTAAAGATATTTTATTTATCAAAGATATACTTACAATATAGGGTAATATCCTATCTAAAATCGTTTCCGAACTAGAATTCTCACACAACAGTTGCAATATCTCCAAACTGTACAACTTCGACGTGCAATGATGCAAGCCGCGAATGCATGACGTCACTAACGACGTAATCAATATAAGACCCTCATTGTCTGGACCAAAATGCTTATTCTCTTGAGGTTTCTCATCATCCTCAAAATCAGGGACATTAATATTTAAAACTTTAAAGTTATCTTTTAAATTGTCTATGGTGTCTGTAGGTTGGTTGTCTGTGGTCTCATCGACAAGGTCTTGGTAGTTTTTCGCGTCGGATGGCTGTGTGAAAATTTTGATTATGTTGCGAATGTCTTGGTGTATTCGTAGGATTTTTTCGTCGGGTGGTAAGATGGGTTGCGCTGAGAATATCAGCATGTACGATTGGAGGAAGGAGTAAAAGTATTCGGGGAACAATCTGGAACAAAAATAAAATTATTATTTAAATTCAACAATAAAACTACGTCATCTATATATTACCAAAAATAAGTAAAATCCTTTCAATACTCAGTTTCGAAAATTCATTCGTTTTTTGTTTGGTTCAGAATTGAAAATTTAATTTTTCTCCTTATTTTTTACGGACTTTTGTCTTTACAGATATGTCAGTCCTATACAGACTTAATCCGAAATTACACAAAAAATTATGTAAAACCAGGCATCTATTAGTTATTCAACATTTTGGCGTCTCCAGATGTTGGATGAGCCAAAATGCTGTGAAAAATGCCAACGTCCATGTTGACTACACCTAAATTTTCAAATAAACTCCGCCTCTGTGCTTGGTATCGGACACACTCCACCAACAAGTGATGGACATCTTCAATCACTCCGCAAGTATCACAGTTAGGGCTACATTTTTTCTACATGAGATATCCAAACTTGTTGGATGGATAGTGTCCTGATCGAAGTCTGTTTATTAATATAATATACTGCATATTAACATTTTGTTGTAAAACTTTGTATCGTTTTGTACCATATACCTTCGAAATATTCCTTCCAATTACGGGAGCATATATTTTTGTACGTCTTGAAACATTCGGAGTAAAATGGTTTAACTGACATGGGTTCTCCTTTTAAAACAGCCAATTTCGCTATTCTATCAGCCTCTTCGTTGCCATGTATATGTGAAGGGATCCATTGAAGACGTAGGCATATATCCGTAGTATTAAACATAACAAATTATCACGGTTCTCCTTTTAAAACAGCCAATTTCGCTATTCTATCAGCCTCTTCGTTGCCATGTATATGTGAAGGGATCCATTGAAGACGTAGGCATATATCCGTAGTATTAAACATAACAAATTATCACGCCTATATCTCCGAAGGTATATTGACGATTTTATTCTTCGATGATGGTATAAGTAGACTTATTGCTGCTTATTCAGCGGTCATGTTAAGAATCACTAGCATCATCACCTGACTTAGTTTGCGGTGCTTGATCGCTTACTCTCTCGCCTCATCCAGCTACACATAGTTCTGCACCCATATATTAGGTCCTTACCTATGAAATTGGTGTTTCGTACGGAGATTTTGGGGAATTCTGCATTTTCCATACTAAATTTTTTTCAGTTTTCTTCACAACGACAAATCCAAATATTATTTGGCATCTATCATAAGACAAGCTTTAGTAATATGTGTAATATCACACTTCATAAAAATTATTTATCGTTTTTAAGTGAATGCAAATAAAATGATGTATTCGGGAGGCACTTAAAAAGAGTTGTCTCCGTGTCCAATTTTAACACAATTAAACTTACAACAAATTATCAAAACAAATCAAAAGAGCTCAAAAATATAGTCTTTTTTTAGACGAGGTAATTATTTTTTAGGAATACTCTGAATCTTAATAGTTACTCTCTGAATCAAAATACTAAGAGAGAAAGAAACACCAATTTCATAGGTAAGGACCCAATATTAGATAGAGTTATTGCGATTAAAATGGCGAATGGCTACGCTCTTAATGCCTTAAGATAGAGTCTAAAGTCGAATGATATAATCGTCTTCGTGAATTGCAATATCTATACTCACTTTCCTCTCGCCTCATCCAGATATAGTTCCGCACTCTTTCGATCCTTAGGGTTTCTCTCAGTCATAGAGTGGAGCAACGTCTTCAGGCCAGGGTCACTCCCTTCAGGCAGGCTCATGGTTGGAGGCCGGTCTTCGCCGTTCCTGTACGCTAGTAGACCTGGCAAGTCGAGAGCTGGAGTACCGTCGTTCCAGAGTTCGAGGAGTGCGCATCTGTTAGTGATAATAATGATTTATTATTATCGTGTTTGAGATAAAATTTATGATGTAAAAGAATAGTCAAAGTGGACTAGACAAATTCTACTATTGGGTAAGGGCCTTTCTTAGAAAATAAAACACATATAGAGTTTGTTGTTCGGGCGACTTAAACTAATTTAAGTTGTATAAAAGTTATACCAACGGGATTACACGCGAACTAACATTATGTATAGTACGTCTCAAAACAAGTTGCCAAAAAGGTAAACAAAAAAGCCGACTTACCGAATTTGTTATTCAATAATCACACTTTTTACATGGACATTGGCGTGTAAATATAATTAACGGTAACAATTGTTGTCCGTTTCAATATTTCAATTACCTACAGTCATCACAAAACATTTTAGAGATGAAACATTACCTTTGTTTTGTTTACTTTTTTGGCAACTTGGATTGAGACGTACTATAGTATAGAGATGCTCAACGTTTCAGCTGGGTTACACCAACCGTGCAGTTAGCTCGTGACCATGGAAAGTTTAAAATCTTATAATCTAAGTTGGTCTGTCCTAAATATGGCTAGCGCTGTGGGTTGGTGTGAGAGAGGAGCCTGTGTGTGTGCGTTAATTTTGTTAAATGAATTCTATAATGTTTTATACCCAGCTGAAAATATATCCATCGTTGGCAGTAGGTCACCCACTTTGCAGGGTGATTCGCTCAGCAGTAGACCGCCAGACTTATCATCACCCTGTGGAAAAACACATTGAATTGTTTTACAGGTATCCTAGCACTTAGTAGGATGAAATGGTCCATAAATTTTTTAAATCTGGACAAATACATGCGACGAGACGAGGGCGCGACACCTTTTGTTTCGTGTTTTCATACTAAATGTATAGAAGCCCGCGCCACGCCCGCGCCTCACAGCTTGTATTTGTCTGACGCCTTCTTGACCTTTTCCCACTCTAGGTGGGGTCGGTCTAGATGTCTTCTTCTTCCATTCTCCTCTATCACTCGTCAGCTCAGCATCCAACTCTTTTATTCTCATATCATTCTTCACGCGATGGATTGAATATCCATCGCTTCTTTGGTCTTCCTCTCACTCTAGGTCCGTCTAGGTACGCCTAACACTAACACAATAAATATAAAAAGGTCGGAACGATAAAGGTTATAAAATATTAGTACAATTTCACGCTATTCATCCCGAACCTGATCAAACGAATCCAGGAGTTTGTCGAAGGGGCGACCACCTACAATAACTGGTGGTCAAACAACATTCTCCGGAGAGTACAACCAACCAACCTTGGTTTCCTTACCTCACAACTTAAGCCATCTATATATTTTTTTTATAAAAAGCTCAACAAATGATTCAATAGTCAACACCTGATGGCTGAGGAAAAGTCCATATAAGGCAAAGACAGCAGCAATCTTCTTTTAAGTTTATGGCTTCTCGTTTGAATGAATTCTGCCACGCAGCAGGAATCAAAATGAAATTACTTTGCTCGCCCGTAGCCTTCAGCTTGTAACGAGGCGCTATATCAGTATTAGCGACTCTTTGCTGTTATTGCGCTCTTCTCTGGCCATTTTCTCTTGGTTTCTGTTTTTAAATTTACTCTCTGTCTCTGTTATTTTTCAATGTTTTGTTCTCGAAATTCATTCTTATAAGAGACAGCGTCTGAAGCGGGTTGCTCATTGTCAATTATTGTAAATATATTATAATCCAATAACTATGTGTTGTTATCAAAATTATGAATCTTCATTGAAAACTGTTACAATATTTACAAGTTACATAGTTACAAGTTAAACTATATTTATAAAGCTTATAAGTTTACCAAAGGCACTATTGCAAGTACCTAGCCCTACCCTTGATAATATCTTTAAGTTTTATATGTGAAATTAAATTTGTGTGATTTGTGAAGTTTACCTTTTTTATATAATTGTTCCAGTGTGCCTTATGCCCGATTTCACCATCAACCCCTAACTTTTAGGTATTTTAGATGACCGATATTTTAGGTGACACTTAACATTTATTTCCTTTTCACCATCACTTAGGGGACACCTAAGGTGAAGTTAGGTGATTGTTTAGGGGTACTTTTAGTTTAAGTGACTTTTAGCTTTGTGATGTTTAACTGGATGTTGGTGAAATCGGGCATTAGTTTTCCAAATATACAATAAGTGACGTGAGTTGGGAGTTTCGTTGAATCACCGGGTCTGTCCGAGTCAGCTGACACCTATCTTGGCTATATTACGAACCAATATATTAGGTCCTTACCTATGAAATTGGTGTTTTGTATGGAGATTTTGGGGATGTCTGCATTTTACATACTAACATTTTATCAGTTTTCTTCACAACGACAAATCCAGAGATATAATATTTGGCATGTATCATTAGACAAGCTTTCGCAGTATGTGTGTGAACACGCTTGATAAAAATTATTCATTGTTTTTATGTTAATGCAAATCAAATGATGTATTCGGGAGGCAGTTAAAAATAATTGTCTGTGTCTAATTTTAACACAATTAAACTTACAAAAAATTATCAAATTAAATAATACGAGCTCAAATATATCGTCTATTTTTAGAAGAGGCAATTATTTTATAAGAATGTTCTGAAACTTAATAGTTACGGAGAAATTGCTAAGACAGAATAAAAACACCAATTTCATAGGTAAGGACCCAATATCTAAGTTGCCTACCACAGGCTTGGTGGTAGGGTCGGGCGCGCGCACGAACCGCTCGGGCGCTACGCAGCACAGCCGCCGCCGCGACGTGTCGAAGAAGTAGCTGAAGTCGGCCGGGTTGTCGTCCGGCAGGAACGTCGGCTTGAACGACGCGATGTCGGTCAGCAGCACCCATAGCCAGGATGTCACCATTATGTTCTCTAGCTGGAAGTTGGGTGAACATTTGATTTTTTTCATTAATCTATGGCATAGTGTTTTGCACACTCGTGTCGAGGTTATCGCCATGTCTTAATACGCATTCGCATATATTACCATGACTCAGTAACATTATAAATAATAAAAAAAATCAATACGCGGACGAACTCGCGGGAAAAAGTTAGTTATAATATAAGGAAACTTGTTTGTGTGTAAACTTTATTTGTACCGATATTGACTTTCTGGTAGCGTCTATTTCTGATCTATTTATTTAAACACCCTAAGGGTCGATTTCTCAATCCCCAAATAAAACTATCTGTCAGTCAAATGTTAGCTCTGTCCCTTTTCTTTTTATGACTTTAGAAAGCGACAGTGATAATTTTAAATGGCGGATAATTACTAACTATTTGACGATGACTGTACTACCGCTGAGTTTAGTTGTCAGCCGTCACCATCGTATATACCTACCACTGCTGGCCACAGGCTTTCATAGATGGAGTAAGGGCCGTAACACCACCACGCTGGCCCAATGCGCGTTGTTTTTAATAGCGTCGTTGTATTTTCTTGATTCATAGGTAATAATCCACCACCACCATCTGCCACCACCCACCCACCTGCTCCTGCTCGCCACCTATTACATGGGGACCTAACATATCTAGCGAAAAACGGATGTTTAACACCTCTGTTTACCTCTTCGGGGAAAGAGCCGTGATGTTTGATGTTGTTAGGTAATAATCAACATAATCAAATTATGAAAAGGCATCTTGTTTATGGGCGAACGAATTTGTTAATCTATAGCATTCCTGTAATTAGGGCCTTTACACATGACGCTTTTTATGCGGTAAATAGAAAATAAATTTGAGTTGGTGTCGCGTTTCAGTTGCCATGTACGCAAAAGTACGCAAGCCAGCTGCCATGTACGCAAAGCAAAAGTGGTCAGTTACACAAAAATCGTGGTAAAACATTAAAAAATATTTTTAAGGTAACTAAGTTATTACTTACTTTTATATCGCCATGGCATATTCCAAGTTTGTGCATTCGGTGTAAAGCATACAAGACTTGGAACGTGACCCATTTCTTCTCCAGCACTGTGAGGAACGGTCTAGTGGACATGCGGTCATAAATACTGTATTTACAGTACTCTCTCATAAGTAGACCGGCTTTATCAGTGAGCTGGAAGGAAAAACACACTTCATTCATTTTAAACTTCTTAAGAGGCTACAAGAGAAACCACTGGAAAGATGGCTTGAAATTGCTGGACCAGAGTTGCGAGGAATATGGAAGAGTGGAGGAGTATGAGGGAGGAATTTGCCTGGATGCATAAAAAAATATTAAGTAAGGTTAATAAAAAGTTGTGCTTACTACAACAATGTATTTTTAACCACTTGGCCGTGCGAACACCGGCGTTCACTTACGAGAGAATTTCTATTCTGTATCGTTTTCTGACTGTTGAGAGGTTAACATTAACTTTCTTTCTGAAAGTTGATATGTGCAATAATGAATAAGTCCAATACAATAATGATTACATTCATACATACATGTAATCACGACAATAATCCCCTAAGGGTTAGTCAGAGACTAGGCAAAAGCACCACAAAAGCAGTCCACTGGCATAGTCCATCCTTTACCAAGCAGTGACTGCACATGTGCTCAGCATGACAGTTGGTGAGCCCGTCTCTGCTATAAGCTATTGAATAGTTGTAGAGTTTTAAGTCCATTAGTCGCCTTTTACGACATCCAAGGGAAGAGATGGGTTGGTGACGTTAAGGGATAGTAATAATAAAGTTAGAGAGAAAGAGTATTGAGATTTTAGTATGTTGGGTCTGTATCAAAACATTGGATAAGCAATGTTAAGCTTCAAGATATGGCTTAATATTGCTTGCCAGGATAAGTGTAAAATGATAATAGTTCTTACAATCACTCGCTGAAATGGTAAGCAGTTGAAAGCAGAGGCAAGTTGTTCTTTGATCTTCAGGATTCTCTCTCTGTGCTCAGCCAATGGCAGCGATGGATCATGGACTGCAAACACTTTCACCACCACAAGGCCTTCTCGTGACCGTGCTCTGGCCACCTTGAGGAACCTTGTAGACCCCAGGCTGTAGAAGGAAAAAATGAAAATTTTTATATCAGCTTAAAAACAAGGTTTAATTTTTATAAAAATTTAAGCAAAATATTTGTTTGTACAGCGGAGTTCAAAAAGGGTGTTATTTAAACAGTTAGCAAAATATTAGATTCTTGGTCAGCAAAATATACAACTGGTCAGCTAAATAACTTATGGGCGGCAAATATTTCTAAAGTGGTCAAATAATTGGGCAGCAAAGCAAATACTTTTTCTGTTACCAAATTGTCTAATATTATGATTCAATGACACAAATACTGTTTTCAAGGGTCATAACAAAATATCCTTAACCAAATATATCTATTGCTGCCCAAATAATTATTTCGCTGACAAATAATTATATTGCTGACAAAATATTTGTTTGCCCTAATTATTTTTCAGCTGACTTTTTTTCCTGACTAAATAATTAAACAGCCAATTCATAATTCCCAGTAGGTGACAGTTTTTATTTCCTTCCAACATTTACTGTTGAAATCCAAGAGTTTAAAATAAAATAAAAACTGCCTAATGAATAATAATTTAGCACAAGCAAATTCAATGCAAGTTGCTTTAATTGAATTGTGGATTGTAGAATGAAATCCAAAATGAAACAAAATGAACAAATTTATTTGTTTTATTATTATTTTAGCTTTTTTGTTCTGAAAATTTTTCATGTATTGTGTATTGTTGTTTTAATGAAATCTCTTAGTTCAGTATATAAATTATAATAAACTAAATTTGATTACAATTTATTTTAAAAAATATGTAAAATTTATATGCTGAAAAGTCAGCAATTAAATAAATAATAGTAGAATCGACAATTGCTTCTTATTAAACATTTATTCATACATTCAAATTTGGGAAGCAAGTATTATTTAAAACTACCTTCCATATTTTCCGAATACATTATAAAGAAAAAAAAATACATTTACACATTAATCTGATCACATACCTATACTTATCATTTTATCAAATAATATACTACTTATTTGGCCAAAACCAACTTCATTTATGTAAGTAGATTCTAGCAGATAACAATATAAAAATATTTAGTGACAGTTCATGCAGTTGTATTGTGAAATTGTTTTAGTGCAGTGTTGTTTACATTATGTCTTACTTTGCTTATTTACATACATTATCATTTGTTGATTTCTAATTCTTGTTGGTAGTAGAAGTTATAATAATACATTAAGGAACTGCTTGCTTGAGCACAAAGGAAAATATGATTTATGGTTTCAAACTTGGCAATATCTTACCTTTGATCGAAAGATAAGTCCGCATGATCGCTTAAATAATGCTCCACTGGATATATCTGGGACGGAGCAACCCCCACGAGTTGATTTCCCATTTTAATTGCTTTTTAATACCACGGGTCACAACAAAAACATCACAAAGACCTATACTTACTGTTCGACACAGTAATTTTATTTAATAGATATGATAATAAACGCTAATCGTTCACGTGATAGATTTATTTTGCTACCTATTTTCAAAATAAATAAAAATATTTGAAATCGACACAAGAAACAGCTGTATTTTTTGACAGCACAATCTATATGACAGTAGAATAGACTATAGACACAATAGACAAAAGGTACATACACACCAAACGATTTACGAACGAGATTTCGGTTGAATACGGTTTTTGTGACTAGCGACATCTAGTGCAAAGACTAAAAGCACCGACAAACATGACAATACACCTCATCATTCGCTTGTGTCATTTCGACTATGATCTTTCTCTTTCCTTCAACAAACAAGCATTCCACCCATTTTTGTTGAAGTTGACTTCGTTTCAAATTCTAAATAGTAAAAATGACTTCGAAAAGTGAAAAAGATCGAGCCAAACAAATTCAGGATCGATGTCAGAACATATTGTTGCAGATGCTGAAAGATGAGGACAATAAATATTGCGTTGATTGTGACGCGAAAGGTATCTTATTAAATTTACTTTTAAATTCTTTTTATTACTGTGACATATGTGCATCTGGATACCTCATAAATTGATTTAAATTGGCATTGCGCCAAAGAAATTACCTATGCAAATTAGGTCCTTGAACCCCGCTTAGAAATAACGAAACAAAATTGTGGTCTGACTCACTATCTGTGCATAAATACTGTGTTATCATTACAAGAATATCAAGTGCATTACTTCGAGTCACTTTCCAAACATATGTAGGACGTTAATACTGCAGTAAATAATTAGATTTTCTAAAGAAATTAATTTGTAATAGTTTGGCACTGCATTCAACTTCCAACACCTTTATCAAAACAACAGGAAAACTGTAATAAAATAGATTTCTGAATTTTCTTTATTAGTGTTGATTGAATTCTTGGAATTCTATTTTGATGTTATTCTACATAACATGTTTATCTCAATTCACAAAAAATAACAATCATCTTGCCCCTATCCCTGAAAAAGTCAGCAGTGGTGTTTCACATACCTAATACATTTAAGTTCCTATATAATAAACTGTACTTAAGTTTTCAACCCTCGGAGCCTGTATTTCAGAATCAATATCAGGTGTAGATATCTGAACACAGCTAGGAAAGGATGGCATTATGTGTGGATAAATAGTGCCATCCCTTTCTAGCTGTACTCAAGCAGAATAAGTGGAATACGGAGCTCAGTGCTACAAGTCAGTGCAGCAAATGTCTTACACGATTTGTTCCATTTAACTTTGTTATCAACACCCTATTGTATCTCTCTTCTAATAAGCAAACGGGAGCATATTTAACAAAAATAACTTCACTTTGTTAACACTACACTGACCTTTGGAAGCAACCATCTGAGAGGGATGCTTGAGTGGATAATTTTGTACCTACAATGTCTGACCATGTTTTAAGAATATCCTGAGGGAGTGATGAGAACCTAAAATTTAAAATATCTATTAGTTTTGTAGTGCTGTTTTAATTTATTTAATTATAATGGAAATCATATGTTTAAGTTTAGATTATGCATTTTATGTACTACAAAAAATATTTATCATTGGTATATGTCACCTGATTATTATCCTAAAAACAATAAACAATGCCAAAAAAAAATTGTTTATAAATAATTGAAGAAGTTTCACAATTTCTAAAGATCTTGTTAGAATGTCTTGTAAGCTTAGTCTGTTATCTAAACCGAATCTTTATATAAGTAAGATATGAAAATATATTTTTAAAAGTTCATAATATATGAAGCTCATCAAACTAATTTTAATGCTCCAAAAGTGTCCTTGGGCTTAAATTAATAAACTCACAGGAAACGATTAATGAATGTACTTTCCGTTTTCGTAATTGTTTTAATTTTAATAAAATAGAAGTCAAGGTTTATTAATACACTAGTGGCATACAATGTTTTGTGGACTCCGTTTTGCTGTAATATGCACTAAATTCCGTTTAGGAAATATAGTTTATAACCTAATCCACCAGTATATAGATTCAATCTAGATGAATTTTATATGGAACGCACAATTAAAAATACTATAACAAGGACTATTATCTCATCACCTGATATGTTTGTAGACACAATACATAATCAATTGTGTCTCGTCCAAAACACGCTTAGTGTCAGTCCAGGGGTTATGTATGTTATGTGTTTGAGACTTGAAATCTGCATTTTCACATAATTTATGATGTTATGTACTCTATTCTCTATATGCAATTACTTCTATATATTTTGCACAATTTGAGGAGCTCGGTGGCGCGAGGAGCTCGGTGGCGTACTGGCCAGTGCGCTTTGGCTTCGATCGAAAACAAAGCTACCTTCGCCATGGTCAGGTCGTAGATGAGTGGACAAAACATTGTGATCTCGAGCTCCTCCGTGCTTCGGAAGGCAAGTTAAGCCGTTGGTCCCGGTCGCATTTGTGACCGTTTCTACCCACCAACCCGCATTGGGCCAGCGTGGTGGTGTTACGGCCCATACTCCTCATGTGTTTCTCCATGAGGAAGGCCTGTCCCAGCAGTGGGACGTATATAGGCTGATGACGAATTTTGCACAATCCTCAGTCTACGTGTACATCTTCAGTGCGCCAAGTGGCTTGTATGTAGAATTTTATGACGGCAACTGCCATCCCTCTTAATGCATTTTAAGCCCTCTCATAAAATGCAGTATCTGTACTACAGTTAACATTTATTAATTCTAAACATTACAGGACCTCGCTGGGCGTCATGGAACCTGGGTATATTTCTGTGCATCAGGTGTGCAGGCATCCATCGCAACCTCGGGGTACATATCTCTAAGGTGAAGAGTGTCAACCTTGACTCATGGACTCCAGAACAAGTTGTAAGTTTCTGCTTGTTATCTACTTCTTGGCTCCCTCCTAGACACAATGCTGCCTTCTGACAAGCCGTGGTGTGCCGGCGGCTTAAAAGCCGCTTGGCGTACAAACGAACAGCTGAGCGTGCCGCCGGCAATTTGTAGCAGCCATTATGTGGGCATTTCAGCTGCTAAACATTAAGGGCCTCTCGCAGGAAATTTAAATCGAGTTTTAAAACTAGATTTACTTTACATAATGATGAGCCTTAGTCAAATTTTCAAAAAATAAAATTGAATTTTAACTAGGTTAAAATTTCCTGCAAGTGGGACTTAACGCTTATAACTATCATATATCATATCATAGAGAAATTAGGAGATGTGTATGAAATCTGTAGAAGAACTCAAGCTCGAGCTCAAAACAGTGCCTAAGGCACCTTCAAACTAGAACCAAAACTCTAGGTTTGCCACAAGGCAGCATACTGGGACCACTGTTATACATAAAATTGAATTTTTATTGCCTAGATAAGATAAGATATCATTTATTGTTATTCTGTGTACAAAAGGTCTTACAATAAATTAACAGATCAAAACAGATTACCATTTTCAGGCGTCCAATAATTAAAAAATGTATGAGCACATTCACATTCTTAACATAACGAGATCCAAGATCCAAAGAGATCTTATATCGAGTCCAATTTAGTAGTACAAAAGAGATTCACAATAATAATTGTCATATACTCGTAGTAGGAACAATCGTCAAAGGTCAAAAATTTACTTTTACACATTTATTATATTATATTTAAATTTACACATTTATTTCATTAAAATATTCATTCAGATTATAGAATCCTATGATGACCTTTGGAGCGAAAGGGTTCTGCCCCGTTTTACTCAAGTATTGGTTCCCGGATTCAACTCGGAAAGTCTCGTCACGTCTCGCTTTCATTCGCCGAAAAAATAACAGAATTAGAATTTCATGATTCGTTTTTTTGAGAAGGGATCTAGAGTAGTGGCTACGTACTGAAGGGCGCAATGCGCAATGTTCGTAGGGCCGACGATAAGGAGAAGGTTGCGGTGACGGGTGGGCAGGAGAAGGCGGGCGCTATAAGTCCCTCCTTCTACCAGCCCCGCGAGCGGCCGCGTGCGTTGAATGGCTTCCACGAACGCATTTCACCGGCTGCCACATCTGGGGATCTCCCGAATATACCCGGGAATCCCCCATTGGCGCAAACCCCGACCTAGTGTCTGACTAGGTCGGGAAGCCCTGGGACCGGCTCGGAGAATTGCTTCGGCAGACCCCGGGTTCCTCCCACGGAAGGGCAAGGAGATATCGGGGAGTTTTCGTGGGTATTCTCGGCCGCCCGCCGCCGAGCGAGTCCCACACCACGCCATCCGCCTCGCCAGCAGTTTGTAGGTCCGAAAATGGATTTTGTCTTTGAAAAAAAAGGTGCGAGCGGCGCAAAACTATTTTGCGGATATCCTTAGGGGAGCCCTATGTCTGTCATTTTTGGACTGTGGTGAAGGTCGTGATTGTCTATGATTCAAGCATTGCCTGCCTGAAGCCTTTGAAACGACGAAATGATTAGCTTATCTTAATGATCAATACGTCAACCACTTACATCTGTCAGAGTTTATCTGATAGCATAGGATTGTTAAAAATGTAGGTTATGTCAGCTTATCGATGTTTAATGGTAAGAATATCATGTATTTTAAGTTTTGATTATCTTAAACAAAAAGGTTTTAAGAAAGCACTTATCATAATGATGTTTAATCATGGATTGATATGTTCCCATAATTTTCCGTTTATTTCTCAGTTTCAACAAATTATTTTTATCTTATCAGGCTTACAATCTTAAATTTATTCAACAATACATAATGTTGTAAGGAAACTTGTTTTTCATATCTTAGTAAATACATATTATATTAATTGTTATCAACGAGGTGGTAATCTATTAACTCTTAGAATATTATAGAATAAATTATTTGCTTTAAAAACATGGTTTTGTTGGTTGGTTAAAATTATTTTATGTGAAAAAGATTTTAGGAGTTTCCCTTAATTTCCAATTGTCGCTTCGTGGATTCGATTCGGAGAGTCTCGTCACGTCTCGCTCCGATTCGCCGCAATAAAAAGAGAAAGACATATAGATTCTGTGGTTCGTTTGTTTTACGATAGATTGGAATACTTAGCGACATTAGAGAGGGGTCAAACGTGCTCTAATCACATGTTATGCCCTGAGGCACTCTATGTTCAGGTGAAATCCCAACCACTCTGTCTTAATTATATACAGGATTATTTTTAAAGAATCAAGAACCTCGCAATACTTAATAGCTAACATCATAAACAATAACATTTTTGTTCTACGACTTTTAATAATTTGACAAATTTTACTTCCATAAAAAATAAATAACCATTCTGAATGTTCTTAGCTCTGTGTGTACAGCGCGTCGCGCGTGTCGCCTTCTCGTATGAACGGAACATAGACGTGCTAATGTCACGACTGTAGGAAGCTTGTAAAATGATTTTTGATTAATGTATTGAGTTATGGTACAA
This sequence comes from Parapoynx stratiotata, assembly GCA_910589355.1. NCBI lineage: Eukaryota > Metazoa > Arthropoda > Insecta > Lepidoptera > Crambidae > Parapoynx > Parapoynx stratiotata. Next base: position 7,602,582 of record OU342482.1, read on the forward strand.
CGAGTAGAACAAATGTTGTTATTTACGATGTTAGCTACCATGTCTTCTTAGGTTGTTGATTCATTTAAAATAACCCTGTATACACGTCTTTTTCCCTGTGGGGTAGGGTTTTCCCTGGTGGAGTAGGGTAGGGTTTTTTCCCGGTAGGGTAGACTTTTTCCCGGTAAGTAGAATCCTGGCACACATTTTTCACTTTCACTTATTACTAAGTTCATTATGCCCTTCGGTTGGAGGTGGACAAGACCAGGCCCTTCTTTAAAGCTTCCCCAATTTGTTCAAGGTTCAATTCGCCTAAGCTGACCTGCGTCTTATTCATCATAACATACAACAAACGTATCCCTTTCTCAATTTAGTGGTTTAACCCCTGGACTGACACTAATCCTGTTTTGAACGAAACAATTGATTTTCTACCTATTGTGTCTACAAACGTATTAGGATGAGTTAAGACGGTAAAGTGTTCGAAAAAATCATGATAAATTCTAATTATGATTCCTCTCTATGACTACAATAGTATCTAATTACAGTACCTACCCCTAGTGAAAGTTATCATTGTAAAAAACTTATAGCGTTAAGAATCTCAATTTCTATGGGAAAGGGGGAAAGCGCCCCTAGCGGAAAGTAGCTGAAATCACGTTTCCCATAGAAATTTACAATCATAACGCAACTAAAAAAGTTTGTATTACAATGATAATAAAAATTGTAATGAAAAATTGTAACTTGAACAAGAGGTACAGATACGTTTTGGGTACTTTTTGGTATAATAATAGGCATAATAATATCCCAGCATTATGTTTATCTGAAACAAGTAAACAACCACAGGGAAGGAAAGTTCCTGCGAAAATCAATATTTCAATTTACATTTTATTTTACGGAATACCATATAATGTAGATTAGTATTTTGACCCTTCAGTTTTTTGCATGGAATTTTGGATTAAGGGTGAATTCGACCAAATTTCGATTAGCCAAAAGTGCTTTAGCTGTCAAATGCGTCATCAAAAAACATGGCCATAAATTGGCCGTTTACGCAGGACTCCGTCATAACAGCGAATTCAACTAATAAAATTTTAGCATTTATTGGTGTCCGAATCCAAAGCGCGGAATTTGGTCAAATTCACACTAAGTTTAATATGGTGGTAAGTCTTTTACCAAGTCTTCAAAGAAAATTGCATTTAATTTTATCCAGTAGTTTTTGTGTAAAATTCATTGACTGTCACTAGCCTAAATATATGGCACCGATGGGCATAGGCCTCCTTTCTTCACCCCTAAGGGGGGCAATGCGGATTGGTGCTAGAAACTGTTGCGACCAATAACTCGATATCTAGTCACCCAAAACTGACCATGGCGAAACTTACTTTGTTTTCACAACATGTTTTCTTCTTCCATTCTCCTCTGTCACTCGTCAGCTCAGCATCCACTTCTTTTATTCTCATATCATTTTTTACGCATTCAATCCATCGCTTCTTTGGTCTTCCTCTCACTCCAGGTCCGTCCACATCCATGCTCAGCATCCTTGTATTGTGACATTCATCCCTCCTCATCACATGTCCATACCATGCTAACCTATTGCTCCTAATCTTTTCTGTCACTGGCGCTACTTTCAAACTTCCTCTAATATACTCATTCCTGATCTTGTCCATATATCGAAAGATAAAACGGACCCCTAAGGCCCTTGAGCATGATCAGAAAGAGATGGTGCTAGTTGGAATTAGTAGCACCGTCTTTCTAAATGTACTCAAGCAGATCTACTCTTGAGTTTGCTTAATACAGACCTAAACCACCGAGATCATCCTTGATTCGATGATACATAGATGCAGTGGTGATAACATGATGATACCGAACACAGGGCTGCATTATACACGTGTTCCCATACTTACAGGTGTCACTTCAACAAATGGGTAACTCCCGCGCCCGCGCAGTGTACGAGGCGAACCTTCCAGATTCCTTCCGCCGGCCGCAGCACGACTCCTCGCTGGAAGCCTTCATCAGGGCGAAGTACGAACAAAAGAAGTATATAGCTAAGGAGTGGGTACCTCCTCCGACGCCTAAGGTTAACTGGTAAGTATCTTTTGAGCACATTTAATTTAAAAAAGATGTTCTGATTCAGCATTTTCTTTACTCGTAACGACGAAACCATTAGTCATGTTTTTACGCTTTATTGAGTTACTAGCTTTTGCCCGCGACTTCGTCCGCGTAGAATAGTTACTTTGAGATCTTCCTCAATAAATAGGCTATTTAACACTGAAAGATTTTTTCAAATTGGAACAGTAGCCTGTTGGTGGAATTGAAAATTTATTCCTACTCTATTATTAGAAGCAAAATTCATAGTGGCGTCAATTTGTCCTTCATTTTTCTGGGAGGCCTAATTTAATTTTTTTTAACATTCACCCGCGTGGTACCCGTTCCCATGGAAATATAAAGGGTAGCCTTTGTCCTTTCCCAGGCTCTAGGCCTAGACTATCTGTGTACCAAATTTGGATTAAATTGGTTCAGTGGTTTTGACGTGTAATCGAGACAGACGGAGTTACTTTCGCATTTATAATATTAGTATGGATTCAGGGAGCTATGAATAAGGGTGTGCATACATACCCCTCTCCACAGCTCGCTAGGTGTTTATCTGAGAGATTAAATTCGGATAAAGTGATCTTACACAGAAACGGGGTGATTAACATAGCCCCATATGATTATGAGCTGAAGTGGCAGTGCGAAGACAAGCCTACAGATCCAGTTCCAAAAAACTTAAGAGCCTTACACCGAGTATGAGAACAGCTAGTCTCTTTAGTCCTCCCAGTTACATGGGGACTTATGTCAACACCTCCTTATGATCATAATGTGTTTCAGTCTTTTTACACTGTTACAGTGTCAAACTTTGAATGTGAAACTCATAATTTTCTAGGTGATTTTCCAACTTCTAACTACATTTTCAGGGACAAAGAAATAGATGAAGAAATAGAAAGGCAGAAACGGAAAAAGAAGTCCTCTGCCTCATCAGGGTTGGGACCTCTGCCGGCGCCCACAACCAGCGATAAGAAGTACAATGTATGTATTACATTAAATAATTCATTATGTTTTTACTTGACATTTGCCAAGCAAGTCCGCCTAATGGTAAACGGTTACTGTGACCTGTAAACACTCATGGTATCTTAGGCACTATTCATATCCTGCCAACTCTTTATAAATTTAGGAAAGTGTTGACAACATAGAAGCCCATCTCCTAACATAATGCCTCTTCATTAGCTTTAGCGACATGTCTATTTTCTGTAAGGTAAAGGATTACCACAATAAAGCGAGTGATAGACCACATTGCTTTAGTAGAGAGCAATGATAGTTTACCAAGTCTCGAAAATTACAAAGTACTAGACTAGATATTATATTTGAATTACAGCGCGACCAGAAATATAAAAAACCTTGCCATATTGCGCAAAATTGATGGAACTAATTTATTTTAATGGCAACAATAATTTTAGCCGCCAATTTCATTTTGAAATGTCAATTGTTATGTGTTTTGTTGTCCTATCCAGTCTAATCATCATAATAATTAGTATGATTCATATAATTTTCATGGTTTTTGTGCACTGTAATTCCTAGGGTGTTAAAATGAGCTATTGTTACGAGTTGGGGTTCTTCTCAGTTAATAAAATGCGTTTCCACCAAAAATAACACTTTTTAATAAATTGACATCACTTCTCTCTCAGTTCGCTCTTTTAGCTCCGATGTTATTCGCACTGTATCGTGATCCAATACTGTCTCTATCGGCCGACACGCTCTATTCATATACTCATATTCATACCGAGCGTACTAGAAAAAGTTCAAGGTCAGGGTCGCGATAGCGCGTCACATGGAAACGTCTAGACAATTCTATAAACATCCATTATCTTTAATTCTATAAACATCCATTATCTTTAACTCCCGAAGAGGGCGCCACCGACAGAAGGCTCGGTATCTCTTCTGAATATTCTACACTTCTCTTGAACTTACGACATTCTTCCAGAATGTTCGATGTGCTCGAATCACATCTACGAAGCACTGGAAGGCTGCCGATTGTTTACCAATGTTCGATAATAAATGTATGTATTCGATGGCGCAACACTATTATTTTCATGGAAAAATACGATGTGGAATATTTTACTTTAAAAAAAATTCTGGCGCCCTCAGGGCAGGTTTTTTATTATCCTGGTCAGACTATAGTAATGATGCCGTGAATGTTAATAGGCAATGAAAGAGAAGAATGTAAAGCAAATCTTATTAAACTTACCATACAGTCTATAATAGTCACATATTAAAGTAATCCCAACACAAATTTCAGAAATCGGACGTCATACCTAGTCTACCAAAGCCGAAGTCTTCAGTAAGTCCTAAACTAGGCAGAAGCACCCCCACCAACCTTCCCGAAACGAAAACCAACGGCTCTGCTGATCTCCTAGGCTTAGATACCAGTAAACCCGACCCGAAACCAGCCAACGACGACATATTCTCTAGCTTCTTCTCCGCACCACAAGAAAAACCAGCTGAACCGAAGCCAGAAGAAGTAAAACCAGATTTAAAGACTGAAGAAGAGAATTTCTTTAAACAGGCCGCGCCTACTGAGAAAGAAAAGTCTAAATTAACTAAAGACAGTATATTAGCGTTGTACAGTCAAACTCCATCGACTAACTTAGTTAACCAATTCAATCCTGTCCCACAACAACAAACTTTCCCCTTCGGATCAACTTTTCAACCAGGGTTCAACATGCCTGCTCAGAATGGGATGCAGTTCAACCAATTCCAACCTCAATCTAACCAATTCAACCCACCAAGCAGTCAATTCCAACCATTCCGTCAACAACCTATACAAGGTCAGTTTAACCAGAACAGTCAATTCTTCAACCAACCCCAGCAAAATATCTCTCAGCAGTTCGGAAATCTGACCTTAGGTCAAACTTTTCCTAATGCCTTCTCACAAAATAATGTCGCCAGTAATTCTACTTGGCAGTAAGTTGTTTTAACAGTAGCTATGTTTGCTGTGAGCACATTTTTTAATATTAATACAGTCGAGTTCATTAATATATACGCACTTTCAATGTTCAAGAATATTTATAAGTTTAAAAAGTTTAAAATAATGTGATTACTTTAAGCATAACCATTGTGGTGAATATTTAGATTCATTTGTATGTGATAGGTTTTTCTTAATAATATGTATTCAGCCAAAGGAACATTATTATTTATACAACTTTCAGATCATAGCATAATATCTTAACAGGGTAGAAATCATAAATATAATATGCTCACATAATTACAATAATATCTGAACGTATTTCAGTAATTTATTTTCAACTTTATCCGACATAAAAATTTTAATAATTTGGATTTATTGGAAACAACTGTCATTCCTACAACAGTGTAAACTAGATCTTATTGTTCGATTATATTATTGACTTTCCCATGCTTGTAGAGATAATTGAAATGAAATGAAATTCTTTATTTAATCATTAAGGTAACAAGTAGTTACACTTATGACGCGTAAAAAACAATAAAGATGGTTAGCCTGCTTAGATATTATTGAAGCAAGTCTATACAGCTTAGTTTTGTTAAAATGAATCTGAATCTGAAAAAGTTTGATCATTAATTATTGCTTAATACGCGGTATACACTTTTGGTTCATTACCATGAGGTCATATTTTTGATCTATAGGTTGAGTAGATATTTTTGGGCTTCCGATCACTCATAATATTTGACAGTCCCAATATATTAATGAATTCTTCTGCACCATGGCATTGGTACTTAATTCAATGGTAGAATAAACAGTAATGTGATATACCTATGCCTAGTTCATTGCCATATCATCGATCGAGTTACAAGTATCATAAGATTCTTTAAGACTTAATTTCTCATTTAAAATGTATTTCTTTCTGCAACGAATAAATTTTATTGAAGTAAAGTTTTTAGTCTTTATTTGCAATCAAAAAGTGCCTACAAGCAAACATAGACTGCAATGTCTAGTTATTATTTCTTATGCCTTGTAGATAATCTATTCAAGCTATAGAGTCTGCATCTCTCATCTCAATTCGTTCCTATTCATATCTGTCTACCATAGACAATTACTTTATTTCTTTTCTCAGTTGTTTGTTCAGGCAATGTTTTACAATGCTTTTAAAATTAAGTTTCGTATTTAATGAAAGTATAACCCTTTACTCAAATGTTAACTGTTGTATAGGATCAGGGTAAATATAACACCATGATTTAATTTAATTGATGTCTTTTAGACCATTTCAAGGCCACCCGTTTGTTCATGCAATACATAAGCCATAGATGTTATGTAAACTATATTAAAAATAAACAACAGAGGTTCGTTTTACTTTTATGGATATATAATGATTCAGAGACATAAATTATATGAACATGGACAAAATAACACTGGACATGTCAAAGCAACAAATATGATTGTCGCTGGCACGTCAGCATGATGTCATTCAACGTTTCTTTTTTCTTAAATTTTCTCATTACGTGCAATGGCGTTCTAATTCAAAATTTTATTTTTAAATTTATTTTATTAAATACCTATTTATATTGTAGATGACTTCACCTTCACTATACTTAGCAATTATTTCACACGTAATTGAAAGATTCACACTAGAATGTGTTTGTATTTTTTTATAGTTTTCTTATTATTTATAAGTAGTTAATTTTTTTTTAACATATAATTCGTAATTAGTTATTGTATTTTTAATTAATGCTTTACAAATGTTGGTGCAACAGATAGTTTTGGAATGCTTACATTAATATAATTTAAATGGTTATAATATTTTAATTTTATATCTTAAAGAATGTGAAATAAACGTTTATTTTAATTTTATTAATAAATGTTCACTTATAAAATTAAAATAAATAAATTATTTTAAATGAATTGTCTGCAATAAGACTTATATCGATTTCGTGATATTACACTTATGTTTATTTAATTGCTTATTATTATTTTATGCTAATAATTAGATTTTCACTTAAGTTGGAGACTATAATTCAATTGTATATTTTCGCATTTCGTCCTTCCTTTGGTGGTGTAAGACTGACTAATTATGTATAACTGTCGAACATCTATGGTTGGGCATTAACCCCACTAGGTTTTATTTTGTGAGGGTAACATCGCGTGAAATTCAATGAAAACTGACTATATTTTCTATGAAATATGGTCATAGACAATAGCTTATTTAAGTTATATTAAGCCCTCTATAAATTGGAATATGACAGATTTTCTATACTCAGGTTAAAGGATACATTATCTCTAACTATATTTTCACGGCTATATCCCCGAAATTTTAGATGGAGGTAACATCCAAGGCTATGTGTACGAGCCCTATTTAATTATAAAACTGCATTTGCTTTGATACCATAGCCAAATGCCATAATGTTTGATGACGAGGAATTTTATAGTCTTAGCCATCGGTGATATCAGCTTTATTTTGTCATTTTTAATACAGAATTGAGGTTAGTTGTTTTAGGCCGGGATTATAGAATCAAACTCTGTGAAAGCCTCCGTTTGAGTGGAATTTGAAAGGGATAGTGCTATATGAGATGGATAGCAGCATCCCTTTCTGTGTTCAATCAGGTTTACGCTAGATTTCTGTAATAAGGGTCTTAGTAATGATTGTAATCTGAGAGTGGATATACAAAGCAGGTCTAGGTTGGTGAGCGGCGAAAAAGCGAACTAAAGGCCACTTAGATCGAAATGGCATTACCAATCGACGTGCAAACGTTGTCTTATAGAAATAAGACACAAATTCCTCTGTTTTAAAATGATCCCATAGCACGGCGAGTAAGCCGGTGACGCGCGAATTTAGGTCTTATTTCTTTTCGGATATGTTTGAATGTTGAATGGTAAAGATTTTATTTTTTGCAATACGGTACCGGGCTGCGTAGGTCTTAATTGTTACGGGTCTTTGATCGGTTGTCTTGGCAGCATTTAGTCTAATTGTCCATCAAGTGGCGCCACCAAGTTTCTAGTAATACTACAAATTGATATGTCATATTTGAAGTTTGCGACTCTTACGACTGAACATAAGTTTTATTTTTGCTGCTTTTTATTTTGAGATTTTTTATCATATGTCTATAATAACTATGTGATATCTTTGTTGTGACTTCAAAAGATCCTATGTGCAAAACTTTACTTTTAGTATGTATACAATCTCATTCAAATATGAACCTTATTCTATCAAAATAAGAATACAAGTGTATGTATTTTATTGCACGTGACTGTACTATCCAATAGATTATACAATTTAATGCTGTACACTTTTAAGTTTTCAATATATCATATACATTAGATCTATTTTATTTGTTACATACATATAATCGCAATTATTATTCCCTAGAGATTAGTCACGGACTAGGCAAAAGCACCGCAAAAGCAGTCCACTGCCATAGTCCGCGCTTCACCAAGCAGTGACTGCACTCAGCGTGACAGGTGGTGACCCCGTCGCCGCTATAAGCTATTGGATGGTTGTGCAGTTCTAAGTCCATTAGTCGCCTTTTACGACACCCAAGAGAAGAGATGGGTTGGTAGTATTCTTTTAATGAGCCGCTACCACACGACTCCGACGCTTTATTTGTTACAATTATATTAAAACGTCACATAGGAACTTTTGAAGTCACAGCGACGGTGTTGTTTTTTTTTTGGCGAAATAATTAACTATTCAGTCTAGAAGAGTTTTGAATATTGTATTGAATATTGAACAGTCAGTCAATTCATTTTCAACTATAAACACTTAGAGGTCAATATTAAATTACAATGAGGGTTTTCTATACTTTTTCTGCCACCAGGCGGCGCTAAGTAAACGTCAGCTAGCCTACTCTCGAACGCAATCTCAATTATAACACAATCTAATATCTCAAAATGCCGAGACTAGAGACTATGAACCCATTTATGGCCCTAGTGTCCCACTGAAACTGAAAAGTAAGAAACATCACAATCTTAATGTCGATCGATCGGTATAGCGTTCAAGAGTAGGCTAGCTGGTCCAATAGGAAACCCTCATTGGACGTTTTAAAGTAGGTTGATGACCTGCTTGTATGTACCAGTCCATATTGGACTCTAGTGTGATTGTATTAAGGTTGTAAGTTACGCAAGTTTAACCTCCTTACCAACAAAACATAGTTTGTTTTATAAATCTTGACGGGTTCAAATAGCTGTTTATATATTATCGGACGTGTATGACCAAAAGTGACCTGTACTAAGGTCCATTTCTCCAAGAAGTATCGATTCTAAGGTCTAAGTCTAAGGATGTGAATTTAGTTTCAAATGTAAATCGTCGCCTATCAACAGCGCCATTTTTATGCCGGCGACTGTAAACGCCTTTAATGCGTTAATTTAGAGTCTAAAGTCGAATGATTCAAGCGTTCTCGTGAATTGCAATAATACTTGTACTGATTTCATATCTTTAACTTTTGTGGTTTTAGGGTCTTCTCACATTAGCCTGAGGCCCGTATAATGGTGTGCGCAGACTAGTGAAACGAAACATGTAATGTATCATGTAACAGCCTTGTGAGCCTTGGACGGACGCCTTGTGCGCACGAGCAATGAAAGCAAACTCAAACTCAAATCATTTATTCAGTTTCGGTATTTACATACTCTTATGAATGTCAGATTATGCCAACCGTTCACTAGCTACCAGGAGGCCTTGTTCTGAGAAGAACGGGCAAGAAACTATTTAGCACTATTTAATAATTCTTTATTTACTCTTCACAATAAGTAAAGGAGAAAGTAATATAAAGGAGTTCTTAATTACTAAGTAGCATTTTAAAAATGTTATTTGGCTATCCTAAACTAAACTCAGCAAGTTGTTTCCTCCCTTTACAATATATATATTTTTTAAAGATTTTACAGTGTGCAATTGCCAAGAAAGCAAGGAATTTCCTGTGTGTCAATATAAAAGCTTGGATTATTACATTGCTTATTACGTTTCACCAGACTACACAATTATGTAACCAAACCAAGCGTAGATCCCTGACCATCGCTAGAAAGAGATGGCGCTATGTGAGATGAATAGCACCATCCCTTTCCGAGTTTGGTTCTGCAATACGGGCCTTAGACTCCGGGCAAATAAAGATCAAAATGCGTTGTCACCTATTGCGCGCCTATAGAGAATATAAAATATATTTACTAGGCAATTAATAATTTTTTCACTGTATTGCGAATTGATTAGCGGTTTTAACCAAATCTCAATAGCTTTTAAATTGGATTTTGTTGATGAGTTTCTTATGTAGTATAGGCAAGCGTTTGGCCATTTACTCGCCTGTTGGTAGTTAATTATGATATATATAACGAGGCGTGCTTGTCTAGGAGACCAATTCACTCTCATTTTGAAGACCCCCAGATTATCTTTAAGGGGTTAAAATATTGCGGCGCTTATGTGATGACTGCGCGATGACTAAAACAAATATTGTGTCATGTACACCTCTACTGTACATAAAAAAGGTATAAATTTTATGTTCATACGATACAATAAATAGATGGATCATTTTGTGTTTGTATAGAATGTTGTGAAGTGGTATATTTTTTTTATTAAATAAATAATTAGCTCCTAATTATTTGTATGATCCACGTTTGATGTATTTAGTTTTATCAATAAATGGATGTGATTGATAAATATGTTGGTAACTTTGTATAAATAAATAATAGTTATATTAATAGATTTAATGTAAAGGGCTTTAGTCATATTGGCTGGAGGCCCCAATCAAGCCTGTATTTCGTTTACACAAATAAACTTATGCCTGAAATAATGCCGTTTTTTCTTAATAATAATTAATCATATCAATCATGTAGGTATCATTCTTAAAAATGGAACATGATTCTTTCTGGCTTGTATGTATGCAATAACCACGAAACAGGCCATAACTATGAAATGAGTAAATGGGTGAAACTAGCGGGACCATAGTCATAGATCTTCATGGTCGAAGGCGTTTTTGACAGGTATGCAAAAACGTAATATTAGGTCCTTACCTATGAAATTGATGTTTTGTATGGAGATTTTGAGGAATTCTGCATTTTCCATACTAAATTTTTTTCAGTTTTCTTCACAACGACAAATCCAAAGATAATAATATTTGGCATCTATCATTAGACAAGCTTTAGTAATAATTATGTGTAATATCACACTTCATAAAAATTATTTATCGTTTTTAAGTGAATGCAAATAAAATGATGTATTAGGGAGGCACTTAAAAAGAGTTGTCTCCGTGTCCAATTTTAACACAATTAAACTTACAACAAATTATCAAAACAAATCAAAAGAGCTCAAAAATATAGTCTATTTTTAGACGAGGTAATTATTTTTTAGGAATACTCTGAATCTTAATAGTTACAGACAAAATACTAACAGAGAAAAAAACACCAATTTCATAGGTAAGGACCTTACTCTGAAGTAAGGACCCAATATAAAATTTATTTTAAAATAGACCTAAGTAATAAAATTATATTATTTTCTATGGTGATGGCTAATAGTAATGAATTATTTGGGGCCCAACCTAATAAAAAAATGGTCATCTTACCTATTCTTGGTCCCTAACATTGAAATAATCGAACGTAGTTTGTTAGGTACCAGAAACGAAACGAAATTTAAAAAATATAAACAGTGCTAGTAGGCGATACCTGAAATTTAAATTGTAGGCGTAAAATTATTTTTAATTGAGTTTTTTTTGAGAAAATGGACGAAGGGTAAGTTTAACAAGAATTATTATTTTAACATACAGTCTTTTTCATTTATTAAAAATCGAAACTTTAGTTTTGGCGCGTGCGGCCATATTTGTTTGACAGAACAGCTGTTGAGGATCGCGACTTGCGTGCTCATAATTGTTTTTATTGTTTTAAATACGTAAATATGTTTTCAAGTCCAATAATTTAGCGTAAATAGTGAATATAAAGTGTGAAGTTACTTTGTATAATATAAAAATGTTGACATTTGGCGTGGAATGAGTTAAAAAATTACTTTTGTCAATGATGGCTTGTGGATTACAAAAATGCGAGGACAATCAATTGGCTGTGGAAGAGGCGGAGTTTTCGACGAAATGGAGCAGGTTCTCGGACTGGTTGCATTGTATTTGCGTCGTCACGTTCGATTTGGAGTTGGGACAGGCGATGGAAAGCGTTTATCCGCCGGGCGTCAGGTTGACAGATCAAGAGAAATGCAATATTTGTTACTTGGCGTTCCCTGATTCCAACTCGGGGTGTATGGGAGACACTCAGTTCCACGTGAGACTGCGGTCACGTGCACCGCTTACTAATCAACAGCTCATTTATAATGAAGACGCCGTCCCCACGCTCAGGGCGGATTCCACACACTACTGGGGCTTCGTATACTTTCGACAGGTCAAGGACCCCACCCTGCCTAGAGGATACTTTCAGAAAAGCATAATTTTGCTCACTAGACTTCCCTTTATTAATTTGTTTTATAAAGTCATTCAACTAATAGCACCCAAACATTTTGAAGATGGTGAGAGCAGTCTAGAGGCATCCTGCCATGATATCAATAGATGGCCTGTGTTGGATGCTGGACAAAATGTGCTTCTGCCTATTCTTGGCTCAGTGTTTCAGTCATATATTCCCAACCAACAAACTGGTAAAATCACACGTTCAGACATTGCCAAACAGGTTCACTCTCCCAACATACCTCATATACTTGCTTCAATTCAAGATGTAAATGTATTTGACGCATTATCTACTTTAATTTCCCATTTGCATTTATTATGGGAATTAGTTTTAACAGCTGAACCAATAGTTGTGATGGCCAGTTCTCCAACAGAGTGTTCTGCATTGGTGCAAGCTTTGACAAATTTGATACAACCATTACCTTATGCTGCTGAGTACAGGCCTTATTTTACAATACATGATAGTGAGTTCAAGGAGTTTACTAGAAAGCAGTACAACCCACCTTGCGTTATACTTGGTGTAACAAATCCTTTCTTTACGAAAACATTACAACATTGGCCACATACTCTCAAATTGGGTGACTCAACTACAATCAAGACTAAGTTACGTAAAGTTGGCAATATAAAGTTATTAGATACTGCTCCTGGTGTTTACACACAATATAAGACATTTTTAGAGAAAGATAAGGCTATTATAAAAAAATTACATAATGGGATACGAACAGATCGTCCTAGTGAAGTTCAAACTGCTATGGTGAAGCGTCATTTGTTAGAGTTGACACAGAGTTTCATGATCCCATTAGAGAGGTATATGGCTTCTTTAATGCCTTTACAGAAGAATATCTCTCCATTCAGGGCTCCCCCTGTACCAAATCCTTTCAATCCTGAAGATTTTTTTGCATCATTGCAACAATTTGGTCCTCAACTCACTTCAGGAATTAAAGGTGATTGGATTGGGTTGTATCGAAATTTCTTTAGAACTCCCAATTTTAGTGCATGGTTCCACCAAAGACACAGTAATTTGACGAACAAACTACATGCATTGCAGCTAGAAGCTTTAGCTGAGAGTGACCTGAAGAAATGGTCAGTTGGAAAAAAAGAGGTGGAAATTGTTGACATGGTGTTAAAACTAAGAGAAGTTTTAAAAAGTAACCCTCCAGTTGCTGGTAACACACGGACATTATTAGCAAGGAGACTGGAGGATCTTAACTGTATTTTACCTGAAGATATGAAGTCCATATTAAATACAACATCGTGACACAGAGACTGCTGCACCTCAAATCAGAGGGGTTGCAGCGAAGACTGCAAAATTAGGTTTAATTTTAATTATATGTCTATTGCTTGTGTTTGAGAAGTGTGGCCAAATTATAAATTATGCTATATTACTCATGTTTGTATCTACAACACAGCAATGTAAAATTATGAAGACCTCTTTCACAAGCCTCTTAAATGTTTCTTTCGTACAGATTGTATGCCACAAATGAAACAATGTCAAAGATTGCTTCATCAAAAGGTACAGTCAACAGCATATAAGACTATTCAAAAACAGTAAAAATTCTTCAATGGATTTTCAACTTCAACATTTTAAATAAAGAGTGCAATAATTATTGAGTTTTTGAAGTAGTCTCATTACCTGTTGACTGTAGTTAAACATAATTATTTTAGCTAGCTTTAATTTTATTTTTTAAGTTTTGACCTGACTGCTTCCATTGTTTTAAGTGTTAATTTCCTTGAGCTGTTTATATGCAATGTATTGTAAGTTGTTTACATAAACATTAGGCATTATTGATTATGGGAAAAAGTATATAATAATATACGGAATAGACTAAAATTGAGGATAATAGCCAAAATTATTGTAACTTTCAGACTAAGTATCAATGTTAAGTGTTAGGCACCCACACTGAGATAATTATGAAATGTATTATGATCATAGTACTAAGTGTTAAGTTAGGTAGGTTTAATAATTAAAACTGTATAAATACAGGATAAATGGTCAATGTTGATTATTTTTATACTTACCTCATTCTTTGCTTGTGGGTAAAACTATGTAGGTAGATTACAGAAATATAATAGTAGAATCTCAAAAAGTCAATTGTATATTTCGAATTTTATCTAGCTTATCAACTACCTATATTATGAATGTTTAGATAAACGCATAATTTATTCTTATTGCAATAACTCCATCCATTAGTTGTTGGTTTATGTTATACATAAACATATGGGGGCAAGCTAATAATTCTTTATTCAATGATAAATTCGTAATATTTACTGAATAACACTATATTGATAGTAGTGACTTACCTCTGCCACATAATTAAAATAATTGATGTTAGTATAAGACTGTAAAATCTATATTAGTTTTATACAACATTCCCATAAAGAATACCAAGTTGATTATTTCTTATTTTTGACAAGGTTATGTTGATTTTTGTGTAAAGGCCAAGTGCTCCTTTGTTGTCATCTCAGTCATGAGAAGTGCACTGGGTATAGGCCTCTCGTGAGGATCTCTATATCATTCCTGTTATCCACATCAGGGAGCATCACACGATCATTGCCAGATTACTGGTCCACCTGGTGGGAGGCCTACCAGCATTGCACTGCCTAGTAAGCTTTCTAACAGAACCAATTTCTAATAGATTAGCTATTATCAATGTTTGTGGGTGCCAATTGTTATTAAACGGAATATATAATGAGATGTGTATTATGATGTATAGCTTGTGGGATAGATTTAGTGGTTTAATCTCATCTCATTCCAGATTATTTACCAGGTTAGACAGATTCTATATCACATTTTGAATTAATGAATTCAATAACAAAAAAAAACATCAATTTATTATTTTTGTGTCAAGAAATTGAATATACTTTATAACTTTGTTAAGTATTTTTTTGTTGATAAGAATGAGTTTTTGCTAACCTTGCCAGTATACTGTAAACACATTATCTTAATACAGATTTATCATAGTCAATAGCACATCAAGTTTACATTTTAAGTACGAAAACAGCTTGTATTACTTAGGAAATAGTGGCAGTCACAAGGTAAAATCTGTTATCTGACTTGCAGATGTGTACCTTTAAACTTGATTACTGTTTCATAAACATAAAATCTGCTCAATAATCACATGCCTCATTAGTCTTTCAAGAATAGTTAAAAATACAGTTTCTATATATATTGCTAACTATTACAAACCATATAAATTAAAGTGATTGTCTCATAACATAACTCATTCGCTCCATAATTTTAAAAGGTATTTCAGTTTGTGTTGTGACTAAATCATTGTACAAAATACGCAGTAGTTTGTAATTAGCTAAATTGAAATAAAATAACCAATATAATTTTTACAAACAATTAGTTTTATTTAAAGGCTTATGCATATATTGTGCTGCTCTGATACTGGGTAACGATCACATGGCAGAACAGTTGCATATAAATCAGTGTCACTGACAAGGAACAAATAAAGTCAGTAACACCATATTATGTTGCATCAAATAACATAAAATCAACTAAAATAACAGTCTATTATTTACATAATTTCTAGGTAGGCGGTAATCGTAATCACAATCGGTTGTATCTGGCTTTGCTCCATATATTATCATTATCAGTTACTAATGTATAGACACCTGCTAAGGTAAGACCTACGGCAGCCCCAAGGCCCACTGAACGTAGGCCTGCTGTGCTTTTGTATATCATGCCAGTTGTGGCAGCTGCAATAAATGTGTTTGAAGTGTCCTCCTTATCTCGCATCCATGTCACACCCAGAGCTATGCAAGAGTAGAATGATGCTATTATACCAAGAGTACAGCCTGTAGTTGTGCCTGTGGACAAAATTCAGTTCTATAAAAGAAAGCAGTATTATTTGTTCCCAATAGGTATTGTTAGACATTTATAATGAGTCATGTATTTATTTTAGTCAACAGCAAACAAACCTTGTTTCATAATATAATTTACAATTTGGGTCCGTCTAACTTTTCCCACTTGGCCTGCTAAAGTAGTAGCTCTCAATCCTTTGTAAAGTCCCGCCACTCCTCCCAGACCTGAAAAAATTAAAAATAGGACAATACTAACCTATTTACAACACAAAACAAACCAAACTATACAATGAAATACATACTAAAAGTGTTAGTTATCTTTTTTGCATGTAGTTTGCCTTTTTTTAAGTCTTATAATAGTAGAACTTTGAAATATCCTAATAAGTATGATATACGTCCTTTTCAAACCCCTCTTAAATTTTGAAACCTTTTTAATGTTATCTTTTACCATTTTACCAAATAACCACACACAATACACTGTGACACTGCAACAAAACTGTTCCTTTTACTCTCTAGCTAACTTGGAGTGTTGCCAATTAGAATATTGAAATACAAGTGTGCTGCAGAGAAAAAGGAATTATGTCAACTAATTAAACTTTATAGAAATTTCACCCTAATGCATTAGCCTCAGTTTTTTTCACAGAATTTTATAAAACTAGATTTGTTTATTTTTTCATAGAAACATTGAAGCTGTTATCTACAATTACTGGTAATTTTATACCTGTAATTAACCTTTTTTGAATCTTATTTTTTTTTTAATATAAAAGTCCTAGAATAATGCGATAAAAAACAACAATAATTTCTAGTTATTTATTGAAGGTCACTTCGTTCTATAGAAATTTCCATTTCACACAATGTTTTGCTTGATGACAATTATGTAAAATGATTACACTTAGAGGTTATAATTTACATCAGTCAACTTTACCTGATCCGGTCATAAAGGACATCCCAATGATGGGTAGAGCCACATTTGATCTTCTGGCCGTCGATGCCATATGTCTATCATCAGGATATAAGAATTCTGGCTGCATTTTTGGTATGTAGTGAGGATCGAAGTTGAGGTACGGAGATAGGCTAGCGCTAGCCTGGTTGCTTGCTTTTTCTTCATTTTTATTTATGGGGAGCAAATCACCAAATAGAGACATTTTTCGTTTTTTTTTACATTAAATCTATTTCTAAAACTATTTTTCGTGATTTTAGTGAAAATCACGCACAGATTTTTCGGAGGAACGATCGGAACGTCAATGATTTTTTTTCCATAGACAAAACAAAAACATTTTCTTTTTCTGTTGCCACTCTTAAAAATTGTTTACCACATAGCCTGAACAACTTTTAAAAAATCTACTTTCCGGAATCGCTCTTTTATGTCTAACGCAGAAAAACAACGAAAATGGAATGAACTTTACCGAATTAAAAGAAGATTGAAGACAAAATATGTAACAGATGACATTTCAAAATGAAATAAGGATGTACACACACTGCAAAAAATATTGTTCTACGACCAACAATGGCGAAGTTATGACCAAATTGCTAGCGAAGTAACAACGGAACCGATATTTAGTAGGTATAGATTTTCCATTTAAACTCGCGATATCTTTTGAACGGAATTAAATAATTCAAAAAGTCATATGAAAGTATTAAACCAGTCTTAAAAATAAAAGTATTTATTTTGATAAGGATTTACTATCTAAAAAGCCGTTTATAGCGGCGAAATTGAAATTTAATATTTAAAATAAAAAACACGTAATATGATAAAAAAATTATTTCACTGATGGGAAGCTACAGTATCCCTGAGTGACATACATTACATTATTTATGGATCCTTACTAAACTAACTATCCTTACTGACTTTCATTGAGTTCTTTATTTTTGAATTTTTTTACAAAACCATTGTGCATTATAAAAATACATGCACAAGAAGATTTAAGCTAGGCCAGCGTGCTATATAAAAATGGTTGATGTCATTTCTCCATCACCAAGCTTGACATGTAAATGAGTCTATCAGCACAGACATACTCTATTTCAACCTAGACATTGGAGCAAGGGCTACGATATGCAATGTTTATATTTGGAACAGGGTGATAAATTCTGAAGCTGAAATGAAGTTCACATTTTAGTTGCTACCCAATTAGTTATTTTGCAGACCAATTAGAAATATCTGCTGCCCATAAGTTGCTTCCCAATTTGTTATTTAGCTGACCAGTTTGTTATTTTAGCTGACCAATTGTATTTTTTTTCTAATTTAAATTTGAATATTTTGCTACCCGTATACGGAATCGGCCCTAATGGAATGGCTTGGGTTTTTCTAAATAAAGTAAATGCGGTTTTCTTCCAAAAATACACTTTTATAAATTCACATAATAACCAAAAATTTACATGATTAACCAACACAACCAACCAAACAAACTCTTCAGCATTATATTATAAGTATAGATATTTTAATAAAAAATCCCAGTTTTGATCATTGTGTGGCTTAGTTGTGTGGTTACTACCGGTTACTCACAGAACAGAAAATACAATTAACTCTCGTGGTCATACGCCTTCCGCGTTCATGTTTTAGAACGAGACATACGGTAAAATTGTATACTTTCTACTCGGAACAGATTATTGAGGGAGTTATCCATCCTTTATAAAATATCTTTGAGAAGAATGAGGAATATTGGCAAGGTTGATAATGCAACCATTACACCATTTTGAATATTTATATTTTTCATGCGGAGCATAATATTACTTCTATGGTATTTTTATACCTTTTTTGCTAGCTGTAGTTGTATGTGACTGAAAGACCCTGTATCCAAGGTTATGAATAAAGATTAATGCATGCTACTAAATATAGTCTGACTAATGAAAGTGAAACTTACTAATGGCGGCAAATTTAAAAATCTGCATATGGTATTACCCAATGCAAGTTAGAACGAAATAAACTATATTGATTTGATAATTAATTGTTTTGTCAAAGCGCTTTACATGTGCTGTATTTGCTGCAAGCGCTAGCGACAGTAAATTTAATGTTTTTTCCTCAATTTTATTTTTATTTCGTAACTCATTTACCTTTGTAAAATATTGACGATTTTATCAATATTTTACTTAAGCCCAAGGAAAAAATTAGGTCTTTTGATTCACCTACTATAATTTTTAATAACCTAACGTTTGAAAAAATATAAAAAAACACTAATTATTGTTAATTTTTTTTAATTTTCTTTTTACTTATAAATTTTCTCTATTCATTTTAGGGAAAAAAGAACTCCAGATGATGCAAGGAAAATAATAAAAACTGCGAAATTACATGAATCTGAATTAACTGAAATAACCCAAGTCCTAAGATTTCCAGATCCTAGCTTGCTGAATAATAATTTAAGTTTAATGCAATTGGATGATAATCTCTTACAAGAAATTGAAAATGGAAATAAATTGTTATTTAAGGGTGTGTATTTTAGGGTCTTTTATGCAAAAACTTAGAATTAAGTTGGGTTCTCTAAATAATTTCTTTTTGTTTTCTTCTAGGTGATGCAGATGGAAATGTAGTTTTATGTACTAGCAATAAGACGTATGACGTGAAAGAAGCAGAAACATCAAACAGTCTCCTTTTAGTCCCAAATTTGCTATTTGCTGCTTCAACTGGCCTTGATAACACAATTCAAAATAATTCTATGGAAGGTGATTCCGATACATCATTCGAGAAGTCTAATACAAGCCTCAATAAGTCGACAGATTCTGATGAAGGAAATAAAGCTCCCCGACAAATTGTGCATCACGATATTATTAACACGTTTTTTACGTATTATGAGTTAAAACCATGCAAACCTCGTCTAGCAAAGTTGAGGAAGCTTTTAGAAACGACTCTGTATCAAGGAGTGGAATTAGAATATGCAGTAGATAAATCAAAGTTGCTAAAATACGACCATATATTCGATCAAATCCAAGCATCTCATGCTGAGTTAGACGCCGAATTGGAGAAAATACAAGCTATTCATATTGATGGCTACTACAGATTACTAGATTTTGATTATGAATTTAGGGCTTTGTCGTATATGCTCGATTTAATTGAAGAAAATTCATGGCCCTTAGATATGATATCAAAAGAAGTAACTCTGGATAGTTTAAAAGATCTAGTACCTATGCCGATTTTGGAAGCTATGTTCAGGTTTTATACAAACAAGACAGCAGTGGTTGATAACATACAATATTACGAGTATAAACAAGACAAAGTGTGTAGTTTCTTGGCAAGAGTATTACTCAAGAGTGCTGGAAAGTTCAATCTAGCAGAATTTATGCAAGCATGGAGCGATTCTGTTCCCGAAGGGATGGTTACTAACGTATGTTTTTAAAATATTATTATTTTTTTTAAATATTACTCTGATCACACGCCACGAATCAAAATTAAATTGATTTATGCATTTTATGGCTTACTAAAAGTCATTTCAATTCAAGTATTTAACCTTCATAGTAATCAGTTGGTAATTTATTTATGAGCCGTACAAAATCATTTCTGTATTTTTTAGGAAAATTTACTAGCTGGCATAGCCTTGATTGATAAAATCAGTTCACCAAGGGTGATTTGGGGCTTTGCAGAAGGCGATTTACCAGAAGATATCAACGAAAGATTTAAAATACTATTTCAAACTAAATCAAAATGGTCTGTTGACGAGATATCGCCGTATATCCAGTATGTATTGACATGTTTAAAAAAAAAATTCTGTCATATAACGTTAATTATTAGCTTTTTATTTTGGTATGTTTTATGACTAATGTAATAAATTTGTCCACAGATGTTATGCAACTGAAAAACTTAACGTAAATGCAATTCTAACAAAATATGCTCGTGCGTCAACACTAGATGGTGTCAGAGTATTTTCAGCGAAACATATGAAATAATAGAATTTCAATTTGTTTTGTGTATAGGCAGTAACTTAAATTTTTAAATGTTCATTTTGATCAACCTAATCGGTATGTGTATGGAATTACATTTATTAATAAAAGCGCTCATTTACTAAAATATTTTTTATTTTATATTGTTTGTCTTTTAAACGTATAGTCTTAACTATTTACAAATATTAACTTAATTAACACAGCCATCGTATTTTGCTAATACACTTGTCATGATGCTATCGATCCAAAACATTGAAAAATCATTTACTTATCGAAACTTTTCTGCTTAAATTTATACGATCAGCATATTACATAGTTATTAACTAACAGTTAAAGAATAATATAACATAGAAAATAATATAGAAATCGAGTAATGTTAAACTAGACACTTAATAATTATGTTAAAATATAATCTTTGGTACACGTCGTTTATTATTGTTGAATATTTTTCCGCAGCTGCTCTAGCTCATCCCACATTTCTTTAGGTAAATCTGCACCAACCTCTTCTCTGAAGTACTTTTCGATTGCGTCCGCCTATGAAAATAAAAATAAAAATAAAAACATTTCAGTAATGTAAATACACATTACATAAAGTACAAATCTGTATTATATGAACAAGTACCTACTAGGTTTTATCATAAGATTTCTTTTTTACCGTAATAAGGAAAGATTACTACTGTTTTGGTTTGATTCCATATTCATAATATAGAAAAATAATTCAATATGTGGTGTATATAGCTTATTGTTAACAAATAAACGTTTTCTTTAAAAGCTGATGGCTATTCTAATAAAACAAATTTAATAATACCTCCTGGAGCCAGAAATCTTTTGGAATGCTGAATAATGTCTTCATGTCAACTTTTCCAAGCCCATCGATATTCAATTCTCCATCTTTAGGGATAAAACCGAGAGGCGTCTCCTGGTGGCATGGCTCCTCATCACAACGGCGCAGCACCCAGTCCAAAACTCTAGAATTGTCTCCGAAACCAGGCCAGAGGAATTTACCCTGTGAAGGTACAAATAAAACTTAGTAAATTTTAAAAACTGTTAAATTTGAATAGTTTCACAGAATAGTATATATCTTGGAATGTCTAGAAAAAATAATATTACCTCCTCATCCTTGCGGAACCAGTTGACATGGAAAATCTTAGGCATTTTACGTCCAGCTACAGGCATTGAGAGCCAGTGCTTCAGGTAGTGGCCAAAGTTGTAACCAAAGAATGGCCGCATAGCGAATGGGTCGTGCATCACAACTTTACCCTGTTAAAAAAAAACAAAATAACGTTATGAATGCTTCAAAATATTACAAAAAACTGTAAGCAGACATTAAATATAAATCCTTAAACTTACGCTGTGCTCAGCAGCAGCAGTGGCTTCAGATCTCATAGAAGCACCCATGAATACACCGTGCTTCCAATCCCTCGCTTCAACAACCAATGGTACGCCAGCTGGTCGTCTGCCGCCTAGTAAAATGGCGGATATCGGAACGCCTTCCGAATTTTCCCATTCACTATCGATGATAGGACACTGAGTTGCCGGAGTGCAGAATCTAAAATGGGAAGGATTGTTATATATTTTATTGTTTTTAACAAAAATTTCCGTCAAAGTGGGAGTTAAGATTGTAACTGGCAACTTTAGTACCATAAAGCCTCTTCTTATGTTTCCTATACGGTCAAAAGACTTGTATCCGGGCCATAATTAAAAAGTTAGCATGACATTATTTCGTCTTTTTAAAATCAAAGATGGCGCGCTGGAGGAGTTTTTGGCGGCATTCAACTATGGCGGACGTGATTTTTATTTCGATGATTGTAATATTGTACGGAGTGGATATTGTTACGTAAAATCAGTGTAGTTTTGTGTAATAAGTGTCTGTGATGATGTGCAATATGGAGGATTATCGAAATAAACGTCAAGTGGTGTGAAAAGTGATGAGTTTTTTATCGTGGTAATCCACCTCATCCAAGTAGCACCACAGTGTCTGCCATCGATCGTTTGACGCCAAACTCTCCCAAGATGCATTGAAATGCATTACACTAGCATTTCAATGCAAACTATTTAAAATATATATTGCAGACATGGCTGTATGGGCTTCGTTCCCTTTGCCTTCTCTATGGGAGAATTTTATAAAAAAAAAGATGGCGCGCTTACCTAGAATTGGGATGGGCAGCCGGAGTCTTCTTGCTGGGATCCCACGCCTGGCCCTTCCAGTCGGTCAAACTTTCAGGCGCCTTGTTCATGCCTTCCCACCATACACCACCGTCCTTTGTCTCTGCTACGTTAGTGAAGACTGTGTTGTTGAACACTGTCGCCATTGCGATCGGATTGGTAGCCGCGGAAGTACCTGAAAAGAAATTATTAATTTAATGACGTAAGACGCATTTTATGTAAAATGTTTGGATTAAAGAAAGTATAGGAAATCATTAACCTATGTATGGTAATAAAACAGCTAAAATTCGCCTAAAATTATGGAACTTTTTTCGGTACATTGTCACACGCTTTCTCTGTTCGATCTTTGAAGATTTAGACAGACTGTAGTGTACTTAGGCAAATTTTTCACTCATACATATAAGAGCTTACTAACTATAGGGAATACCCACAATTTATTATGTATGAATTATTTCGTATCTTTACCTGGAGCGACTCCAAAGAATCCGTTCTCAGGATTGATGGCCCTCAACACGCCGTTGCTGTCAAACTTCATCCAGGCGATGTCGTCGCCGACGCACTCAACCTTGTACCCGGGGAGGGTTGGCGTCATCATGGCAAGGTTAGTTTTGCCGCAAGCGGACGGGAATGCTGCGGCGATGTAACGCTTCACTCCTTGGGGGTTGGTGATGCCAAGGATCTGGGGGAATAACCTTTTGTTAATAAAAATAAAAATTTGGTACAGTAACGGCCGGTTTTACCTTCTCCGGATATGCTAGAATTTATATCATTCAGAAAAAATCAAGAATTCAAGAAGTTGAAATTGTTTTTTAAATTCTCACTATTATAAGAGCCACAACTTATATACTGTTCTTCTTGCTAAATAAACTTGTTATATAAACAACCTACCAGCATATGCTCAGCCAGCCACCCCTCGCGGCGCGCCAGCACCGACCCCAAGCGGAGGGCGAAGCACTTCTTGCCCAAGAGACTGTTGCCGCCGTAGCCACTACCTGTAACCAATTAGTACGTTAGTTGTATTGATTTTCGTAATCGTGTTTTTAGTGTCATTGTTAGTGTTAAACTGTAAATAGCACTTTAAAAAATTCTCAATCAATTTTTTTAAATGTAATACATTTCAATGCATCTTGGGAGAGTTTGGCGTCAAACGATCGATGGCAACACTGTGGTGTTACTTCGATGAGGTGGATTACCACGATAAAAATCCCATCGTTTTTCACACCACTTGACGATCATTTCAATAATCCTTCATATTGCTCGTCAACACAGACACTTAATTCAATTCACAAAACTACACTGATTTTATGTCCACTCCGAAATATTACATCTGCCATAGTTGAATGGCGCCAAAAACTATGATAGTATAGTGTTTGAGAGCAAAACAAATTATTTCTCTTGACTGAAACGGCAAATGTATCTTACAATATGTGTGTGTGCTAGAAAGTCAAACGTACCATAGCTAATGTATCGTACAATATGTGTGTGTGCTAGAAAGTCAAACGTACCATAGCTTATGTATCTTACAATATGTGTGTGTGCTAGAAAGTCAAACGTACCATAGCTAATGATCTCGTTGTCTACGGGGCGGTGCAGGATGACGGTGCGCGGGGGGTCGCAGGGCCAGCCGGGGCTGCCGCCGGTGCCCACGGAGTGCAGGCAGCGGACGAATGTCTCGTCTTGCCGGAGAGCCTCCAGGACTTTACTACCTGTTTAACAATAATGAAAATATAATATGACTTGTATATATACCTAATCATCGCGGTAAAAGAGAGAGGTCATTCACCTGAACTTTTTGTTTACCAAACAATAGTTTTAAGAGACAAAACAGTATTTAGTAGTTTAACAGTGTTTAGTATTTTTATATTTCCGTGTATATTTGTTGTAATAATACTTTGGACCTAAGTTATTAATACCTTTGACACTTTTTATGTACCTATTTATTATTAAAAAATTAAATAATTTGTACGCTATTAAATGGCCAAACATAGTGAGACAAATTTAAAATATTTGGCATCTGTATACAACCACCACTACATGTTTAACTAATAAATGATTTAGATTTTTTTTAAAATTTTAAAAACGATAATTTACGCATTTGAGTCAAAAATGTGACCCAGAAAATAGCTCTTTGCAAGGAACTAAATTATTGGAAATTTTATTGTTATTTTCAAATGAGAAAACCATAACTACGATTGATAGGACATACATAATCTCAGAATGCACAATATAGTATAATAAACAACGGAGTAATGTTCCGCGGACTGTATCAATAATTCATATTGATTTATTAGAAAATTTCCATAGATTTCTCATAGAAATATATTCTTTACTACTCTAGCAATAATATTCCACTTACCGATTCTGGTCATGACCCTCATAGAGTAGACGACGTAGGGGGAGTCAGTGACTTCGATGCCGACCTTAGAGAGGGGCGACCCCACGGGGCCCATGGAGAATGGAATCACGTACATGGTGCGACCTGATGAAAAAAAAATATTTTGTATCAAATACACATAATAAAAGATCTAGATCATTAGCTATTCCAGTCCAACCAACCATCCCCCATTTCGCAACTTTTCTTTAAATACGAATATAGATATGAATAAAACTAAATAGTAAGACCCCTGGTAAATCCTATGGTAAAATATATACGTATGTTTCAATAAATTTATTACACTCTACCACGAAATTTTACTGTACAACTTTTCCGGTAAAATATTCCGAATTATTTTGCCGTCTTCTTTTGCCTAATAATGTAATTTTTTATCCCCATTGCGTATGTAATTGCAACGGTAGTGAAATAGTTTACCATTGTACAATTTGTACACGCGTGTTGAATCACATTTATAGGAATATCTACGTCATTGTGTTCCTACGTACTTGTAAAATACTAATACGTAAAATTTCACCTGTAACGCCGTTATAATAAGGTGTGTCTCTAATTGTATAAAGCCTGATAGACTTCAAGTAAAAACTATTACCTTTATTATCGAATAATGAAAAATAATCTAAACCATATGATATGACAGAAAATTCCATACGAATTCGGTGTTCCATTTTTGAATTGGATAGTGGCCAGAGGTGGTGAACCAGCTCGTAGTCTTTGCCTTTGAAGTAAAAATAAAAACAATTTTTTTCTTAAAAAATTTGGACAAGCTTACCTCGCATACAGCCAGGGAATCGTTCAGTGACGTTTTTCTCGTAGTCAGCAGGCGAGATGTAGTTGCCGAGAGCGGACTTTTGGCCTAAGCGCGCTGCCGGTACGACGTCTCTCTCATTATCGGTGCAGATGAAGGTGCGGGATTCAACCCTGGCGACGTCAGCGGGGTCGGTGCGAGCCAACCAGCTGTACAGACAAATTAATAATTAGTATAAATTTAATGCGAACTGATATATCACGCCCATATAAGAGAGAGCCAATAAAGCAACCAGACTTTAAATGAATCAAATTCATTGGTAGAACCCGTGCAAGTAAAGATTGTACTGGTATCTCTTGTACGAGTAGTGCCGTTTGTCTATCTTGAAATAATATTTTTGTCCCTGAAATAACGATGTCTAAGTTTCCCGCGTTGAACCGGGACACAAAAAGAATGTACCAACTGCTTTTCTTGCGTAGCATGTCGTAAAAGGCGACTAAGGGCGTATTGGGTACTGGGTCTGTGATTGTGTAGGCGATGAGCTAGCCACTTGTTACTACTCTTTCACGATTTTTCACCTGGCCAAACCGAATTTTTGTATGGCTAAATGTGGTCTTAAGGAACACAGTGCTCATTGGACTCTGCCTACCCCTTGCCGCGGATTGCAGGCGTGATTGTATGTATGTATGTAAGTCTCCATGAAACAGGTGGCGAGCCTGTTGCTTTGCACCGGGCACAATGTGAGGCAAGCGATATTCAAAATCTACTGTACATAAATATTATAAATATGTCCCACTTGTAGCACGTCTTCCATTTGAGTATTCTATTGCAAATAGTAAACGTCCAAATATACTGACCAGTTGTTGTACTTCGGCAGCGGCTTCAGCGTGCCCTGGACCTGCATGAGCTGCAGCAGGGCGGAGGCTTCGCTCTCGGAGCCGTCGCAAACGTGCACGTGGTCGGGCTGGCAGAGAGCCACGCTGCGCTCCACGAACGAGCGGACCTGCACAAGAAAATGGACCTCATGTCGTTTAAAGGATTTATTTTAACTGGCAAGCTCTTGGCTTTCATCTCATTTGATGGTAAGCGACATAAAGACCGAAGCAGAAAAACTTCTGCTCCTATGGGGAATCGAAGCCCGAACCTCCCGGTGGTGTCAACCATTCGACCAGGAAGGCGGTTATAGGGGCAAAAATAGGGTCAGACTAGACTACAGTCATGTATCCAAAAGCTCTCGGTTCCGAAAAAAAAATAAAGGTCAGATTAATTATAAGCAAATTTTTTGCTCTACTTGATAAATTTTCGCGTCGATTTCCTATGACATCTAGAACTTAGTACTTAAGTGATAACATATTGACCACTATAGAGAGTTATATGTTATATCTGTTTGTAGAGAGAAAATTAAAAACTAAATCCGAATTGATAAGTAGTTGATTTTTATTAGACTATTCTTAATAATTTTTTGTAATAATTTTCATAGAGATTACAATTAGAACCAAAAAGAAAGCTATGTAAAAAAGGTATGGTTCAGGTACTTCCGTGTTTTTTTACGTTTACTTTTACTATACGTGAACTAGTAAAAAAATACTCTTTAAAAATTGTTAAAAACCACTTTTACCCTACAGTTATTATTTACCTTTGGCGTCAAAGCAGCCAACTGCGGGCTCGGCTTGTTGGAGCCTCGCAGCGCGGTCTGGTGCGCCGCGCGCCCGCACGCCAGCGCCACCTGGGCACATCTGGTGGAAGAACACTCTTATTAGAATAACTCGATTTTTAAATGAAAGTATCAACATCAAATGACTCAGGACCAGGTTAGCAGTAGAGTCCGTGAGATAGGGCCACGAGACTGGTACAAGTAGCGGCGTATAACTTTGATGCTGAACGATAGCCAACCCGCACTCATGCGTAATCGGCGGCGCCGATTCGCTCTCCAGTCTCACCACTACCTCAACAGCTGGATTACTAAAGTTATATGCCGCTACTTATAACTGTAAGCCAAGCCATTGCTGACCCAGCGGGTTCCCTTTCGCGCTTTTCTTCAAGTAAGCCGCTGGATGGTGCGAAAACGAATGCCAGAAGGGAATAAATTCTATGCACTACATATTCGTGAAAAAAGAATCTTTGTTTTTAGGTTAATCATCGTCGAAACTTCCGTACACGAAAAATTTGATAAAGAAAGAAAGACGTACGTAAGTACAAAATGGTAGAACTTATTTCCTAACTTTTGTCCGAAGGCTTTTAGTAATTGTTTAACTATTGAGCTTCGATTCGTATTATTTAAGCACCGATTTTTTTTAAATGAAGAAAGATATGAATGTAGCGTGGTAAATAGGCAATATTAAGCTTCTAAAATAAAAAAACCCTCAAAAAATTCGTGAGAATTAAGTTTTTTGCATAAATCTTCAGATAGATTATTCTAGATTCTTTGTTATGGTTATGACCTTTCGTAATAGCTTCCAAATATCCGAGCTGTACCTAGACTAATTGATGTCAATCAGAAATAGAGAAATAAATTGATTTAGCCTTGGCTTTGAAACTTTTCGGAGAAAACAAAACACTTAATTTTCTGTTACTTCTTAATTGAAAATTTACATACTATATTTTTTAATTTTAAGTAATAATTGATTCTCATGTCATTTGGGGGTAAATTTTGCGAAAATACTTTATAAAATTTGTGACAACTTTATGCACACAAAACAATAAAGAAAAGGAATTTTTGTAAAATTATAATAGAATTTTCTTCTTCGTAATTTTTAATTGATACTTTGTAGTCAGTAAATTACATACTACAACATGAAGAATAGTAAATTACATTAGCTTTAGTTGTATTTACACTTCCTAGTATTTTGTCCTAATAAAATTCGAATGTTCTCAACCTATGGTCGTAGCGACGCGGTCGTAGCGGTACAACAAAACTTTACAGTCTCTAGAAAGCAAAGAAGCGAATAGAACGAATTCTCAGTTTAGAATTAAACATTATGACAAAAAATCTCTCCTCGTAGTCTTTTTTGAGGAAATCAGATTGAAATTAAAGCAAAAAAATATATTTTTACTACAATGGCGTTGACAATAACTCACTTTGTTTGGTAAGGTGGCAACTCATGGCAAGACTGTGGAGTTCGGAAAATATTTACCATAACAATGTTATTCGAAGCCAGTTCATTGTGTGGGACAAAGCCAATTCTTGCACGTAAATTTTAACTGTAAAATATTAGGGATAGGGTGTAAAATAGTTTTCAAAGTTTATCGTTTATGGTAATTTTTCTGTATCAGTACTTCTGGTTAGAGAAACAACCCGTAGTCGGTATAATGTAGTTTATTCTGTAATTGCTTTGTATTATTAATAAATGCACACAAAGAATTCTAACAGTTCGGAGAACAATTACGAGTATATCGTTAGTTTACCGGTTTATAATAACAGCAAGTTCAACATTAATTATTTTTTTATTATTTTTTTTGGTTTCTTCTAATGAGGTCGTAATATCAAAAAACCTCTTGCTATAGTTTATTAATAAAATGTATTGGAAATACACATATTATTCTATATGGAGGAAGCCCATGATATTGATAATAATCATAAGCAATTTTTTTACGGAAGCCTATTGAAAAATATTCCACAAATGAGCAAAACTCTACATTTTGCCAAGATTCTATTATGGTAATATATAACAAGAGAATAAATTGTGGAAAAATAATAAATATTTTCTGATTTTATGGTTATTTTTTATATTGAATGAATAAAATGAATTTAGTTTTAATTTCTGAATAAAATAAATAATATGGAAGTTTTTAATCTTCAAAATTCGACTTTTTTCAAAGGACATTGAATTTTAATATCTTTTTACCGTTGATACTTACTGAACAGTCTTCTTCACATAGTCTTCGGGAATTGCCTTGAAATGCAGCATTTTGATAGAGATTTACTTTATAACGTAGGACGAACAAAATAAAGAACTCAACTAAAATTATATTAATACTTTCTGATT
This sequence comes from Parapoynx stratiotata, assembly GCA_910589355.1. NCBI lineage: Eukaryota > Metazoa > Arthropoda > Insecta > Lepidoptera > Crambidae > Parapoynx > Parapoynx stratiotata. The sequence goes on from OU342482.1 coordinate 7,632,940, forward strand.
GATTAAAGTGGCTAATATTTACAATTGAAAAAATTGAGAGCACTACTAAATTTTATCGAAATTACTGAAACTGAACAAGAATATCAGCCACCTATAATATCCTATTATATTTAATCTATCGGCCATTTAATAATTACAATCACGACAATACTAGTACAGTGAATGAGACGAGAGCACATGCGTGCGCGCTTATATACCGGAGGAGTGTTTGAATGGCGCGCTGTGATTGGTCTAGCCAGCGGGTGGGTCACCTACGTCACGCGTCGTAATATCAACTAGTTATAACTGAATTATTTATCGCGGAGAATTTTTGTATACATATATATGTATGTGTATTAATCTACTTAGAAATTATTGTATATGGTTTCGTCAGGAGACGAAAAGCTCAAGGTGTAATATTGCATCATCTTTTGAAGGGCATTGATTTGGGTTGCATACGAATAGGACCAGTTCTTTGAAAGCCTTAGTAGCTACTTATCTCTGTTAGTTTAGTTCGAAGCTGATACGTGACGCTGTTTACACAAATGTATCGTTACGTAATATTTGTTTATAACTAAGCTTGTCTACAAGAATTTAAAAAAAATAGAGGCATAGACATTTTAACTTATCAAACTATTTTTAGATTGTCGCCGTATCGACAATCCCAGAGCCGTAAAATATTAACACAAAAAAGAATTTATCTCACAGTTAGATCCTTGAGTTATTTGTGAAATGCAAAAAAAATAACGATTCTTAAAAGGAATCGTAAAAACTAGAGACCTTTAGAAGATATTTCCAACAAGGAATAAAATTGAGTGATTTATTTTGTTTCTTTTAATTTCATTAGCCAATAGGCCGCCAGGCAGGCCTCTCATTGTTTCAGTAAATACTGGTATTTTTATTGATGAACTATTCTTTAAGTAAGGTATTAAATTAAAAATGAGTAAATACATATATATTTCGGACCAGATACATCCACAATTTGTTAGTAAAGTGACTTAAAAACTATAAAATTTAATCCTTTTTTTTTTCGCTTAAATTCATGTTCGTATTTTTCGAGGTTATCTCTATGGTACAGTTGTCAATGAAACATTTTATAGCAGACATTTATATACGATATTAGTTCATAATTACCAGACGTTGTTTCTATGGAAGATTATAATAAATATTATATTTATTAAATACATCATTAAAAAAATAAGATTTAAATTTTTGGCGCCATTACGTCACCATGGAAATATTTCGAGAATCAAGTAGAGTCTTCCATTTTGAAATTATAATCCCGCCAATTTTACAGTATTTGATGAGAATTCTCGTCTATATTTAGACCTTATTGTCAAGTGACAAGATCGAGCTTAGCTAAGCAATGTTTTTGTTTGATAACCACGTCCGAAGTGATTGTAGGTGTGTCAGAACGATAGGCCTTGGCATTCAATGTAGTTACACCTGTTTTACAATATTCAAGATTTTATTAACTAGTTAAAAAAATAAAAAGAACTGTATGTATGTGTGTACTTATAGAGTTTAAGGGTGCGTTGCAAAACTGGTAGAATCGACTTGGAGTAAATTTTAAGCCAAGCGGTTCAAAATACAACACCCTAGTGAATGCAAATAGAATTTTCTCTGACAAGTTCGAATTTTACCGGTGGAGGAAAATTTTGTAATGATTTGGAATGTACTCATAAAAATAAAAATGTTGGATGCAGTTTGAAGCTCTGCTATAGAAAAGAAATGTAAATGTTTATATAAATACAACCATGATTTTCCTATTAAGGTTGGCAGAGATAACAAATTTTAATAAATTTAAGTTTAATTTTATGGTAGTTTTTAATTCGAGTGTAAGTTGATTTTGGTAGAGACAACGTAGAGTTAGCATTATCATTTCAGAGTTAGCATCATCTTCCCCAATATTCTCTACAACTCGTGGTGGAGATAGATATATTATTTTTATATGTAGAATTTGTGTGCCAGTAATCTAAATAAAAAAGTATTTAGTCAATACACGTTATGCACAATATTTCAAACAATCATAAGACAGCTGCATTCGAAAGTAGTTCTTATGCTGTTAAATGCAAAAGTGATGTTATATAAATAACTTTTGCGTCATTTTATCAGTATAGAGACATTTGACTCTCCAGACTAAGATTTGTGTTATGATTTCAGTAAGGAGTGCAAAGGTTGAGGAAATAATATATATATAATATAATCAGAAGAACCTTATCTCTTTTACTCCAAAGCTACGGAAATATACCCTCAAAGTATTTTACTCACTTTACTATATGGTAGTCACGTGTTATTGATACATTAATGTGATCCATATATGGGTTAGGTATATCATCACGCCTCTACCCCCGTAGGGATAGACAAAGGTGTAAGTGCCCGTATTTCAATCCCCAAACCGGGGAAGCCCCTTAACGACCCCAAAAGTCATCGCCCGATCAGACTACTCAGTTCACTGGGCAAGGTATACGAGAGACTCATTCTCTTCCATATTAAAGATCATCTATTCGACAATAATTTGCTCATCCCCCACCAATTCGGGTTTCACCCGAAACATTTGTGCCCCCAACAGGTCCACCGCATTGTCGAATACGCACTAAGCGGTTTCTATCCCCGCAAACTCAAAACCGTCGCTGTCTTCTTCGACGTAGCCAATGCCTTTGATAAGGTGTGGCACGACGACCTTATCTTTGAACTGTACCAGCTCGACATGCCCGATCGACTCGTAAAAACGATCGCCTCTTATCTCCAAAATCGAACCTTCCGGTTCAAACACCAGCAGTCCCTCTCTACCCCCCGCCCCCTAAGGGCAGGTGTACCCCAAGGCTCAGTCCTATCCCCTATCTTGTACTCTTGTTACCCGAATGACATCCCCATTCCCAAAAAAGGCGTCAAACTAGCCCTCTTTGCCGACGACACCACACTCTACGTCAGGGGCGGTTGTATGAAACAAACTCTTCCCCGGCTTATTGAGATGAACGCGGACAAAAGCTGTTTGCTTTGACGTGAAACACCGCACACGAGCCGTTCCCTTCAACACTTCCTCCCTTCGCCTACAGGGCAAAGCCATTCCATGGTAGCGCTCGGAGAAATACTTAGGTGTGACTCTCGACCAAGAGCTCAATTTCCGAGCGCACGTCAAGAGAGTCGCTCGCAACGCCATATTCTATATGTCCCGCCTTAACGGTATGTTAGGCAGGAATAGCAAAATGTCTCTCCGAAACAAGCGAACCATGTATAAGGTATGCATACGCCCCGTCATGACGTACGCCCAGTGTTTGCCCACGCTGACCCATCCATCCTAAAGCAACTCCAAGTCATCCAAAATTCCTTCTGCCGCAAGGCCACCGACGCCCCTTGGTATGTTAGAAACGCGGACTTACATAGGGACACAGACCTACTGACATTACAACAACACTTTAGGGCTTGCTCTGAGCGGTTCTTTAAGGCCGCAGAAGGGCACTCAAATCCTCTCATTCAAAGCGCCGTGGATTACGAACCGAGCGCTCTCCACCCGTGGTATAGATACCGCAGACCCCGACACGTATTCACAGACGCTCCCGATCCCTTGTCGCGGGCCTTAGAGACCCTGCAAGCTGCGGCATCCACGCCGTAGCGCCCTCCCGCCCTATACGCGTGGCTTTCTGCTCGCACGTACAGACTAACATGTCCCATACGATCGGCCCACTTTGGTTCCGATCGTATATCTGGCGCACATGCCCAATTAAGTAGCTAGCGCAGCGCCGCACCTCTCTCTTTCCTGAGGGAGGCGCCATTCAGGTTATGCTTTACCAGGGCTCGTAAAACGGCTTAAAGCAAGGTGGTGTTTAGTCGGTAGGAGTCCGACATAACCCCCGGCCGGCCGTTGGGTAATGAGGGATTCACCACCTCCTTCTCCCGCATGGGAAGGTAAAGAGTCCTCCTTTAGAGGCTCGAAAAAAAAATTGATATGTTTAATTTTTTTAATAAGATTTGACACCCGTTTGCACACTACCCATTATTCTTAATCTTACATATTGTCAAGTTGACTATATAATGAAAGCATATGCTAACACCAAAACATACATTGAAAAATATTTTCTCGATAAAAAAAAACAAAAATGATTTCTTAAATTCCGTTTTTTCAATTATATAGGCATAATCTCGAATATTTACTACCAAAGTTGATATATGAGCAAATACTATTCAAGACACGTCTCTGTGGTGGCTTTCAGACGTGGGATGTTAGTATAAATCAGCAAATTTAACAAATCAAACAGTAATCTACCAATCGGTTAATTATATAATTAAAATTTATCTAAGACACTAAACTAAGTTACTTTTTAACCGCCTCTCTGGTCTAGTGGTTCACACCACTGGGTGCTGATCGGGAGGTCCAGGTTCGATTTCCCATGGAGCAGAGGTTTTTCTGCTCGGTTTGGTTGGTGGTAGGGCTTCTAAGCCCGCCTGGCTAGCTACCACCGTCTTACCTTAATTTGTCGCCATAATAACAATGTTATAAGCATTTGTTGCAATCAGAGGTAAGATAACCAGTTCCTCAGTTGTTGAGGATTTACCGGTGAAGCTCGCTTCCTCCTTCGGCCTTACCGTCACTTGCCATCAGGTGAGATGAAGGCCAAGGGCTTACCTGTCATATATTAAAAAAAACTTACAACGTTTTGACCCATGAAAATGTAAGTATAATCACAATTATCTGATCTGTCTACCTGTAAGTCTAAATGTCAGACCTTAGACCACAAAATCGCCAGACTTCAAAGTGTAGAATGAAAGTGCACAAAATATTAAGCTTCCAGGTCCGTTGAGATCTTTGTTATTCTGCGAACAAAGCCGCGTGTTAAGGCTAGTGTAGCAAACACGTGACAGAAATACCGAGATAACGCCAAACGTAGATGTGTTATTTTTGGAGACGACGGTAAAGCGTCTTTATTAATTATTTCATTGAGGTATTCAAGTGTTAATATTTAAGAAAGAAAATATATTTCGTTTTATGCCTACATCCCTAAAGGAGTAGGCAGAGGTGTCGACGCCCACATTATTGAGGATGGAAAAGTGAGTGCAAATGAGACTACACACTGATGTAACACGTATAATGTCTAGTAGCACACTGACTGTCAAGTATAACAAAAAATTCTGACATTCTGAATACAAAAACCTAAAATATGACATACTGGGAATTTGGAATTAAGGTCCAAGAAGGTTACGTGGTGCTGGTCGCCAACACACATATATTTTGGCCAAAATGTCCCTTACGTTAATTAATACTTCTGGTATCGATATATAGTTTGATATGTTATAATGGTGAGCCTGTTGCCATGCACCGCGGTACAGAAGTGATATTAGTAGTACTGTACTTTAGTTTTAAAAGAAGCCTTTTTAATTTTCAATTACTTATTGAAAAGGTAAATTTGATTTTTTGGTAAGATAAGACCCCTACCTCTGGTCTAATGTAGATACAAGAACATAAAAATAATATAATACAACATTGTTGTGTTCCGGCAATCAGAGGTAAGATAGCCAGTTGCTCAGTTGAGGAATACAGATGAAGCTCGCTTCCACCTTCGGCCTTATCGTCACTTACCATGATGAAGGCCAAGAGCTTGCCTGACATAATGCAAAAAAAGAACTCTCCCAACATTAGTGGTTTTATAGCTTTCTCTAAGCTCAAAGGGATGTTACAATAAATCTATTGACCGACATTTTAGGTATCCATCTACCAATAGATAACGTATGGGTGACGGCTAGATAATGAAGTTCTGTGGGTAGCGACCGGGACTAACAGCTTGACATGCCTGTATTCCACAAATTTTCTTCATCCAATCCATCTTTCATCCAACCATGGCGCTGTTTTGTTTTCATTATCCAAACGCAAACGCTCGAACCACACCAAAACATGAGTAAAGATCCGTTTCACCTCACGTGACACTGCTCTTGTAAGCACAACTATCAAATCTATAATAAGATTATTAAATTCTAGTTTTTGTAAGACGACGCCCAGCAACAAGATATACACTTAAATATGAGTATTATAAATATAATTATAAAACGCGATACCAAAACAAATGGTGACGAAACATCTACAATCTTATCATTTTAAGTAGAACGGTTGCTTATAATGCTTAGTTTCAGTTTCGCTGACAATTTCTTTTTGTGGGTGTGTATAATAAAATGTAACTTAACACGTACTGTGGGTGTGGCACATATTAGGATCGAAGTCCGTTTGAGTTAATAAATAACTTGATTTTCGCGATTCGCCATTTTTAACGGGATATGGTGGCTTGCGAAGACCTTGCGAAAATTGCCAAGGACATTCATAGTTCAGTTTTATTTCAGGCCCTAGGTAATATAATATAGTGTGACAATAGACAGGGCGCTTTGTCACAAAATTTGTAAATAAATTATATTATATAATAACATTTTGTTTAATAGTTTTAACCATAGAATTATAGTATCTTTCTATCAAAGTTGCGTAAAACATAAACAAAAAAGCCGACTCACCGACTTTTTTAAATTATTAATCACAATTTTTACATGGGCGTTGGCACATAAACATAATTACCTGTAACAATTGTGCATATATATACTCTTTATTGCAATTTAAAAACACATACATAAAACAGGTTGTTAACATATGTTTGCAAGGGCGGACATATCCCTAACAGAGATCTCTGCCTGTCAACCCATGAAAGTAAGTTGAGAAAATAGATTATAGGGGATACAAATGCATAAATAAGACAATATTGAAAAACTTTAATATTAAACATAACTACATATTAATAATCCTACGTTGTACGTTTTACTTGATTTCACTTATGTACTGTTATCAGAAAACATTAAAGAGATTAAAAACTGCCTTCGTTTTGTTTAGGTACCTTTTGGTTGAAAGATGCTGTATATTACATCGAACATTGTACACAACAGTCGAACATTTTGTTATTCATTAAACAAGAAAATGTTTAAAACTAGCTTCTCTCCCTTTTAAGTACCGCACGACATGTATCCCTCTTCCACCAACTCTACGAACCTGCCTTCACTTTCATCTATACATGTAATAAAACTGTAGAGGTCGAATGTCTCTACATAGAAAAAAATGGTTAAAACCAAGTCAGGGGGATTGAAAAAAGAGGGAAAATACCACAATGTACATATTTTTTTTTGTTTCTCTGTCTGTTCGCTAGCGCGGTCTTCTCAGCAGTAGGGCTGAGGTGCGGGCCTTCGGGGATCTCCTCTTCGCCCAAGCAGCTTCTCGGGGGCCACCTGGACCCCCGGTCATCTATACACACGCCGCCTCACGGCGGCGGTGGGCTTCTCTTCTTCTTCTGTTCGTCTGTTTGTAAGGGCTAATCTTCGAAATGGCTAGACTTAAATGAAATTTTTGCATGGTGATATCCTGGTTAACATTTTAGATACTTTTATCCCGGAAAATTAAAGGGTTCCCGTGGGATAGTTAAAAAAAACCATAGTAACCGCAGACGAAGTTTCGGGCAACAACCAGTTTTCAATAAAAACTTAAAATTTTCCATCTTCCATTTTAAACGTTTTTGGCGCCGAATTAAACTCTTATTATTATGTCTTTATTGGTTGACGCAATAATTTTGGGAGAGTCTAAATGTCATCAACAGTTTATTTGAAAGAATTGAGGCTGATTGGTACCGTGCGTGTACAATGACGAGTGTCTATTACTACATACATTTTCGCAAAAACATTGCGCGTCATTTCAATTTCGCGTTGAGATGTAAACATTAAACGAAATTTCTGTACATCGTAGTATAGTATTTACTCTTAGTAACTCCTTCGTAAACACGCTTATACATAGATTAAGTAGGTACATCAGTATGTTCTAAATCTAGGCTTATTACTGGCCCGGATAAGATAAGTGGTCGAAATAACACATATTATTCAATTCATTTATTATCAACAAGGGTCCTAAAGGATCTCTAAAATATAATGACTCAACATATTTACAGGTGCTGCAATACTGTGTACATACATACATATAATCACGACTATTGTCACCTAAGGGTTAGTCAGAGACTAGGCAAAAGCACCGTAAAAGCAGTCGACTGCCATAGTCCGCGCTTCACCAAGCAGTGACTGCACTTGTGCTCAGCGTGGCAGGTGGTGAGCCCGTCGCCGCTATAAGCTATTGGATGTTGTGCAGTTCTAATTCCATTAGTCGCCTTTTACGACACGAAGAGATGGGTTGGCAGTATTCTTTAAGTTAATAAGTTATTCAATTTGTTAATTAATATCTTATGTGCAATACAATTTTATTTTACTTTATTTAACAATTGAAATCAAATTCGTTTGGTTTGAGTTTAATTTTAATTGTCAAATAAAGTAAAATTAAATTTTACACAACATGGGGTAGACGGAGATTACTTCTTTCATTCGTAATTTTATATCAATCAATTTTTCTTAAGGTAACTAATTTTTAGCACTACTCTCTTGTTTTCTACTCCATCTGGCGAAATGTTAACACCTTAACACCTTTGCCTACCCCTTCGGGGAAAGAGGCGTGATGATAAGTTTCTATCTAAGCCTTAATAAATTGATAACAAAGAGAAAAAAAAAAAACTCTTGATAAATAAGCCTTGATAAATTGATAAGAGGAGCTCCCTTATTCCTAAAATAATGCTCTTTCAATGACCTTATTTACGACAGGAATGTAACACTAATCACAATAGATCTACTCAGGTCGCAGTGATGTGCTAGGGCTTATCGACCCTGGACACCCGATTTTAACAGAAAAAGAATACCTACTACAAAACAGTGTTATAATAGATATGATTTTCTGTAACACACACATACATTAGCACTTTCATTAAATGAATTAATCTCTTTGTAATGTCATTGTTGCGAACACATTCAAACATTTCAGAAAAATCTATCTGTTTTGTTTGGTTGCAATAATTAATTGTATATTCTTCTTTTGTTTTCCCTCAGTAAAATGATCTCCATTTTATTTGAGGTTCAAGATCGTAACGTCAAATTAAGCTAACAGTAGCTTACGTGAGAGGGCCTACAGGGCACCATGATTTTCGGCAAAAATTATCCCTTTGAGTGTTACGAAAATGGTGGAAATTCATCGCAGATTTCTTAGCGGAGGTTTTAAGTTATATTTTATGAGATTATTTGCAATATTTAAATGATTTAATTTTTTATATTCCCTAATTTATTTGCCTATGAAATACATACATACAATCACTACTATTATCCCTAAGGGTTAGTTAGAGACTAGACAAATTACCGCAAAAGCAGTCCACTGCCATAGTCCGCGCTTAACCAAGCAGTGGCTCTATATGTGCTCAGCGTGACAGGTGGTGAGCCCCTCTATAAGCATATTTATTAGATGGTTGTGCAGTTGTGCGGTTATGAAGTGTGGGTGTTAATAGCTCTGCCTACCCCTTCGGGGTGCTGATGATATGGTTATGTATTCTGGACTTTCGATTAACACCACAGAAGTAAAATCCTTAATTGGTTGAATGTAGATACCGCAGACAACTCCAATATGACACTTATTAAATTCATACTTATTAATGTTTAAATACACCTTTTATTTTTTTTTATTTTTTTTACATACGACAGGTGACCTTCATCTCACCTGATGGTAAGTGATGATAAGGCCGAAGGTGGAAGCGAGCTTCACCTGTAATGGCTATCTTACCTCTGATTTCCGGAACACAACAATGCTTAAAACATTGTTATTATGGCGACAAATTTAGGTAAGACGGTGGTAGCTGGTCAGGCGGGCTTAGAAGTCCTACCACCAACCAAACCGAGCAGAAAAACTTCTGCCCTCATGGGGAATCGAACCCGGACCTCCCGATCAACACCCGGTGGTGTGAACCGCTAGACCAGAGGTTTAAAAATTTGATTCAAAGTGTCAATTCGTAACAGCTTTTCAATTGGCAATCGATAAATTACCTTAATAACCTTAATTGTCCCTCAGAACTAAAGGCTATAAAAGTGAATCTGGTTTTGACTAGTAGAACTAGCCGGCTTCGGGCCTTCTTGATTGGTGACCGCGGTCACCTCTACTAAAAGAGATTGTTTCAAAAATCTGTTATGTCATGAGTACAGTTTATAAGATCGTCTGCCTTATACTGCCTGGCAATGCATGGCAACAGGCTTATCCCTCTTTTACAATAAAAAAGAAATATGTGTGAATCAGAATGACGGGTGTACTCAACAAATACGGTATGGGTTAACGCCTCTGCCTTACAAAATGTGACGCGACTCAGTTCATCACTCCTCAGCATTTTTCCTTCGCAGGTGGGTTGGAAGACATTTCTTTTAGGAATAAGCCCTACCTTTTGTACTCAATTACCTGTCTTCTTTTGTATTGCTTATTGTATTTTTTTGTGTGTGTACAATAAATTGTTAAATAATAAATAATGTGTCATCCGCAGCCTATATACGTCCCACTGCTGGACACAGGCCTTCCGTATGGAGAAACACAATGAGGAGTATGGGCCGTAACACTATTACGCTGGCCCAATGCGGGTTGGTAGAAACGGTTGCAATACCACCAGGGCCAACGGGCTGACGTGCCCTCTTTATCATCCATCCATCTGACCATGGCGAAGGTAGCTTCGTTTTTCGATATCGAAAGCAAAAGCTTACCACCAGCTTACCAGCACTACATGATGAAGGGAATGGAATTTTGTGCCTCTTTGGAAATAAGGACACAATATTATTTATGTGTACCTAGTTCTAAACGTTGAAAATTTTCATTCCTTTTTTTACCATTCATTATGTCTTAATTTACAGCTTAATTATTATGTTGGATATAAATGAAAATATTATGTTCAAAATCAGTGGAAGTTTGTTATGCAATAAAAGAAAATGAATGAAGAAATTACGTATGTAATTTTTGATACAAACAATATGCATATGTACTGTATAATATCTAGAACTGTAGATAGGTATTTACAATTAATAAATATTAAGGATTCTTGTTCAAATAGGCATGTTATTTATTTTTCGGAATCACCGTCATCAACCCACATCAGAACACTATTACCTATTATATTTACATTACATAAAAAACATAAAATCACGCCTATAATCCCCGAAGGGGTAGACAGAGTCCAAGGAGCACTGTGTTCCTTAAGACCACATTAATAAATACAATAAAAATCATCAATCAATCATTAATATTTACAATAAAGAATTATTTTATTATATTTGTATTCAAAACATATTATTTATTATACTGTGATGGTCTCAAGTCTCAAACCCAATAATATTACAAGAATGGCTCCATTGCGCATAATCTCGTCCAATCTTTCCAAATGACTTTACACTTACACCCAAGTTCAAGGTTATTGACCGCTAGTTCCAATTATGTAACTATCTTTGGAAGTTTCCAGATTGTTCTCGGACGTTCGACAACATTCTACGTCTTTCCGGCGAATTATATAGCCTCTACGATGTTCGAATATATGAGTCAGTACAGTAGTTAACTAAACTAATTTGTTTACGTTTTGTTATAATGGGGCTTTATTCGATAATAGAGAAATTTGTTTGGTAGAGTCGCGTGAGTTTGGGTTATATTTTTCAATACTAAGTTTTTATTTATTAAATGTTACTGATATTTTGTAAGTAGGTTAGGTTTAAACAAGTACCTATCTAATTTATAGTGTCTGTCATTACCAGCATGAGGCGATTTTTTAACTTTCCAATTTTCTGGAACTCGTTCTTTTCCGTGAGTCATTTTGTCACGGTTTCTTATGACATCTTCTAAATCATTCCATTTTGACTTGACTGTAATTTGTATATTGTAGAACGTTAGACTATTTTATTTAAAGGGAGGATGGAACCCTTCCCGGTATTGAATAGGAAGAAAAACTGTAGAGGTGAACAAGAAACATTGTATAATTTGTTTGTTAATTTTCTAATGTTTTTGTCGCGTCATAAGTGTAACTACTTGTTACCTAAATGATGAAATAAATGCAAACCAAATAATAATTAATAATGCTAAGCTTTATTTTACCAAACTTTTTTTGACTTTGTAGTGAGTAGGAGCCATACAGGTAAATTTTTGTTGTATTTTTGTGCAAACTAGTAGTTTTTTTAATACTAAGGTATGGCTGGAAGGGTTAGACAGAGAACGGTGGGGGCAGATGTTTGTGTGATGAACACAGGCATTTGTTCTCCAGTCTTGGATGTTTGTCTATGTATTGTATAATATCTGAATATCTATATGTATATGTCTATTAAATATATTTATCCGTCATCGAGTATCCGTAACACAAGCAGCATTAGTTGCTTAAAATGGGGCTAGTTGATAGGTGTGAATGTCTGAAGGAAGATATATTTATTTATAATTATTATTAATAAATACAGTATTTTAATTCTAAAATTGTAAGAACGAATCTTATTTTTTATATACCTGTTCTAAAATAAACTAACCTATCTCCAAAAAGGTTAAACAAACTCTTTGCGTATCTTCAAACTCAATAGACCTCTGTGTCTGATTAATAACCCACAAATATAAATCAAATCATTCTGTATCTATACAAAGATAAGAAAAACTGTTACGTTATTATAATGGGCAATGACTAGTCCCGATAATATAGGCGGTTCATAGTTCAGGTCCGTAGGTCCAATGTACGCAGTCACTTGAAAAATCAAGGATATATATATTATAACCTATATATAAAATACCTACGAAATACCTATGATCAAAATATGATCGTATAGTTTAAAAAAACTCCGTATGTATGCAACATAAAAATAATTTGTTTATTTTATGTTCTTTGGATGTAACTACTCACATTCTCGCATACATTCCTGTACAAAGATTTTTTTTCTGAAACGGCCATGGTATTCAGCTCGGTGGCATAGTGGTTGGTGCGCTTTGGCTTTCGATATCGGAAACAAAGCTACCTTCACCATGGTCAGGCCGTGGATGGGTGACGAAAAGCATTGTGATATACTCCTCCGTGCTTCGGAAGGCACGTTAATCCGTTGGTCCCAATCGCTATTGCAACCGTTTCTACCCACCAACCCGCATTGGGCTAGCGTGGTGGTGTTACGGCCCACATGTGTTTCTCCTTGAGGAACGCCTGTGCCCAGCTGTGGGACGTATATAGGCTGAGGACGAACATGGTGTTGCAGGAAGAGACTTATATTAAAGATAATAATAAAGATTCTTGTTTCCATGATAATTTATTATAAAATTATTCTTTTAAATATCAAACAACCGGATTATTTCGCCACGAAAACGGTATTGTTTTGAAGCTTCGTACAAAACAGACTGAATTATAAACGTCCTGGTTTACGTTTTCTCATGAAAATATTGTGATTCCACACAGAAGATGGGTATTTTATAATCATTAGAAAATATACCTTTTACAGTTTTGAGAAATGAGAATTAGTTATTGGATTGTTTTGGAATTTCATTGTGTACAACTCGACGGAGCCTCCTCCGTTTGACTAGAAAATCTACAACAAAATTTTTCTTCCGTATTTCTTTCAATCTTTATTTTGGCAACCGTTGTTAGCTATACAAAAACTGCTTTCGTAGCAGAACAAACAAACGAAGAACGAACAACGAACACCGGTGCTCTCAGCAAGCTGGGCCCGAACGTGCTTAATAAGGGAAAAAGATTTTTCGTTTTTTATACACAGATTCAAGGCATTTTTGAAAAGTTTATTTACATTCAATTTTATACGTATGTGGCATTTTGTTCGATAACTTGTTGCCTTCTTGTAGGTAGTGATATAATCCTGGTGCTGTAGAGACTTTAGGATTTTCGATTAAAAAGGTGCGCCAAGTAGTCCCGACAGTCATCTCTTGATATTAATCTTACACTACCTAAAGAATTCTGAAGACACCGAAATATAGTAAGTAAGTATTTATTTGCCAAGAATACATTATTTTTACATAAATGTTTGAGTTCTGATCTTAGAACTGTGACGGTATTCAATCCGATTACTGCAGACGTGCAAATATTTGTATATTTAATATAATGTCAGTTGATATTTGTTATAGTTAAAATTGTGAGTTAATAATTAAAATTTTAAAATTAAACGATGATTACAATAGCAAGTCATAAGATATTAGATAAATAAATTTGAGAAAGGTAAGTAAAGCAATGACAATTCAAGATTAACCTACTTTAAATATTCTGTAACGCTGTAGTAACATTTTTCATGTAGCCAATTTATCAAAGATTTCTCAAATATATTTCCATTTAAATCTGAAGGTGCAATGTCAGGGCTATAGGATGGATGCATTGTCTCAACATCCAAGATCTCTCTTTTTTTTTGGTGAAGGTTGAATACGTGTTTGGTCTGGCGTTATCGTCATAGAAGACCACATCCTTTCTCAATAGCAGGGTGCATTATCGTAAAACTTTCTGTCCTCCCCCATTGAAAACTCGACTCGGTGAGCACTCGCCTATTAATCGCATGTGTTCATATTACAATTAAGATAGCTCAAAATTTGATATTAATCATTCAATGTCGGCAGCGAAAGCTGCAATAAAAGACTGTTTATTATAAACATGTTGTAACAATCAATTTACATATTTATATTTGAAATATCATTAGTATTTATACGTGATAGTTAATAATTTTATATTTTAATTTGTAAATTCCGAACCGTTTTATAATATAATGTGCATGCTGTGCTTAGAGTATAATAGAAAACAACCTAGTTGATTTCACTCTTAGGCCCAATTGCGCGGTCGAGAGTTAGCACCTAACCCTGGGGCAAATGTATGGGCAAACCCTGGGCTAGGCGCTAACTCTCGGTCGTGCAATTGGGCCTAATTAGTGTAACATTTTAATGTTTGTATTGGTTGTAACCAGTTTGTGAGCGTAAAAAAAAAAGAAAAAAAAGAAAGGATGGTACCGGATGGACTGGAATTGATCAATATCAATTCCGGTCTCTTTTTCTCAATTTCTTACTTCAATCTCATGAGCTGTTGACAGTCGAGGTCAGAATCGATAGTTTTTCCCGGCGGTAAAAGCTCATAATGAACGACGCCCCTCCAGTCCCACCATACACACTACACAACCTTCTTGCGTGTTAGTCCAGGTCTCGCTATGACCAATGACCACGATTTTTTCGCACGTTCTTATCATAGGTAATCCACTTTTCATCACCTGGGATTAATCTCTTCAGAAATGGCTCGGTTTCATTATGTTTCAATTTGAATTGCGAATGAGTACACGGTCCATGAGATTGCTCTCAGTAAGTTCGTACCAACTGCTTTTCTTGCCTAGCATGTCGTAAAAGGCGACTAAGGGCGTATTGGGTACTGGGTCTGTGATTGTGTAGGCGATGAGCTAGCTTCTTACTGCTGTTTCACGATTTTTCATCTGACCAACCCCATTTTTGTATGGTTAAATGTGGTCTTAAGGAACGCAGTGCTTCTTGGACTCTGCCAACCCCTTCGAGGATTACAGGCGTGATATCACAAACATATGTATATCACAAACAAATCACAGTCGAAAACTTTATGGTCCATCCACACTCCACGAGGCGACACGAGGGAACACGAGGCAACACGAGTACGAAAGTATGGAGGATATAACGTATTCGAGTGTCATTTGGTTGTGGTAATTATACGTTCTTATTGCGCGATCGGGGCCCAACCCAATACGACCTGTTCGAGTCATTGAGTAGGTACCCCCATTCCCTTTCACTTGTAGTACGAATGGATTAGGTTAACATTTATTTGTTTAAATAATACGTGTGTCAGGTGTCGGAGCCGTCCAGCTTTAGTGGCCTGCCCCTTTGCCTATAATCCCGTTGCTGGGCATAGACCTTCATACATGCGTAATGAGGCCCCTCTTATTAAGCTAGTTTATTACAGACTAGCTGTTGCCCGCGACTTCTTCCGCGGTTACTGGTTTTTCTAACTACCCCACGGGAACCCCGGAATAAAGAGTATCTAAGATGTTGACCAGGCTACAAGGTCATGCAAAATTTCATTGGAATTTGTACAGTCATTTCGGAGAGCTTGTACAACAGACAAACAGATGAACGGACAGAGAAACAACAAATACCAAAACCTGAGACCATAACGCAGGAACCACTACGCCATTGATCTCCTTCTTTAATCTATTACAGCATTAAAAATTGTTTATGGAAACTTAAAAAGACCTTAATAGCATTGCTTTACGAACGTTATTTCAATGCACTTGATCGTCACGACAGTCTGAACTGACTACGTCATTAATGTGACGTCGTTGGTGCCAAGTCGGTGCAAATTAATTTTTGCTGATTCGAAATAACAACATTAATAAGACAAATACCGTGGCTCCGCAAAATAAGGTTAAATATTTTGACGTGGACCCATCGAGAATGAAGAAGATGTCGTAAGACCTTCTTCGATAGTGAAAAAAACAATAATACGCAGTATCATATACAATGTATCTGTCAACATGCAATTAGAATAAGGAATCTCTGGAACATTTTGAGATGTAAACACAGTGACTAACGAATGTAGGTATTTATTTGTTTGTTTACTACAAACACATTCTAATATCTGATGGAAGACACGTATACATTTCTGTACTTACGATATTACTTGTAGTTTTATGTTAATAAGTACAATATTTTGCCCGTGACTTCGTCCGCGTATATAGAATAGATTCTTAATGATAGTGTGATGGTATGTAGCCTAAAGCCTTCCTCAATAAATAGGTCATTCAACACTGAAAGATTTTTTAAAATTGGAACAGTAGCCTTAATTGTGGAATTGAAAATTTAGTCCTACTCTATTATTAGAAGCAAAATTCACAGTGGCGTTAATTTGTCCTTCATTATTCACGGCACCCGTTTCCATGGGAATATCGGGATAAAAGGTAGCCTATATCCTTTCTCAGGCTCTAGACTATCTGTGTACCAAATGTCGGTTAAGTTGGTTTTGAGGTTTTGACGTGAAAGCGAGACAGACAGAGTTACTATCGCATTTATGGATATGGATTATGTATCGTTATGGGAGTCGATCAAATTTATGAAAAAGTAAATAAACATTAAACGTCATGCTTTTATTAATTTTAGGTACAGTCGAGTACAAAAATATGTATACACATTTTAGAGGTGACAATATTTATTACCTTCTAATAAGAGTCATTAACTGTCATAAGTGATAACATGTTTTTGGAGTTGAGTTGACTATTGGAAACGTTCGGGAAAAAGGCGTGATTACAATTAAGTTACAATACTCGTCGACAAATTCAATTAAATTTCTAAGGCTTTGCCTGAACGACAATAATCAATTTTTTTTTGTCACGAGTAATATTATACTTAGCCGGTTAAATTAGATGCTTATTAGATTCAGTATTAGCCATATTTGTAATACAAGCTTCCTTGTTAACGAACAAAGACTAACCAGTCACTAGAGAACGTCTATGACGACCTTCGAATACTATAGCACACAGCATCCAACACCAACTAACGTTTTATTACCATGTCACATTAACATATCCTACATTTAACTTTGCACGTCAAGCTATTTACATGACTAGTTATTTTGACAGGGTACTAAAGTTTTTTTTTGTTGCTGACAATACATTCGAATTAGTAAAAGTGAAGCGGTATACCGGAAAAATAGTGGATGTGTGACGTCATTTTAACACAAAGATTTAATGTAACTTGTATTATGGTGACGTCATAGATTATGTAAAGGTGACGTTCGTACGCTTTGGCTTTCGATAATGAAAACAAAAAGTCCTTGGATGGGTTCTACTTGGATAAACACACGGCCTGTAACACAACCACGTTCAGCGGTTGGTGGGTCAAAGCGACATGGGAGCAACGGTATTCGGAAATAATTAGAAATTGGAATTAAAGTGAATTTTATGAAATTAACTGCTCGTTTCATGGTTGGACAAAACAGTATTTTATTTAAATCTTTTGACATTATTATATCTGTTGTTGTAAAATTCTCTATTTCTTTATTTTTTTAATATTCAGTTTTACGGCTCTGGCTACAGGACCTTTTGAGCCACACGTTAACAGTATAACACTTTTCTTCAGTAGTTTGCATTGAAATGCTAGTGTAATGCATTTCAATGCGTCTTGGGAGAGTTTGGCATCAAATGATCAATGGTAGACACTGTGGTGTTACTTCGATGAGATGGATTACCACGATAAAAATCCCATCGTTTTTCACACCACTTGACGATTACTTCAATGATCCTCCATATTGTTCATCATTATTGACACTTATTACACAAAACTACACTGATTTTACTCAACAAGATCAACTCCGAAACAATATTACAATCACTGAAATAAAAATCACGTCCGTCATGGATGAATGGCGCCAAAAACTCTGTGAAATTCTCCCATGTAGGGAAGGCAAAGGGAACGAAGCCCATACAGCCAAGTCTTTCAAATCATAGCTATTTTGTGGATCATAGAGAGGCGTTATACATCCATTTTCTAACAAACGGCATGTGCCGTAAATGAAGCACGAAGCAACTCAAGATACGGTAACTATATATACGGTATATTGAGTTTATGTAGTTTATTTTATTTTTATTTATATATTTGATGAGTATCTGTTATCGTCTTGTTTTTGCATCTGCGTCCCAATACAATACTATAATGATCATTCACGGGTTCAATCAATCAATAAGTTTATTGCAAAACCATAATGTACATACATAAGATAGTCAGGATTTATACAAGATCATTATGGACCCCGCCGGGCACGCATTTGACCGGGATTGACTGGAAGATATCTCTTTTACGGATAAGACCGCCATTGTAAACTATATTATTAATTATACGTTTTCTATAATTTTTTAAATGCAATTAAGAGTATAATAGTAACTGCTTAATACCAAACGAGCCATACGCTTGCTATGAAATTTTTATTAAATGTAAAAAAATAAAAATTACACTAGATCGTTTAAAGAGATGTTTACACTAACCGGCATCAATCTCCTCAATACCTATCAATAAGATAAGATTGAATGTTTTTCGAAATGACTACAACATAAATTATTATTTTATTATGTTAAAGAAAATAGTTCTAAGAAAATAAGGAACTGTATCATTTATGTTATGACGAAACGTGGAGTAATTTTGTACACAATTTTAATATGAAAACAATTTAGATCTCTTGTAATCATATTAAAACAGTTGGGAAGTCAAGGACTTGAAACTATTGTTTAGGGAAAATAAATTCGGTAGTTTACGTTTAACGTTAATTCAATAATTACTGTACTATAAGGTAGTATAATGTTTCAATTCATTCAATATTTACATGGATTTAAAATGAAAATGTGTAGGGGGGAGTTGCTACCTTCATGATTATTTACAATGGACCTAGAATGGGATTAAAACCGAATGATGCATGGATTGAATGTGTGAATTCTTGTACGAGAATAAAAGGATTGACTGTTGAGCGGACGAGTGATAAAGAAGAATGAATGAATAAAATTAACTTACCCCACTTAAAGGGGGGAAAGGGCTAGAAAAATAAGCAGACAAGTGGATTAAGCTGTTTTTGGGATACTTAACATAACATATCACATATAACGCCTCTTTCCCCATGTAACAGGTGGAGAGCCTGTTGCCATGCACCGGGCATAATGCGAAGCAAGCCTCAGTGGTCCAGAAGGCCTAGCACGGGCCGGAGAGAAAAAGTCCCCAGAGACAAAAATCGTCATTGCCTCTCGCTTCTTCGTTCGCGCGCAAGCGCACTACAGGCAGTGGGATCGAACCCGCGTTTCCCGCGGCTACCGCTGCCTTTGCCGCTGAGATAATTGATAGATATAAATAATATTTTATTTAATTTGTTTTTATTAAACGGTTTACATGACCCAAAATGCGATGGTTAGACGTGATTTAGCGGACATGAAGGAGATCTCAGATGCCAAAAACCAGGCAATGGAGAAGCGAACCCTGTCAAACACCGGGGCGCGGGCACTTATTTTTAAAAGAGATAGTTTCCAGTACGAAAATGCAAAAGGATAGTTTAAGTAGAATGTTTAAATAGTTATTTATGTAACTGTCACATAATATAGGTTAGACGGTTAGTAAAACACGAACGTGGTTTTTAAAAATGAGCCTTGGCGAGTTTTTTAATAGTATCACGCGAGTGTTTTAATACCGAGCTATGTGCAGTTACATACACTACTTTCTGGAAATCATTTGCCATAGTTTTGTGCGTTTTTAAGAAAAATAAGTGTTGCATAATGGTCCAACCTGTTGCATAATGGTCATTATGAAACAATTTCCCTTTTTTTAATTTTTGTTTTTATCTACTTACGTGTTATAAAGCATGTCAATATGAGTTCGAGTCTGGAAAAATAATTCGAACATTATAACATGAGTGTTGATTATTAATTTTATACTACGTGGTGGTTCATTCCATAATTATTTAAAATTAACGGAATACTCGGAGAGTGCATGTAATTTATTTACATTTTAAATATATCAGTATATAACTAATAAAGGTCAAAACCCGGGTAGATTCCATTACTGCTTTGATAGATTACGGACCAATTAATTTATAACAAGTATTATGTTAAGTTATTAATTATATGTAATTAACAATATTCCGTAGCTCGGCTATATAGATACTAGGTACTTTGGATTCGATATTGGAAACAAAGCTACCTTAATCATGGTCGCACTGTGGATAGGTGACCAAAACAACGATCTTGAGTTTAGAAGTGAAATTTTGCTGCCACAAAGTACCCTTTATGACTACAACAGCGCTACAGCGAACTATTTATATAAAAAAAATGTGTATAGTACGTCTCAATCCAAGTTGCCAAAAAGGTAAACAAAACAAAGGTAATATTTCATCTCTAAAATGTTTTGTGATGACTGTAGGTAATTGAAATCAATTGAAACGGACAACAATTTATATTTACGTGCCAATGTCCATGTAAAAAGTGTGATTATTGAGTAACAAATTCGGTAAGTCGGCTTTTTTGTTTACCTTCTTGGCAACTTGGATTGAGACGTACTATTAAATCAAGGGTTTTTTTATAGACGGAATAGAACAACAGCTCCTTTATGCGAAGCCGAGCCGAAATAACTAAATATACTTAATTGCTATTTAATTAAGGTTTTAATTGCTACATTAAAAATAAGTCAGACTTGAGTTTAGAAGATATTATATTGTGGGTTAATTGTGTTTCTCCAATTAAATATGTTTTAAATAGCGAAATATTAAATAAAATTGTCATAATAATAATTACATCTAGGTTATTGAGTTTTTTGACATAACAGTACTAATATACTAGCATAGCAATTGATTATGCTCTGTGTAACAGAGTGCTTTCAAAAAATAAAAAAATATGGGAGTTTTTGGCGGCATTCAACTATGGCGGACGTGATTTTTATTTCGATGATTGTAATATTGTACGGAGTGGATATTGTTACGTAAAATCAGTGTAGTTTTGTGTAATAAGTGTCTGTGATGATGTGCAATATGGAGGATTATCGAAATAAACGTCAAGTGGTGTGAAAAGTGATGAGTTTTTTATCGTGGTAATCCACCTCATCCAAGTAGCACCACAGTGTCTGCCATCGATCGTTTGACGCCAAACTCTCCCAAGATGCATTGAATTGCATTACACTAGCATTTCAATGCAAACTATTGAAGATATATATATTACAGACATGGCTGTATGGGCTTCGTTCCCTTTGCCTTCCCTACATGGGAGAATTTACAAAAAAAAAATAAAAAAATATGACAAATCGGTGGCATTCGTACGCTATGCCTTTCGATATTGAAAATAAAGCTACTTTCACCAGGGCTAGTCCTTGGATGGGTGACCAAAATTGTATAATCTCGAGTTCTTTCGTGCTTCAGAAAGCACCTAACTCTTCCCTTCTTCCCCACAAATCTGCATTGAGCCAGCGTGGTGGTATTACAGCCTATACTCGTGTTCTTTTACATGTGGCAAGGTGTATACCCAGCTGTGGGATGTATACCGACATTATTGACTTTTTGGTGGTGGTTAAGTGTACCAAAACCCGCTTTTGGCCAGCGTGGTGGTGTTACGGCCCACACTCTCTCTCTCTCTATGAGGAAGGCCTGTGCCCAACAGTGGGACGTATATAGTCTGAGGAGTGAGGATGAAGTGTCACTATTTGACGCTGACTGTACACGCGGGGTCATGTTTTTCATCGCACCGAGGAAAATTTCTAGTACTATTATGTTATCTACGAGCTTAGTATAAATAGGGACACTAGTTGGAACTAGCCAATCTTATGACCAATTATCACCCGGGAATCAATCAGAGATTAGCCGATTGTTCCTTATCACTAGTAATTAATTTGAACATCTTATTCTTTTGAGTCGTGTGGTAGCGGCTCATTAAAAAAATACTACCAACCCATCTCTTCCCTTTGGTGTCGTAAAAGTCGACTAAGGGACCAAGAACTGCACAACATCCAATAGCTTATAGCGGCGGCGGGCTCACCACCTGTCACGCTGAGTGCAGCCACTGCTTGGTGAAGCGCGGACTATGGCAGTGGACTGCTCTTGCGGTGCCTTTGCCTAGTAGTAGGAGAGCTGGCACGAATTTTTGGGTAGGTATTTGAGGCAAGCTGAAAACTTGTACTATACCTCTCCTATTATACCCCAACAGGGAACTGCAGACCTGGCTGGTGAGTAGCGGGGCTAAATTAACCCCTAAATTTTTAAAAATATTATTTTTTTATTTTGAAAAATATATTTGAGGCAATATGCAATTTTTATATGTTGTAGTTTAATGAATAAAGAATAAAAAAAAAAAAGCCAGACGATTTGGTCGGGATTTTATAATTGCCAGACGCGTGCAAAAATATTTTGCAAAAAAATATAAAAAATATATTTGAGGCAACTTGAAATTTTAATAGGACATTATTTATAACTAAAAATTAAGATCCTCAAAAAGACAGGTCATTTCTGTGGGACTTTCTACCTGCCAGGTGATCCAACAAGTTATGTATAGGTACGAGTGCGTAGCGCTATAGACAAGCTGTAGAGTGAGAGAGAGAGTTTATCGGCAGCTGTCTGCGTTCTTGCTTGCCGCGTTATTGGCTCTGGCGAGGTCACGTGACTTATACTCGGACTATAGTCTCTGACTAATCCTTACGGCCCGGCCACGACTACCGAGCGGTGAGCGGCGCGGCAGGCGTTTTTTATTTTCATTGCTCGCTTGCGACGCGCAGACGCAAGTAACGCATGTATTGAGCGAGAAATGAAAAGAGAAAACGCCTGCCGCTGCCGCTCGCCGCTCGTAGTGGTGACCAGGCCGTTAGGGGATAAGGGTCGTGATTATATTAGGTCCTTACCTATGAAATTGGTGTTTTGAATGGAGATTTTGGGGAATTCTGCATTTTCCATACTAAAATTTTTTCAGTTTTCATCACAACGACAAATCCAAAGATAATAATATTTGGCATCTATCATTAGACAAGCTTTAGTAATATGTGTAATATCACACTTCATAAAAATTATTTATCGTTTTTAAGTGAATGCAAATAAAATGATGTATTCGGGAGGCACTTCAAAAGAGTTGTCTCCGTGTCCAATTTTAACACAATTAAACTTACAACAAATTATCAAAACAAATCAAAAGAGCTCAAAAATCTATTTTTAGACGAGGTAATTATTTTTTAGGAGTACTCTGAATCTTAATAGTTACAGACAAAATACTAAGAGAGAAAAAAACACCAATTTCATAGGTAAGGACCCAATATGAATGTATGTATGTATTCTTTTACTATGGGCGGATTCGACCAAATTCCGTGTTAACACCCGGGGGTGCGGACACCAATAAATGCTTAAATTTCATTGGTCGAATCCGCTCTTATGACGGATCTCG
This sequence comes from Parapoynx stratiotata, assembly GCA_910589355.1. Classification (NCBI taxonomy): domain Eukaryota; kingdom Metazoa; phylum Arthropoda; class Insecta; order Lepidoptera; family Crambidae; genus Parapoynx; species Parapoynx stratiotata. Next base: position 7,656,724 of record OU342482.1, read on the forward strand.
GCCGATTTTAGCCGCCAACGCATTAGACAGTTGAAGCGTTTTTGGTGTAAGTACCAGTGTAGCTAATGGAAATTTGGTCGAATACGCCCTTAATCATTTAATTTTGAAGAGCGGTCTTAAGGAAAAGCTGTCTTAACCCCTTGAGGGCCACGCGAACGCCGGCGTTCGAGTCCAATTCCATATTGTGTCTCGTTTTGTGGCCGTTCTGTAGCCCTCGTGTAAGTTGTCATTGTAAAAAACTAATCACTTTGAGTTGCGTTAAGGCGAAAGGTAAAGCAAATGACTTTGAGCGTTTGGCGTAATCGAAATTAAGCGACAGCGACATCTATTGAAAACTTGAGGTTCGTCGCAAAGATGACGGCTAGTGTTTATCACAGAGTAATTTCATCGACAGAGAAAACTAAAGGTTTATTAAAAATTCAAATGTACGATTGATATTTCGTAAATGAAATAACCTGATAGTAATGGATTATATTGAAAAGAATGGGAAAAAGGAAACTTGAAAAGCGACCCTAGCGGAAACTAGTTGAAATCACATTTCATAGATCAATCATCAATTGACATTTTTGACAATTCATAACGCAACTCAAAATGAGAAGTATTTTTACTGGGAGCTTCTAGCAGGAAATTTAAATCGAGATTTAAAACTATATTTAGCGATTTTTAATGATATGTCAAAAAATTAGAACATCAAATTGAAAATAAACTAGATTAAAAATTTCTTGCACAGGAATGCAAGCATTTCTGCTTTTGGCAGAAAAAGTCCAGCCTCTTCAGATATTGTATAAAATAGCCTCATAACATCGATATCTCTCTTGAGTATCTTAAAACTTTCACTCTTATTCATAAACACTATTTAGGATTTAAGCAATTGTTTAACCATAGTAAAACCGTTGCTTAAAACTTAAAGGGAAGTAATTAATTGGGCACCAAACAAATATTTAGTCAGCAATATAATTATTTGGGTAGCAAAATAATTTTTTGGTCAGCGGAATAATTAGTTTTTGAAATTCTATATAAAAATTAATCTTATTCATAGTTTCTTAACGCAACCCAAAGAGACTTCCGTCTATTATAGTATTCTTGTCTCTGACAGGTTTTTTCAAATTGATGCAGACATCTACTTTTCTGTGCTGATGTACGATTCCAAATACAAGTTTTTATCAAGTTTAATAATTTATTTTATATAAAAAACCCCATACCTAACTATAATTTTCAGTAATAATTAGTTAGGCAGCAATAATATTGCTGGAAATGTACACAATCTAGGAAAAGGATCAATGAAAGATCAAGGATCAATTCATACGAAATGTATTCTGATAGATATTAGGTTATGGTTATTTTTTATCACCTTTAAAAACAATATTTGTGTCAATAATCGCTTTGTCTAAATTGAGTACATTATAAATATTAATTTTTAAGGTCATAAAAAAATAATAACAATTTTACAGCAGATAAAACATTTTAGTTACTGACTAATTAATTAGGTATTTTGCGGATCAATTAGAAATATCTGCTGCCAATAAGTTGCTGCCGAATTAGTTATTTTGCTGACCAGTTTAAAAATATTTGCTGCCCATAAGTTGCTTAGTATTAGACGGATTAGTCATTTTGGCTAGCCCATTGTATTTTTTTACTGACCAAAATTCGAATATTTTGCTGACGGTTTAAATAACACCCAGGTTTATCTAGCAGCTGTATTTTTCCACATCTAACTACATAAAGTATAATAATGTTTTACCTCATTAGTCAATAAAAAAAAACTATTTTAATCTACAAACTAATTCACGCTACACTGTCTTTATGTTCTCAAAATACGATGGTGACAATAACCGGTAAAATTTCGCAATAAGGAAACGAAAATTTCCCTCGCATTTTCATCTGTATTCATAGAACTTAAGGTTTATTTTTCCTCGTTCTCTCTCAATGTCAATACAGCTTTATCAGTTGCAACACGTGTAAGTATACGAGTAAAAATATTTGTGTTTGTGTGTGTGATATTATGATGAAACAAAATGGGTGTGAGCCGAGCCCCCGGACCTCTGCAAGCGCTGATAACGCATGATAACAACAATTACTAGGTATTTACATCAATACATAATCAATACGACAACTTTCGGTATATAATTTGATACAGTTTGAAGATTTTTCTTTGTCCTCCACATTATATATTATTTCGCAATATAGATTACTAGCTTTTGCCCGCGATTTCGTCCGCGTAGAATAGTTACTTTGAGATAGTGTGATGGTATGTAGCATATAGCCTTCCTCAATAAATAGGTTATTCAACACTGAAAGATATTTTCAAATTGAAACAGTAGCCTCAATTGGTGGAATTGATACTCCTACTCTATTATTAGAAGCAATGTTCATAGTGGCGTAAATTTGTCCTTCGTTTTTCTGGGAGGTGTTATTTAAATTTTTGAACATTCACCCGCATGGCACCCGTTCTCATAGGAATATCGGGATAAAAGGTGGCCTATGTCCTTTCTCAGGCTCTAGACTATCTGTATACCAAATTTCTGTTAAATTGGTTAAGTAGTATTGACATTAAAGCGAAACAGACAGACAGACTGTGTTACTTTCGCATTTATAATATTAGTATGGATATCTAGGCAAGCATTTCTCAATCAAATCAAAGACGTTCTTGAAAAGAGCCAGGTCAAAACTTCCCGAAATCGTCAAGCATGTATGAGGACAGTAATTTGAGTAGTGTAGGAAGTGAAAGAAATATGCAAGGGCCGTAACAAGTGGAAAGAAGTAGTCTCTGACTTGTAAGTACCTATCTGAACCTGTTGGACAAAAAGGCATAAAAACCTTAGGTATGTGTATGATATATATACGTAACTACCTGTAAATGTTACGTCATGTCATTTTGGAAACTAAGATACTATTAATTACGTTGTTTAACAGGCCTTAAGTAGGCTACACTTCTCCTATCCATCTTGTTTCTAAATAATAGATACTAGATTCTAGTATCATCTTACATCTACTTGATGATGGATCCGAAGCCTAAAATTCGGACTAATATTATCTGAACGGAATAAGCTTCCCGTCAAACAAATCAATGTACATCTTTTTCCTTAAATTAAAAAATCCCGTTCCAGAATTTAAAAACAAATTATATACTATTGATAATGTAGATCATTAAAATAAAATTAAATATTTTACCTTATACTCAAGAAAGCCCCTATAACGTCCAGATAATATGGTTGTAAATAAGATAAATAAAAAATACTGTTTTTCCTGAAAAAGACAGGGGGAGATTCCAAACGTTCAATGTTTCTTTCATATAATAGATAAATCAAAAGCTTTTTGAAATAACTTATGTATTGTGTGCGTAATTTACATTAATTCGTAGTTTCTTTTCAAAAACCGTAGCAATACCGTAGTATTGCTACGAATTTCGTAGCAAATTCTTACGTAATTAAATAACTATTATTTTCTTCTTTTTTGGTTATTCTTAAGTATTTACGCAATTACTACTTATAATAGCCATATTAGATATTTTCTTCGGAGTTGAGATTAAATTTTGTAATTAATATTGCATCTTTATAGTTCATACATAATAACGGTACATAAATAATTCAGAAGACCATAAACTACCATTGATAAGGCATTTTATGTTTAAATACTTTATAGCAATGTTGAATTACTTTGAAACGCCTAGCAAATTTTATGTAGCAATTGTATAATGATGTTACAGAGTGCTATCATAAAATGTAAGGACATCAAGAGGCTGATAACCATTTTTTGTATTAAATATCTATGACAAATTATCAGTGGACATTAAAAATATCGATATATTTTATTGGGGTTGGAATACTATAGATTTTTACTATAATACTCGCTCTGGCACTCCTCAATTACAATTACAAATAGGTATAATGTATAAAAATGATAGCATTCTTTGCTTACCAAAGGCCGACTTTTACACCCATTATCTTTAAGTCACGTGCCCCTCCAAACTAATAAAATTTACATTATTTTTGTCATTTCTAATTACTTATTTTATACATACATACAGTCACGACTAATATCCCTTAAAGGTTAATCAGAGACTAGGAAATATCACTACAAAAGCAGTCCATTGCCATAGACCGCGCTTCACCAAGCAGTGACTGCACTCAGCGTGACAGGTGGTGAGCCCGTCATCGCTATAAGCTATTGGATGGTTGTGTTCGGTCTTACGACACCTAAAGGAAGAGATAGGTTGGTAGTAATGTATTAACGTTCATTATACTATAGCAACTACATAATAATTAAAGCAATAACTTTAGTTTCAGTGCAGTCGCGAGACACAAACTTGTTTATATTAATAGGTCTTTACCTATGAAATTGTCGTTTTGTGCGGAGATTTTGGGGAACTCTGCATTTTCCATATTAACATTTATTCAGTGTTTTCTTCATAACGACAAATCCAAAGATAATAATATTTGGCATTTATCATTAGACAAGCTTTAGCAATATGTGTGATATCACACTTCATAAAAATTATTTATCGTTTTTAAGTGAATGCAAAACCAATGATGTATGGGAGGCACTTAAAAAGAGTTGTCTCCGTATCTAATTTTAGCACAATTAAACTTACAACAAATTATAAAAAAAAATCAAAAGAGTTCATAAATATGGTCTATTTTTAGAGGAGGTAATTATTTTTTAAGAATACTCTGAAACTTAATAGTTACAGACAAAATACTAAGAGAGAAAAAAGCAGCAATTTCATAGGTAAGGATCTATTATTATCACTATAAAAAATAAAAATTGTGTGAGCTGTTTAAATGAGATAATTATGTACTTGATTAGTAGTAACCGTTTGAACCGATTAGTACTTGCTACAAGCGCTCGCGGAATTAACTTTAATACGAGTATAATACTTTTAAATTATTATTTATTGAAATAAAATGTAAAATTTGAACGATTTTAAGAGCCAAGTTTAACCTATGAAATATTTTTTTTATTAGATTGGATCACCTCACAAAATAGCCGAATTATTCATGAACGCAATAAAATAATCAACTGACCTTTTCGTGAACCGCTGGTAAAAAAACACCATTTTGATTCACAGTTAATCTCTCCGGAGTATCTGAAACGAAACAAATACCTGAGATAATTGAAAAAGTTACAAATATTACCAAATCGTGTTTAAACTGTGTTTCAACACTTGAGGATCAGCGCGAACACTGGTGTTCGCTAACAATAAATGTTTCTATTGTCTAGTTTTCTGACCATTAACATGACAGGTTAAATAAAAATCTATGAAAATAAAAAATAAAAGACTGCAGTTTCTACCGATTTGGTAGAAACTCTTGATATAAATACTTCCTTTATTTCTTGATACCATTTTGCACAAGATCTTATTATCTAATGAGTTAAGGCAATCGTTAATAGGCACCCATCCGCATTGGGCCAGCGTGGTGTTACGGCCCATACTCCTAATGTGTTTCTCTAAGTAGGAAGACCTATGCCTTATGGGGCTTATATTGTGACGAGGTTGATGCAGGAGGTAAATGAACTTCTTGCCACTTATTTAAATATTTATTAATAAAGAACTAAGGCACACTGTTTATAAAGAAAGGTAAATTTCACAAATCACTGCATATAAAACTAAAAGATATAGTAAACTTATTAAAACTTGAGCAATCTATGTCGTTACTGTTCACTCGTTATATAATTTTAATATTATCACTTATTATTGTTATTATTCTATTTAAATAATAATTGGCGTCGAGCCAACCGCTCCAGATGCTGACTCTGATAGGAATAAAATTCGAGAACAAAACATATACATACAATCACGCCTGCAATCCCCAAAGGGGTAGGCAGAGTCCAAGGATCACTGTGTTCCATAAGACCATATTTAGCCATACAAAAATTGGGTTTGGTCAGATGAAAAATCGTGAAAGAGTAGTAACAAGAAGCTAGCTCATCGCCTACACAATCAGACCCAGTACCCAATACGCCCTTAGAACAAAACAATGAAAAAAAAGAGACAGACGGTAAGTTTATAAACAGAAAGAGACAATGGCCAGAGAAGAACGCAATAACAGCAAAGAGTCGCTAATACTGATATAGCGCCTCGTTACTACTACACTAGGTAAAAGTTGCTGTTCTTGTCCATAATTTTCTATATATTTACAAGAAATAATACAAGGAGGATGTTTATGCTTATTCAATTGAGGTATTTGGTATTTATTATGGTATGGTATTTTTGATATCATCGTACGAAGCTGATAATGGACCTTTCATTTGTAAGATACATTGTTGATTCAATTTTACAATTTAATATTAATTTTAAATGTAACACAAACACGTCTGCTGTTTTTTTAGGAACTCAGGTACTTCCTGCTTTATTTAGACACAAAAAAATATTCATTCAAAATATACGATATCTGGTCCTAAACCTTTTAAAAGATCTCAGTATTGAAAACAATGGGACCTTCTCCATGATCGGACCTTGGATGCGTAGTTTTGCAATCTTTAATTGGTTACACCCTGAGGTTACACCTTCGTTTTTCGTAAGCACGTTAGGTATGTTGTAACCTTTAAGCTCTTTGATATTTTATCAACATATGGGTTTTTGGCGGCATTCGACTAGGGTTTCCTCTTAACATCATGTGTGTGATACCGTTCTTTATCAATCTACCTGTGGTATTTTTCTGGTTAATTGTTTCATGACTTAATTTACATATTATATCGTATCGTATTTCACAAATTCACTATATCGTATTTTAAAACGAAAATCAATTAATTAGATTGCAATTTACCCAATTATCGAAGGAACGTTTGGTACTCGTATCAGTACTTGCTTGTTGCATTCGTATTGCCAGATTATAGTTGAATATTCATAGCTATTCATTTTGTTTTGTTTGAATGATCGTAAGAACAAATCAGGAGAAATAATCAAAATTATTACTTCACCTTTCTATCGGCTTACAGTTCATTAACACTAATTAAAATCTTTTTTTTTTGGCGGACGTGATTTTTATTTCGATGATTTTAATATTGTTTCGGAGTGGATATTGTTGCGGAAAATCTGTGTTGTTTTGTGTATTACACAAAACTACACAGATTTTACGCAACAATACCTGTCGGTGATGATGTGCAATGTGAAGGATCATTGAATTAAGCGACATGTGGTGTGAAGAAAAGTAGTGAGTTTTTATCGTGGTAATCCTCCTCAGCAAAGTAGCACCACAGTCGTAGTAACTTAATAATATATTAATCTGTGCCACAGTGTCTAGCATCGACCATTTGGCGCCAAACTCTCCCAGGATATATTGAAATGTATTACACTTGCATTCCAATGCAAATGAAGATTAAATACTACTAAAGACTAGACTACACACAATGTATATGACTGAAGTACTCTGTATCCATGGTCATGAACAATAAACAAAAAAAAAATTATGTACATAGCTTTTTTAATATAAAGGTCACTGAATTATGGAAAAAATTGTTAAAACGAGATAGCTTCTGTACGTAACTGGTTATGTAAATAAAAGTTACGTAAAGGCTACGCTTAAATTACTTTGCAATTAAATAGAATTAATAAGTATGTAAATAGCTTTATTAGAATCTATTATGTGCTTGTAAAAAAAGGATTCAAAGAACAAAGATTTGAAAAGCTTTGATATAAACTACATTGTATATACCTTTTTAGAAGGGTCAATTCAAGAGCATCTTTAACAGACGGGCGTACTTAGGCATTGAGAGTAAGAGAAAGAAGAAGAAGAAAGAACGTGGAATGAAAGAATTGATGAAGCGAAAATTTCGTGCTATCGTAGCAAGTGTAAACTGAATACCTACCACACCGATATTCGTATATCAGAAATAACATTATTTGATTTTCTCAAAGGTTATGTGCGGGAAATGAGCATATGGACGGTTGATTTGAAATCTCACGCGCTATCTTTTGACGACCTCCGTGGTCGAGTGGTCTGTATACCGGTCTCACCGCGTCGCCATCTCGAGAGGTTCTGGCTTCGATTACCGGTGGGAGCAAATGTTGAATTTTCAGGCATTTGTTCTCCAATCTTGGATGTTTATATATATTATATTAGGTCCTTACCTATGAAATTGGTGTTTTGTATGGAGATTTTGGGGATGTCTGCATTTTACATACTAACATTTTATCAGTTTTCTTCACAACGACAAATCCAGAAATAATAATATTTGGCATTTATCATAAGACAAGCTTTAGCAATATGTGTGTGAACACGCTTGATAAAAAATATTCATCGTTTTTATGTTAATGCAAATCAAATGATGTATTCGGGAGGCAGTTAGAAATAATTGTCTTTGTGTCTTTTTAACACAATTAAACTTACAAAAAATTGTCAAATTAAATAATACGAGCTCAAATATATGGTCTATTTTTAGAAGAGGCAATTATTTTATAAGAATGTTCTGAAACTTAATAGTTACGGACAAATTGCTAAGACAGAATAAAAACACCAATTTCATTGGTAAGGACCCAATATATATTCAGGATTCGTATGTATTTATCTATTAAATATATTTATCCGGCATTTAATGTCCGTAACACAAGCAGCATTAGTTGCTTAAAATGGAGCCAGTTGATAGGTGTAAATGTTTGAAGATATTTGAAGATATCTACCCTATAATCATTAAAAGAAAGCGTTTTTTTGTTTCCTCCTTACTACAGCATGGGTTCTTTCAAAAGAGACGTGAAAAAGCATCTTATGAGCCAGCAAAGTGGAGAAGGTGGGCCTGTATTCTATGGTCCTGCTCTAGCTTCCTTCGCATATAGACTCATCTGCTGCTTTCCATCAGGTAGATCTGAGTGAATTGCTGAGTTGATTATAAAAAAGCACATGAGACCAGCCCCTTGCTCCAAGCATTATCCTATCTCAGATAGTTATGGCGTCTGTACTCACTGCAGGATCACCTTTACTACGCTATCTTCAGAATGGTGGAGGTTCTACCGAAATAGAGCTCAGTATTGTAATACCACTATGCTCCACTTCTCTTAAAAAGTCTTGTTCAATGGCCACCATTATTTATACATACATACAATCACGCCTGAAATCCGGAAGGGGTAGGCAGAGTCCAAGGAGCACTGTGTTCCTTAAGACCACATTTAGTCATTATTCAATCAAAAATGAAGATGAACTAAGGCTCACTTGAAGATAAAATCTTGATTTTGTCTCTTAGATCTTCTTAAATTGAAATTTTACAAAGCTTTCCATTGACCTTTTTTGAGCGACATTTTTTATTCCAGATTTAACAAATTTGATGTTAAAATATTTTTACTGCAAGTGGGCCTAAGAGGTTCTTGTATTAGGGCTCTCCCAATCTAATAAAATTAAAACTTATTCGCTTCATTAAAATAATTTTATTTTTAGATACATACACCACGACTATCAGTTGGTTAATTATCCGAGAAATTTACACTTATATAAATGAGTCGGTACAAAGGACTGTGTACTGGGCATTTGATAATTAAACTGTGGTTCACAAAGGTAAGCATATGTTAAGTAATAAATTAATGTGTTAAAATATTGTATTTAGAAGATAATGAAGCAAGATAATTTTCCATTATAAAATACAAAGGGCATAAGTAATTGTTTATTATTAAATTTGTTTGATTGCAAAGAATTTGTAGTAAATATGTTCACACAGAAAGAACGCGTAATAAAATCGACTTTGAGTAGGTAACTAAATTTAATAACTAAACATAATGTCTTAAAATTATTGATAGTTGAAAAACTAGTCCAGAATAAACTAATAAAGTCAGAAAATCAAAAAATTCAAAATTCAACATTATAAAATTATCAAACATAAATTAATAATACAATTCTATATGTTCACCTCTATAGTTTTTCTTCCTGTTTATAGGTTCTTCCTTGTTCCTTGTTCTTCCTTGGGATTCTAAGGGTCGTTAATCGTTGCTATGTAGAAGTATAGGTATAACGTAGGTAAAACAATGATACTATATAGTATATTGCACATGTATTTTACCCATCTAAGGCATTGCTGTTTCATCTTCAAGGGTTAACGACCTAGCTATGACACCTTGTTGATAAATACTCAATTAGTCTTTTTATATCAACCGAAATATACACAGGTATTTCATTAAGTAACTACACAGGCTAAATGAAAGAACACATTACGCTACGTGGTAACCGTGGTTTGTAAGTAAAAAGACAGCGGTAGCCGAGTTGGGAAAACCTAACTATTCGCTCAAGAGGTCGCGGGTTCTATCCCACCGCCTCTACGAATGAGTTAGAATAAAGCTTATGTACAGTTATATATATGAATATTGCTTGCCTCACATAGTTTGCCCGGTACATGGCAATATTTGGCATCCGGCTTGCCACCTGTTTTAAGGGAAGTTAACTAATCAGGCGAATGGTATTAACACCTCTGCCTACCCCTTCGGGGAAAGAGACGTGATGATAATAAGTTATGTTATACTAGACAATGGTAAGAATAACGAACGTTGGCAATATTAAATAAATAAATAAATAAATAATAAAATAAATAAATAAAAAAGCAACTAGAGCTGCTTGTGTTACAGATACTAGATGACGGATAAATATATTTAATAGATAAATATATATAAATATCCTGAATATATATAAACATCCAAGACTGGAGAACAAATGCCTGAAAATTCATGACCTCTCGAGATGGCGACGCCTTGAGACCGGCATCCAGACCACTCGACCACGTAGGTCGTCGTAATATTCATGTAGACGATATTATTATAAAATAGATGTGTTTACTTGTATTCATTTCTCTCAACGCAATGACTTGCCGTCACCCTGTCGTCATCCTCCGCTATCAAGGGTCGCAGGTTCATTCTCGACACTTACATCATTATTGCAAGGAATTTATTACAGATAAGAGAGAGTTTAAAGAGTATGTAAATAAATCAGTCGTATATAAATTCTTTGAGACCGTTGTTCTTAGAACATAAGTAGTGTGTGCTCTTACAAGAACACGCTCTTTATCTTTGAAAGGATTGGTATAACCAAGAAGTAGGTATTGAACTTTAAGTTATTTTTGCAGTATCGTTGATCCCAGCCACCACCACCATAGATTATAACAAATGCATTAACGGTTTTTATTAAAGCATGCATTGCATAAATATACAGTTTGATCATGATCAATCCAAATGGTTCAGTGGGAAGAAATCCAACACTATGAGAGATAGCGGAATCTGTTCTTAGGAAATATAAAATCGATTTTGGATAAATCACATTCAAATTGTTTTTTCCGTGTTGGTATGGGACACAAAATGAACGTACCAACTGCTTTTCTTGCCTAGCATGTTGTAAAAGGCAACTAAGGGCGTATGAGTACTGGGTCTGTGATTGTGTAAGCGATGAGCTAGCCGCTTGTTACTACTCTTTCACGATTTTCCATCTGACCAAACCCGCTATGGCTAAATGTGGTCTTAAGGAACACTGTGCTCCTTGGACTCTGCTTCTCCTTCGGGGATTACAGGCGTCATTGTATGTATGTACCTATGTGTATGTAAATTGTTTTTCACTCGTCGGGGGACCCCCCTATCTATGCTTAATAAGGTTACACGAAGGTACTTATAGTAGCGGCGGACCCCCGACGAGACAACGATTCTTTGATTAATTTTGGTCGGGGTTTTTTTCACAAGATACTTTTTTATTGTCAAAGTCAGTCAAAACTATAATAGTTTTGTCCGCAAGGAGGCTATACGCCGCGATAATACACATAAAAGTTATTTAGTTTAATGTCTTGGTTTTGTTAAAAGGTATTTTTTAATAGGCCTGTTGACCCTTTTTTATTGGGTCCCAAATTATTAATTACCGATAACCATCACCATAAAAAATAATACAATTTTTTCTGAAGCCTATAACACAATAAATTTTAAATTATAAATTACGTTTTTGCTTAAATGTCAAAAACGCCTTCGGTCCTGATGGTCTTTGAATTATCTGTGGCGTAGCGTCACGATTATTGTAAACAATTCAATACGCATGCGTGACATAGCCGACAGTTATGCTTGATTGCTTGTGCGACTGGCGTTAAACGGATTTTGACCATGCGTAGTAATTGTTAACATGAATCATTACTCAACTAATTTCACGAACATGGTAGATAGCGATTTGGCAGATGGAAAAAAAAGTTAAATAAAACATATTTAAATTGAATTTCCACAGCAATCCCTTATTTATATTTATCGAACTTGGTATATTTCGGACTCCTCTGTATCAAATATTATGTGAATGACACATTATCCATTATCCATTATTTTTGATATGAGTCAACTAGCCTTTTGTCGGGTCGGTCGGCACCCGTGGCCCAACCATTCTCTTTCATTCAAATAAGCTTATTATTTGAGTGGTAAATGCTGTGTCATCCTCCCTTCAAGTAAATACGCTTAACCTCGGTCTCACCTACTTACTCGATCTATTTGACTGAAAAAACCCTGTATGCTACGTATTTATATAAACTACATAATCAGATCAATGACGATAGACATATGTAAGTGCCTCCTGATAAAAATATTAAAATATCTAGGTACTGTATTAGATAAGCAAACCAAATCACGTAGGTATCAATGATAATTTCATGTGTCATATGTCACAACTCGGTATTTTTGATGTTTTTGAAACAATGTATTGTATCGAATCAATTTGACTTCTTTTGAAGTAGAATAAGAACTCAAAGCTAGCTTGGTGGCGTAGTGGTTAATAGTACGCTTTGGCTTTCGATTAAAAACAAAACCACCTTCGCCATAGTCAGGCCGTGTATGGGTGACCAAAAAATTTATGATCTCGAGCTTCTCCGTGCTTCGGAAGGCACGTTAAGCCGTTGATCCCGGTCGCTATTGCGACATCTCAACCCGCAATGGGCCAGCCTGATGGTGTTACGGCCCATACTCGTTATTCAGATCTTGATAAAAATGCTTTATGGAAAACTTTATTTATTAGATTTCTTATTTTACACAATTAGACCAACACACTAAATTCGTGGTCCGACACGAGATGATATAAACCTAAAAGTTATTTTAATTTCTTATGATTTCTGGCAACTGTGAGAGAAAATACAAAAATTAACTTTTCTTACTTAATAGCAAATAGTGAAACTATAAGTCTTTATAAACAAAAATTTGAACTAAGCAATGACTGTAAATGACTGTTTGTTTTCCAAATAAATAAATAAAGTTTTCGTAACTGCTGAAACTAGGTTTTAGGTCAAAATACCGACGTCAAGTGACCCTGGTCAGTGACCACCAAGTATAATATATGTATGTTATTATATTGATGTCGCGTAAACATCGCGGTACGTCAATAAAGTATATATATAAATCTGTTTTTAATAAATAGAAATTATTATCGTACCAATAACATCGTACTTCGAAGGCTGTAAATGGTAAACAACAAGTGGCTTAAAAACTTACTCGACAAAATCGGAGATATTCGAAATACGTAGAGAGAGAGAGAGAGGGAAGAATTACGCAATTCTTAGTATAATACAGTACAGGTTAACAGTTAACACTCACATTTCGCCAGATATATTAGAAAGAAAGAAAATCTTTATTTGGTATCATAATACTAGCTAGTAACAATGAAGCTTAACCTACATAATTACAATGAACCAAAAAGGTCCCCACTCAGTACACGGCCGTGACGGCTTTTGCAGTTTGCCACGACCACTGATATTCTGTGGGGCCGAGAAGACAGTGGCAGTACATCACCAAACAAAAGGCACTTATAAAGTAGGTCCTTACCAATGAAATTGGTGTTTTGTATGGAGATTTTGGGGATGTCTGCATTTTACATACTAACATTTTATTAGTTTTCTTCACAACGACAAATCCAGAAATAATAATATTTGGCATGTATCATAAGACAAGCTTTAGCAATATGTGTGTGAACACGCTTGATAAAAAATATTCATCGTTTTTATGTTAATACAAATCAAATGATTCGGGAGGCAGTTAAAAAGAATTGTAATAATTGTCTTTGTGTCTAATTTTAACACAATTAAACTTACAAAAAAATATCAAATTAAATAATACGAGCTCAAATATATGGTCTATTTTTAGAAGAGGCAATTATTTTATAAGAATGTTCTGAAACTTAATAGTTACGGACAAAATGCTAAGACAGAATAAAAACACCAATTTCATAGGTTTGTTTGGCTTTTTGTCCCTTTGTTTGTCCAGTTGGATTTTTGTAACTCAATTTTGAGGCACTTCCGGACTAGCTATCGGGCTGAAACTTTGGGAATAGTTTAGAACGCGGTGACAGTGCAACTTGCAACTACTTCCAACTTTCTACGAGCACTTTCAGGTCGAAATTTCAACTTTCAGGTTTTGTATGGAGAGTGGTGACTACGCACAGCGCCATCTATTGATTGGCGTTTAATCAACAATTAACTTGAGGGTCAGCGCGAGCACCGGTGTTCGCAAATAATAGACGTTTCTATAGTGTCTGGTTTTCTGACCGTTGACAGGTTTGTTTGCTGACATGTGGTCAAAAGATGGCGATGTGCGTAGTTAAAAAGAATAAAATAATAATATAAGATTAAATATCTAAAAATAGCAAGTTTTTAAAAAGGGCAAAATAATAATAAACAAACATCTAGGGTCGAATGAGGGTTCATTCAAAACGGGGCGCATCTTTGCATCTTACACTTACGATTTATACATGCATTATATTATAGGGATTATAATGGAATACATACATACAACATATTATCACGCTTATGATTATGACAATGATAGAACCTTGACTCCCTTACCACTAATTTTGAAAAAAAAAAAAAGAAAAAAAAAATGATTTGATTTGATTTGATTCAGTTTGTTGTGAATATTGCTAGTCTCACCAATTGCCATACACAGGGCAAGCGAACTCTTAGGGATAATCAAATAAGAATAACAATACATTTTAAAATATATATCTATAAGTTATCCGATATTGGACAAAGGTTTCCCTAATGTACCTATTCTACGACGACCAGCCCTATGATAAACAATAATTTAATATAAACATCCTTAATTAATAATATCAAATCATTATCTAATTAGTATTTTTACTTCTATTTATATTTCACTAATTAAGTAGCTCGACGAGGATTTGAATTGTCTTAACGATTACTTATTTAGTAATTTATTATTTAAAATACCCTTTTTCTTCGATATATATAACACGCAAAGTAAATTTATTATATTATTTTATATGTTGTTCGTAAATTCAGTTATTGAAATAATTAAGCTGTATTTGGTCCGAAAATCAGACGCAATATCTATTGGTTGCGTACACCGGATTCGCGCTGACCCTAAAGGGGTTAAAATTTATTTTTTAAGTGAAAGAATGATACGATACAACCCCTGATATTTCTGGGTGGTCCCTGGCTTAGATGCAAAGGTGAAGTCTTATCATCATTATTTCTGTTTTTATTTCTATGGTATTTGCATCGAAATGCGTGTGTAATACATTTCAATGCACCTTGGGAAAGTTTGGCGCCAAATAATTTATGACAGACTCTATGGTCTTAAGTTATAAGTGGTTAACCGCGATTACATCTCGTCGTTTTCACGCCACTTTGACGCTATTTTATAATGATCCTACATATTACTTCTCAATATAAACACTTGTTACACAATTTTCATTGATTTTATGACCCAAAATCCTATCCAAAACAATTTAAGCCCATTGATATGTAAAACACGTCCGCCATCGTTAAGAACCGCCAAAAAAAACCATAGAGTTGTATAAAATAATTTATATGCTCATAAATTATTTGCTCTATGTCAAATGTCAAGAGAAAACTTAAAGTTAGGAAAAATACCGATAAAGACAAATATTAGTATAATGTAAAACTCAGTCAATCGTTATCATATTGTTAATTTTTTTTTTACAATGAGGTCTTCACCTGACACTTTTTTTATTTTTACGGTTTTTTTCTCTAAAATATTTTTCTATTAACTACATTGATTTGGTATCAATATGCATGCACTGTCTATACATTTAATTGCGTACAGTGATAGTATCACGTAATCAAATTATTACGTACCCGACACGTGCCAATTACGAATCAGTGCCAAACATTTGATTGCAGCAAGAGAAAGAATTAAATCTTAATGAAATATATATTAATAAAAAAAGTATTCAAAAAGTTTGACGTTAGTAACAGATAAAAAAAATGCTTTCTTTAAAAAGGTTACATGACAAAAAAGGCCACGATCACAATTTTTTTTAAAAGGCAAACAAACCTCATGGGGGATCCGCACTAATACACAATAAACTAAAAACAAAACACAAAAAATGTACTCACATCTCCGTGAATATTCGGCCTGGTATGGTGAACGATCACGGAAAAATCGGCTTGTTTATTCTTTATCAATCGCGCTAAACGTGTTGTATGTTTTGGAGCGATAGTTACACTGATGCAGTGAACAATTATTATTTCCCCGGCTCTCACTTATTACTAGATACGGTGCCAACGAAGATGGATCGGTTCTCTTAGGTCATGGTTTGGCAGGTAAGTGGGTTGGTATAATTCTTAAGAAACTTTGCTATCGATAGACTGGTAAGACCATTGCAATAATATCGGACATCGAGCGCAACTGTTGTTCAAAATTAAGTCTTATTACAAGCATATAAGGAGCATTGGACCGTGATACGCTTGATTGACTTGTGTTCTATTGTACACGTAACACCAAGCGAGTTCGTTTTCGTCACGTCGGCCTTGCGGCCGTAGAATATTTTTTTTTATAATTTTAAAATTTAAAGGAGACTGGGAAAAAATTTATGGAGCTTGGATCAAGAAAAAAAGTGGCGGCCACTTCAGGAAGTGCCCTCTATAACAATGGTAGTGATATATGAACAAATTGTTTAAAATGTCACTTCTCTGTCATGGATAGTTTTATAGTAATGTTTTAAATATTTTTAGTTTTACTAAAAATATATTAAAAAAATAAAAAGAAAGAGTTTTATCTAGTTTTTTATCGTGTACATGCGAATTCAGGAAACTCATGTAAGCATAATGTATCCTACTAATATACATATACAGAATGAATTTTTCACGTGGGCCTTCAGGGCCAAATCATAAACTATGAGGAATATCGAAAAATGCTCAAAAAAGTCGCGAGCCCGATTTTTGAAAAATAAAAACACATTCTTTATTATTCACCTTTCGATAGTGTTGATAATAAAGATCAATTTCTGGGAAGTAATGATATACGGGAAACTAAACATCATAAACTCCTATTTGGTGTACACATTAAAGAGTTATCTGTCTATACATTTCTTCTTCTTTTTACTGCCCTTTTTCCCACTTTATGTAGAGCTGACACAACATGTCTTCTTCTTCTATTCTCCCCTCTTATTCATCAGCTCACATCCACTTCCTTTCTTCTCATATCAGAATTCACACATTCAATCCATCGCTTCTTTGGTCTTCCTCTCATTTGGCCCATCTACACCCACACTTATGTTCACCCACACTTCCTGTTACGTGGCATTCATCATCACATTCCTAAACCATGGTTACCTTGTCATTGTGGTTTCTTTCAGATTTCTTGTCCATTCTAGTGATTCCACACATCCATTGCATCATTCTTCTGAGTGCAGTTTTCTTTTGACCTTCGCTTTCGTTGTCCAACATTCAGATCCACACATTAGAACAGGTCTCACGACGGCTTTATAGATTTCCCCATAAGCAATATCCCATTCCTCATTCTCAATTTCATTTAAAATTATAACCTTAAGTTTATTTTTGGTCCAAAAGTGCCCAGTCTCCTTTCTTTACCTTAACGTACAACCATTTTTATTTTCAAGCATCAGTCAACTGTTAATTTAAAATTAAATGTTATTTAATCTATTTATGTTAACTTACTTTTCACCCCTTGGCGGGCATCGCGAATAACAGTGTTCGCAAGTAATACATTTTCTATTGTTCTTGTTTTGTGCCCGTTGACTAGTTACTGACTACACTTCTTCATCATCTACAGATGCCCAGAGCTGGACATTTGCTTCTTCCTCCCAAGAATATCTACATCAGCCCTTCGATTAATCTACTTCGCCTAAATATTTTATTTTTGTATAAAAATCGGACCTAATCAATTTGATAGGCAGTAAGATAGAGGAACATAGGTGTCACGGACAGTCCGCTGTGCAGGGCGTGCATGGTGACAGAAGAAACAGCGTACCATGTCCTGGTGGAGTGTGACGGGGTTGCAGACTGCCGTGCTAAGAACTTGAGCACACCAGATACCACGGTGTGCCCATGTCTGAAAGACCCTCAGTGACGTGAAGGCGCTGGGTGACTTCCTGGCGGAGCTTGGATGGCTGGAGTGATCCAGCATTCACCCTCCGACGCAAAACAGGCGCATAATAGCCGTTGAGTTGAGAAGAGCCGTAGAGAAGAAGAAGGTTGAGTAAGGTACCTCACCTTAGAATATTTCATACTTTCTTACAACATTTCATTACAAATTTGGCAAAAGTAAAGTGAAAAAAAAATGTTTTATAGGCAGGTATAAATAATTTAAAAATTGGTTTAAAAAGACATTTAAGTATCGGTATTTATCTTTGGTGTTGCGTGGGCGTGATGAGTGAAAGCTGCCAGTAGCTGCGCATGGGGTACTGACGTGGCACCAATGAGGAGGACAGAATACTACTGGAGAGCCAATCGGCAGCCGCCAATCACGGGTGATATGAGATGCTGAGCGCCGATTGGCCTACGCTCTACTCCAAAGTTACATGCCGCTACATAAACACCAAAACGTACCAGGGTGCCAAAAGGCCTCAGCGCCGATCTTCCGTATTGCTTGGAATATGTATTAGCTACCAAATACGTCTATATATCTGTGATATTTTATTTTCTCACAAAAATAGCACACGGAACTTTTATCAAGGTCTTTAAAATCAAGATTAATAAGAAAAGTATTGCGCTACAACTTTTTTTCAATAACAATACGAGATAAATAAACATAGATAGGAAAACCCGAGAAAATCTGAATATATTTTTTCAAAAGATATAAATAATACTAAATAAGGTAAACGCAGGTAAGTAATATTAATGCAATTTTATGCAAATACAGACATGTTTTACTTAAAAAGTTAAAGTTTAAACATTATTTTAAAGAAAAAAAAAACAAATGAATTGATGGACTTTATTTTAATTTTGGGAATTTTGCACTTAATGTATTATTATGATTATTTACTTGGACTTAATTTAATTATTTATTTATAAATACAATTTAAATTATGTTGCATGTTAATATAATGTAAATATTTACTTTAATGGAAATTAATTTGTAACTGCGCTTAGTGCCAATAAACTTTGCAGTCTTTGCAGTTTGGCGCGTGTATTAATATAAAAAACAATATATTGATTTGATAAAAATAAACGCAATTTATTATTATTATTATTATTAAAAACATGTTTTAAGTTAACTGTTTAAGTAAAACATGGTTGTATTTGCATTAAACCAATAATATTACTTACCTCGGTAATACCTGCAGATTTTTAACTACCGCGGTAATGCCTGCGTTTACCTTGGTTTGAAGCGATTTTCATTACTTTATAATTATGTACCCTAACATCTCTATGGAGTAGTAATAAATATGAAACTGCACAACCATTCAATAGCTTAAAGCGGCGACGGGCTCACCACCTGTCACGCTGAGTGCAGTCACTGCTTGGTGAAGCGCGGACTATGGCAATGGACTGCTTTTGCGGTGCTTTTACCTAGTCTCTGACTAACTCTTAGGGGATAATAGTCGTGATTATATGTATATATGTATGTAAAATTACTTTTTACCACCAAGAGATTTTAATACCAAGAGATTTTAATGATTACATATTTACAAATCAAACTAATAAGAATTTATTTGCATTTGTATAGTTCTACACCGAATAGAGAGATTATGTCTCTGATTATGTCTTATGTGTGAAGTTTGAAAGGGATGGTGCTATACATCGCACAGTGTCATCCTTTTCTTACTGTGATCACCTGAGACTTTCGAAAGAATTTGGTTCGGACCTAAGAGTCCTAGAAAACAAGATAAAATGTAAAAATTTGCTTATTTTTATATTTATTTGGGATAGTAACTGAAATACAACATATTTTGAATGGGGAACGGTGGTAAGGTTTTGTCTTATCTTTTGTTATAAGGAGAAACTCTACATATAACGCCATTGTACAATCGTGAATTAAGAATTGTTGGTAACTGGCTGGCCATCAGACCTTTTTGATGCTGTCGGTATCGATTAATGAAATACGGAGAAATACGTGAGATTATTATATTTAAACGGAAAATAGTAAAATTTTTACAACATCACATTACAAGTTACATTTGACATCACCCGAAACAAAAGCAAGCATGGCCTACTCGATTTACAATAATCTTTTTTATTTTAATATGGCCACCATGAAGCCCGAATCACTACAATACTATTCTGTTATACCACGTTTTGTAAATAGTTCAAAGTCTTAATGTCAGTCAGTGTCACATCATATTTTTCTGTTCGCAACTGTAAAAAGCTAATATATTTATTTACTCGTAAATACGTGTTTTCATCATTAGCTTCATGCCCATCCTGAACAAGAATAAATAAGTAATTTCTGCTGGTGCTTAATAGATCTCCACGGTAGGCCATGTAGTTCTACTAACTTGCAAGATAATTATTGCTAACCAGTGTTTATGTTGTATTCCGTACAGACTTTCGATGCCGGTCACCTGATGATATGTGACAACAGGACTTGCATCTGACGTTAACATCAAAACCTTGACAATGTGAAAGAAAGACGAGACGACGAAAGTCAAACTTTCATAGTTACTAGTGATTTACCCAAAACTCCACCTTGACCAAATCAACTTAAAGTAGTCAATCTAGTGAAGTAACTATAATTATCATAAATTATGTAATAACTTGCACGGACTGATGTTGCGAGTGACACCATTGACGTCATTGCTAAGCCTAAATTTAATGAATATAAATTATGGTTCATATTTAAAGCCGACCGGAACTATCCTCTTCATTGGATTCAGCTGCGTATGGTTGCCTGGAAAATATATGAAAATCGGTAATTGACAGTTCGAATTGTGGGTTATAATTCCACTGTGTCCCTTGAATTCAGTTCAGTAGTAAAATGAACCAATATTTTGAGATATAAATATAAACCTTGATGAAAACTGCATACAATTGCGTACAGTAAAAGGCCCTTCGCACGCCAACGAGATCAATACGAGAGCCTACATTTTCAAAGACACACACACGAGGGGGTCGTAGGCGCATCAAATTACTTGAAATCGAGATCCGAAAAACAACCGACAATCGAGTGCGAATTGCGTGAGATGTATAAATAATTCTTATAAATTTTTCTATGTTCTATGTTGCTCTAATGGTATGTTATTTGTATTTCAATCAATATATTGCAGACTTCGTGGCCTATAACAATAAATTAGTACCACAGAGTACATACCACTACTGCCTGACATCCACTGTTCAAATATCGATTGATTGCCTTATATTCTGACTGTGGATTCACCGGCCATATTAATTTACCCCTCCTGGAGCATAGGCCAGATTATATTACGTTGTTTTGTTATAGATTAGTACTTCCATTACTTGTGGCTCCTTAGGTATTTCGAAATACCACGACCGTCCACCACCACGTCCGCACCACGATCCGTGGTAAATGTTTACCACCAGATGATCCGTCTGCTCGTTTACAGCCAATGTTTAAAAAAATACCATTCTGTAACGTAACTTTACCAAAAGCGCACAATTCAATAGATGAATCAAGCGTCATCTATAAAAAGCACGGAGATCACGCATTCAGAGGGTCACTCCTTACCCTAAATTTTGAGAGTAAGCAATGTTATTCTTGGTTGGTTTTGCTTTTATACAGGCCGAAAACTTTTGTTCTAAGACCGTTTCTAGTTAATAAAAACATACCGAAACACTGCTAGGCTCTTGTCTCAGGGTGTCACGCTCGGCGTTTTCCGAGATGCGTTCTGCATTCAAGAACTTTACGATTCCAACAGCTCAATTTTTATATTTTTAAATAACGCTAAAGATCTGACAGCCAATTTCCGCCATAATATTCGGGTTAGTCACCAACTCGTCACACATGTCTACGGCCCAATATTTAACGGCCCAAAAAATACAATATTATATTACGTACTAAGTATATAATATACATCATATGCAATAACTTAGTAACAAAATTAAAGGTAGATATATCGAAATTTATTTTTTTATCATTCCGTAATGTTCAGATACTGTCTACAATCACCATTGATATCCAATACATTATTTATTTTTAATATAGTTACATAAGGGTGTCGGCAATACTCTTGTCACATGTTTCAATGTAAAAGTACTTACTGATAATTTTTATCTTGTGAAGAAATCACGTTTATTATGGAATAAAATAACATAACAATAATCACGCCTCTTTTTAGGAAGGGGTAGGAAGAGGTGTTTACACCCTACATTTCGCCAGCTATACGTTAAGTCAAGCTATACGATACGTTAAGGCAAGCGATATTCACAATGCTGTACATAAGTTTTATTCAAATTCAGTGGCACAGGCGGTGGGATCGAACCCGCGAGTGCCCCGTCCGTTTTGATTTGATTGATTGATTATTATATTACGATTTGTACTGACCTTTATTGGTGTAGCATGCACATGACAACTGCGCGAACATATATTATTTCGTTTAGGCGACAGCATAATAATCTATTACACAATCGAATACAATTAATTTTAAAGATAGCTAGATAACATAATTAATTACATAGACAATTAGCAGACAGGATATGTATTATCTGAGTCTGCTTTTTTAAACCCGAGACCACATCGTCGATTATTCCACCAGGCGTCAGTGGTCAAACGTTATTCTTAAAAAACTATAATCTTTTGAAATCACGTGGTGGGGGTTGTGTTTTTTATAGAAAAAACCTTATCTTCGCTCCTCACTCGTTCCCTCGTGAGATGAGTTGTAAAACCAAAGTTTTTTTCTACAACTCATCAGTAATGTCAAGCGATTGATGATTTACTTCTCTTAACTAATAAATGAGAAGTAATTAATTGGACAGCCATATTTGGTCATATTATTTGGTCAGCAACAAAATGGTCCGCCGAAAAAGCATTTGGGCAGCAAAATATTTAATTTGGGCAGCAATATTGGTATATATATTTTATCCGTCATCTAGTATCCGTAACACAAGCAGCATTAGTTGCTTAAAATGGGGCTAGTTGATAGGTGTGAATGTTTGAAGATATTTATTTATTTATTTATTTATATATGTTACCGAAAATGTTTAAAATCTAGGAAAAAGGATAAATCTAAGGATCTAAGGATAAAGGATCAATTCTTAGGAAATGTATTCTGATAAATATAAGGTTAGGGTCATTTTTTTATGACCATTATAAACAATATTTATGTCATCAAAACAATTGGTTGTTTTTCTGACAAATTAGACATATCTGCTGCCAATAAGTGGCTGCCCAATTAGTTATCTTGCTGACCAATTTAGAAATATTTCCTTCCCATAAGTTGTTGACCAATTGTATTTTTTTGCTGACCGCTTAAATAAAACCCTTACTAAATACCGCGTGATTACGGTATTACCAGAAATCACATATCATATAACATTTCGGCATTGATAAAAGTATTGATAACATACAAATCTCAATGCTTAGGAAAATGTTTCAAAAGGATGAGAGATGACCATGCCGTCGTGTGCAACGTCGACACGCTTCTATCTTTCCCTCATTTAGAAAAAAAAACCCTGAGCCGCTCTTTGAAGTCCGCTGTTAGATTGGTGATCGCTATTCAGTAAACGTAGTGTTGTAACGAGGCGCTATATCAGTATTAGCGACTCTTTGCTTGCTGTTATTGCGCTCTTCTCTGGACATTTTCTCTTTGTTTATGTTTTTAAACTAACAATCTGTCTCTATTTTTTTAATTATGCAAAAGTTTCAAATCCCACCGGTCCCGTGTTGGTCCGGGCCGCAAAAAGAATGTGCCAACTGTTCTTTCCTAGCATGTCGTAAGAAGCGACTATGGGCGTATTGGGTCTGTGGTTGAGTAGCCGATGAGCTAGTCACTTGTTACTACTTTTTAACGATTTTCCATATGACCGAACCCAATTTTTGTATGGCTAAATGTGGTCTTAAGGAACACAGTGCTCCTCAGACTCTGCCGACCCCTTCGGGGATAACAGGCGTGATTGTATGTATGTGTATGTATGTAAGTTTCAAATAATTTTACCAAGGCACTATTGTAAGAAGCCCTACGTCGGCATCCACCTCGTCACAGTGTGAGTAAGATGCCCTGTGACAAGATGGGACGATATTCGTAAGCTGACTAGACTGAGCTGGATGAGAACGGCCGAAAATTAAGAATGAATGAGAAAGAAAATCTATGTCCAGCTGTGGACCAACATACTCGTAGGTTTATTAAAATTATCAAATTTAAAAGATTATAGCCATAGTTGTAGTGATTGTTGCTATAATATTTTTCAACATACCTCTGATGATTTCCATTTAAATTGCACACGGAAATACAGATATCGTGTTTTGATTTATTCCTCTTTGCGATTAGATTAACTGTATATAAATGATAGTGATAAAATATATCGACATAAAGATTTTAGAGAAAAATTACTCCAATTATGTTTATGACTAAAAAATAACAACGTTAAGTCTGTTAAAAGTAAAATGAAAAATAGCAGAAGATTTCTTCAATATCGCTGAAATTGTTGGAAGTGGACATCGAGGGGGTCAATGAGTTATAAGGTTAAATAAGCACATGCGGTCTTCAGAAATAGGTGAGATAGATATATGCCTCTGTCTCTGCCACAAACCAACAGTGCTTGCATTGCCGTGTTTCGGTTTTAAGGGTAAGATAGACAATGAAATAACTGGATACATAATAAATAATTTCATTATTATAAGTAACCCTTGCCTGCAGGTAGATTTTTACAGATGTAACATGTATTTTGATGTCGCCTGTACCATTGAGTTTGAATAAATCTTATGTACAGTTAATTGTGGATATCGCGTGCCACACATTGTGCCCGGTGCAAGACTTGCCACCTGTTACATGGGGACCTGATATCTGAAATGTGGGTGTTTTACACCTCTGGCTACCGTTTCGAGGAAAGGGGCGTCATTATATGTTTGTTGTTACATATATTTTAAGTGACTGCAAAATATTTATGTAACATTTGAAAAAATCACTTACTCTGTAAAAATGATCTTTTCCGAACATAAATGAAAACACTACTGAAAATTTAAAAGGATGGCATTGGAGGGGGAGAAAAGAATTTAGAAAAATACCTCTATTTACATTTGATATATTTATCATGAATTTTCTCAAACGTTTCTCTGCTATCGAGCACACAATAGTGTGGAAAATCAAAGGGGGTTTAGCATATTGTGGACATTTATTTATGGTCATCTGCTAAAGGGAAAGGTGTTTGATCCGTCTGTCTATAAAGATACAATAAATCTACTGTACAAAGATAGAGACTAATTCTTTTGACGCTTTACAAATGGTATTTATCATCTGGGGGTTCCCATGCTGCGAAGACTACAAAGGGTAAACCTATCAAAGAATACACGGATATTTGTATGAAATCTAGTCTAAAATAGTATGAATAGGAATGTTAAAGGAATATCTTTAAAGAGTTCATACAAAGGAATGGTCTAGGACAGCGATATCCAAACTGGTCGACATTGACCCTACAGTCTGAATAATTTAATAGGTGCATTTTGGCAGATGAGCTTTAAGGACCATTTACATTAGTATGGGAATCGATTAATCTCACTACAAACAACTGTCAAAATGCACGTATTAAATTATTCAAACTGTAGAGGGTTCGAAAGAGGGGTCCCAGGGGTCGACATAATATCAACTGCATTTTTTCTATTGTTAAGTATTTAATTGGCATGTATCAATAATAAAAAATATTAAGGATAGGATTTTAGGCTGTAGGGCAAGCACGAGCCGCCGAACACGATATGTTAAAATTATTTGTGTTCTATAGACTGACAACATAGATAAAACACGTTAATACAAATTGCAAAATCATTTTATAATAATAATAATAATTTATTTATTTGTAAGACAAAGGTTTGTAGTTGTTATATAAATATTGTGTCCAGTTTTGCTTACCTTTTGAAGGTGTACAAAAAAAAGAAAGTGAAGTGAGTTTTATAAAGTGATTTGACAGTTTGTATCAAAAAACCAATTTGTCTTCGTTGAATCGCGTTCCGTTGGTGAGTGGATAAAAGAGCTAAGTGCGATATTCAATGTTTATTCGAAAAGAGGTCTCTTGCCCAAAGTTTGGGAATCCCTGGTCTGGGCGAAGCTCAATCTTCTTATTCTTAAAAATATTGCTCTTTATAGAGTTTGGACCGACAATAAACTATAAACATTGTACCGACACAGGTAAATATATATTTAGAATAGCAAGGTGTTGCCATCTCTGAAGGTGCCAATCCCGGTCCGGGGCTGTCCTCAGCCTATATACATTCCAGTGCTGGGCACAGGCCTTCCCCATGGAGGGAGCACATGAGGAGTATGGGTCGTACGTAACACCACCACGCTTACCCAATAGCGGGTTGATGGGTAAAAACAGTCGCAATACCGACCGGGACCAACGAACAAAGTGCCTTCCGAAGCACGGAGGAGCTCGAGATCATATAGTTTTGGTCACCCATCCTCGGCCTGGCCATGGCGAAGGTAGCTTTGCTTTCAATCGAAAGCCTAAGCGTACTAACAACTACGCCACCGAGCTCTCGGTCAGGGCAATGTTGGTGTAATGAATACATTATTGTTATAAATGACAGATGTGTTTTTACATTTTCATGTATTATGGATGCTAATACTAATGAAAGCAGACTCACGAGGCAAGCATATAAGACATACTATTGTATGTGATACATAAGACAAGACAATTGAAAGCTATACATTTCGAGGTGTAATGTAAAATGTAATATACACACATCATTAAAATCTAGAGATGTTAATTTAACATCAAATATCTAAAAATCTATAAAGAATTTTAGAATACAATCAATGTAAGAAATTAGGTAATTTATAGGTCTGCAATAAAAGTATATGAAAAATGTTTTTAACATAAACATCGTAGATTGTATGCCAAAACCTCAATTTCTTCATAAAACTATAAATTGTATTTAAAATAAAAAAATTCTATGTTATTCATAAAAAAAAAGTCTCAATAAACCTATTTTAGTTACAGAGTGTTTTATTTTCTTCTTTCAAACACAAATCTAAATTAGAAAGAAAGTGACAAATCACTTTTCAACTAAAATAAGTTTATTAAGCTTTTAATATTTTTTATGAATTTTATTTTTTTTATTTATTTATTTATTAAACAAATATTGGTTTACAAAATAAATACAGAAGTCCCACAAAACTATTTACACAGTTTGTCTGTGGGATCAAGAATCTCAAGCTTAGATTAACAGAAAACAAAACTCACAAACTATACTAAGTAAGCTAAATAATCCTTTTTAAGATTTTTCTTAAATACATTTTATTCTTGTACATTTTATTCTTGTACATTTTATTCTTGTGGCGAATGTCCTTGGGCCAACTATTCAACAGGTAAGGTACCCGTTTCTTTAATGTTCTATCACCATAATAGTTATTTACCTAATACCTCAAATTTGCCCGCAGACATTGACCGGGTACAATGACTATTATTGACCAACTTTAAGGTAATTCTTTATAATCAGTGTTGCCATCTTTAACAAACACATTGATTTAAAGGTAACGTTACTGACCACTCTACCAAGTCAAACACCAAACGTTGGGCAAATCACGAAAACTTTTCATCATTACTCGAACTACCCCCGCACGACAACAGCACGTCGCAGCCATTTTTAGTCGTGTTTATGACGAGTGATGTTCGGCTTAACTCGCTAATCCCGACAAGGCTTGTTGATCATCTATTGTGCGTATGAACCTGTTACCTGTCGCCTTTGAGCCCGGGGGACCAATAACTTCGTTAGCTGAGAAAATAATTACGCGTTCCTTTATCTACCTGTTAGCTTTATATGCAATGTGGGTAGTCTTGTTTTCTGCCGTATGACCTTTTACTTTGGTAAATAATAAATAAATATCGGGTTTTTGGCGGCTATCAACTATGGCGGACGTGATTTTTATTTCGATGATTGTAATATTGTACGGAGTAGATATTGTTACGTAAAATCAGTGTAGTTTTGTGTAATAAGTGTCTGTGATGATATGCAATATGGAGGATTATCGAAATAAACGTCAAGTGGTGTGAAAAGTGATGAGTTTTTTATCGTGGTAATCCACCTCATCCAAGTAGCACCACAGTGTCTGCCATCGATCGTTTGACGCCAAACTCTCGCAAGATGCATTGAAATGCATTACACTAGCATTTGAATGCAAACTACTGAAGAAATATATACTGAAGACTTGGCTGTATGGGCTCTGTTCCCTTTGCCTTCCCTACATGGGAGAATTTTACAACATAAATAAATATCTTCAGACATTTACACCTATCAACTAGCCCCATTTAAAGCAACTAATGCTGCTTGTGTTACGGACACTAGGTGACGGATAAATATATTAAATAGATAAACACATATAAATATTCTGAATATATATATTAATATATATAAACATTCAAGACTGGAGAACAAATGCCTGAAAATTCAAGAGACCGGCATACAGACCACTCGACCACGGAAGGAAGGAAGGTCGGTTTAATATTATATTTCCTAGAATCGAATTACATTAAGAAAACGATTTTAGTTTTCCTCTTTAAGAAAATGTTATGTGACTGTAGGAGACAAAAATTAAAATGATTGAAATTGAAAATTAAATTTAAGTTTAAGTTAGTTAATGTAGTTTAACTATAATCGTTAATTTACTAAAGTAAAATTTAGATGGTTTTTACATAAACTTGTAAGAATATCTAAAGTGTTTGAACATTATTGTTCTAATTAAACGGCTCCAAAGTTAAGCAGAGATTGAAAGAGCACAAAATCCACCCCGAATCAATCTAATCAGTTAACCCCTTGGCGGTCACCGGTGTTCGTAAACAATAGATATTTCTATTGTGTCTAGTTTTCTGTCATAACTAGTTAAAAGGTAAATGTCACTTGACATGGTCACCCAGTAGTGACCAGGAAGTAAAATATGTAGAGGTGAACACGTAGAATTGTATAATAAATAGTTTTTTAAGTTTATAATATTTTGAAGCGTCTTATGTGTAACTACTTTACTTTTCCCATGTAGGTAAGGCAAAGGGAACAAAGACCATACTGCCAATTCTTCAGTATTTCTATTTCCTGTCTATAGTTTTCTTACTTTTTGTTTGTTGTTACTGTTATTTTTATATTGTTTTTGAGAATTTTTAAGATTTTGTGTCATCTGTGCTGTTTTTTATTTAATTATTGTATATACACATATATATTTAAATAGGCCCAGTCAGAACACCAGCGTTGGGTCAGTCCCTGATTCAGCATATGCTGAGGCCGGGTCCTAATTAACCGTTATTGTGTAGTCTTATAAAATTATTCACTGTACTCTGTGATTGTCTGTTCTTTCTTTGTTTTTTATTCTTATTGTGTGTTTGTAGGTTAATAAATGTTTTTCTTTCTTTCTTTCTTTCTTTTACTTGTACAGTTAACTCCAAAAATATGTTACCACTATTGACAATGACTCTTATTAGAAGGAAATAAAGACTGTGTCCTCTAAAACGTGTATACATATTTTTGTACGCGACTGTACCTACATGTTTTTTTAATTAATTTTATTTTTAATAATTACAAATTATTACATTCTCATACAGAGCCTCACAAACACAATGATTGTTCCGTGCACTGTTAAATAGTGATAAAACAACATAACATTTACATGATTAAATATATTTGAGTTTAAATTTCATACGTTAAAAGGCGCCAAAAACTAAACTTTATTTCTTATCTTGACATCAGAAGCTACGCAATACTCAAAGTCCAAGTCATCTAATCAAATTGGTATCATCAAATACACTTTTGATCACCACTTTTTTTGGCCTGTTCACTACCGGGAGGCCTTGTCTAGAGAAGATGCAGACAAGAAACTCTGCAAGGGTTCCATCCTCCCTTTACATCAATATGTTCTACAACCTAATAAAATTTACGTGTATTATATACTAGTCACAAAATGTCAAAATTGAATTGGAAAGAAAATGCTCTAAAAGCGGCGTATCAATATATACAAATGATTGTAATAATTATAGTTAAGTAGTGAATTAATTGTCATGTCTACTGCGAACACGTCCCAGGCCAAAACCAAAAAAAAAATATAAAAAATACAGTTGTCAACAAACTTTGCAAGAAAAACTAAATATTTTTAGCGCAAAGAGGTTTCATAGTTTCATACAAATAGCACGTTGAGATGTTTCTCAAGAGCGCGATGGCTCTACGAGGGGAACCACACGATATGTCAAGCTTATTGATAAATACTGCTCTGACTGAGGATTGTCTGAAATCTGGGATTAGTATGTGAAACACACACCACTCGAGAATATTCTGATAAAGATTTTCACTTTTCACAGCTGAAATATTAACAGTCTCATTCATACAAGTTATGGAAGCTTTAAAAGCTCGCTATAACACTTTGATTAAATTTGAACAAATAAACATCCTATACAAGTATAGCAAATAAATAATATACAATTAAAAACAATGTAGAAACATCATACAACTAAAAATAGCGCTGAGAGCTCAAAAGGTTCTATTAAGAGTTTTTTTTTATGAATTAGATTAAGCGCTTTCAGCAGGGAGCTCTGCTGTTAACAAAACGCTTCTCTTGTTTTTTTTTAATTATAATAAGCGCCATGCTTATTATAATCGAATTATAATCGAATAGAACCCCGGATCTCACGCTTCATACAACTAGATCAGAGAGGCGGTTAAATCTTTTTTCAAAGCCTACGAGTATTTCAATGGCTTGACATAATATTCTATAAGGTACATACAAACATATAATTACGACTTATCCCTGTAGGTTTTTATAGGTCAGAGGGACTAAATTAAAATACGCAATTATGACGACAAAAAGTATATTCTCAACACTTTCACTATGAAGCTTACACGACTGACTCCTAGCACAGCAGAATCGATAAATATCTGGAAGTGATTTGAATCGGGTGAAGCGTGAGAATGAACGAATGATTGGCCATCGAATGAACTTATGATTGAGAATAATCAATTGAATTACTTCATTATTCTTTAATCATTTAACACTGTTTAATTACAATATAAACACTATTTATATTAAATGATTAATTTTTGCAAACCAAAACAAACATTAAATCCAACAATCCCCTAAGGCTTAGTCAGATACTAGGCAAAAGCACCGCAAAAGCAGTCCACTGCCATAGTTCGCGCTTCACCGAGCAGTGACTGAATTCAGCGTGACAGGTGGTGAGCTCGTCGTCGCTATAAGATTTGGATATTGTGCTGTTCAAAGTCCATTAGTCGCCTTTTACGACACTCAAGGGAAGAGACGGGTTTGTAGTATTCTTTTAATGAGCCGCTGCCACACGGCTCTATAAGATTTTGGTAAAATATTCGCGGTTGCGGCCAAATAGGTCTAATGCTCTACGGTCTTTTGACTCCACTACTATTCCAGTAGTGGTGTCAAAAGAACAATGTATTAGTACCTAAGATATTTTTGCAAGTCATTGATACTTTATCTTATCTCATCAGCAGCCTATGCTCGTCCACAACTGGACATAGGTTGCCTCTAATGCACGCCACCGCTCTCGATTTTCGTTCACTCTCATCCAGCCCACACCAGCCAACCAACGAATATCATCGTCCCATCTTCAGGGCGTCCCACACTACGTTTACCGAGTCGCGGTCTCCACGCAAGAACTCGACGACTCCAACGGTCAGTTCTACGGCTAATGACCAGCCCACTGCCACTTCAGTTTGCTGATCCGGTAGGCTATGTCGGTGACTCCAGATCTCTGTCGCATCACATCATTCCTAATACGGTCCTTCAGAGATACTCCGAGCCCTTTCCATAGCTCGCTGAGCGACTTTAAACTGGTGAACTTTGTCTTATTGAATTCTGACATAGAACGCAGCAATGCTTGTTATGCTGCGTGGTTAGAAACGGTTGCATTAGCGACCTGGAACATCAATTTAACCATGAAGGATCCAAATTTATTATAATAAAGTTTCGGTAGCCCATCCAAGTTCCAACCATTGCGAAAGTTGCTTGGTTTTCAATATCGAAATCGAGTCAATAGGCCACCCACCTCCTCCTGATCATTATTTGATCTCGCCATAGTTAGTTTTAAGCAAAAAAATATAGTTACGAGGACAACACATCCTCGCACTTGCCTTTTGATGTCGTCAAGATGCTCATTATGGAGCACGCAGAGTGAAAACTAAAAGTGACTGTTGCGGGTTGTTAGAGCCGCTGTTTTTTGTAAATGTACCTTATGCCATAAATATTCAAGACATGTATGTGTGGTGCCCATCGTACAATTGACCAGATGGTGAAGTACTGCAAATAAAAACATTTGAGTTAACAGAAGATATACGATACAACATTAAACGAAAACACCAATTTTACCTATTTTTAGACGTTTTCGTCTAACCAAGCACTTTTTAACTCGCCACTTGATACAATATAAAAAAATAAAAGAACGCACTTATTCGAAGTTCAAACTGAAAATTCCTTGGCGAGTTCCATAATAAAACCTCATTGCAGAAAAGTAGCGGTATCTTCTTGTCTTTATTGTAATGGACATAAAATTCATATTTCAAGCGAAAACTCTAGTTTTGAGATGCGCGGCGCCGGGCATATAAGGGTTGGTATATAAGGGGTGGGCTTCATTCTTCAGGCGACTGTCTTCGAAGGGCAAAGGGTGCAGTGCGTGCTAATATGACCACGACAAGGTGTGGGTGAGTAAAAATATTTTTACGTGTCTATTTTTTGTGGGTCCGCTGCTTTCTCCTTCGGGGATAGAGGCGTGATGATATGTTATGTCTTTATAAGTTATGTATGTTGAAGTTGTTTTTCGACTGTATGAAGGCGTACGAATAAGAACATTTAAAAAAAATTGGGTTTGACTGTAAAATATATTTATGATTTTATAAAAAAAATAGTAAAAAACGTACCGATTAGTTTTCCTAAGAAATTTTAAAACTTCACAATTTCAGAAAATAAAATACTTAACTTAGGTACTTATTTAGCTTAAAACATGATAAACAACAATTCATTAAGTTTTAACTTTGAAGACAAGAGAAAACATAATAACAATGACGCCTGTAATTTAATCAATTTGTTAATTACCACTGCATACTTTATCGGTACCACTGCGAAACGCACGTTAATTCCATAACGTTTACAATATTTCCTATCTTTCCATGGATTTTGTAGAAACTTAACTCTATCCTAGTTTATAAAGTGAAATAGGTATACATGACCATAAATAGATCAACGCGGCAGCTGACACAATAAATATTGAAAAGTGTTTATAACCTAACATATCACCACGCCTCTTTCCCCAAAGGGGTAGGTGCTACACACCTACATTTCACTAGATATGTTAGATCCCCCATGTGGCGAGCCTGTTGCCATGCACCGGGCACAATGTGGGGCAAGCGATATTCACAATGAACTGTACATAAGTTTTATTCAAACTCAGTGGTGCAGGCGGTGGGATCGAACCCGTGTTTCCCGCGAGTCTCGAACGAGTAGTGCCCCGTTCGTCCCAACTCGGCTACCGATGCTTTTAAAAGTTATTATGTTTATGTTTTATGTATATGAGTGATCGCACAAACCACGGAAAAACAAGGTACTGTGTATCTATGCGGTCCGTTGTTTTTTATACTTTTTAATCAGTTTTATTTATGTTAATCAGGGTACTCACCCATATTACAAAAATTATAAAATGTGAGTTGGTATAACGGCAGACTCTTGAAGAGGTAGCTGGTTCAATGTCCACCTTTAACTCCGTAACCACACTTAAACTAATCACAACAAAACGAGACACAGTAGGAACAACTATTGATTGCGAACACCGGTGATCGCGGTGCTCGCTAAGGGGTTATATCTTAACATTTTATTGTTTTTGATAATATTTAATGTTGTTTTAAATTCGCTTGCTATTTTATTTTGTATCTAAATAGGTATTCTGTGATACCTCTCACAATGCGTACAGATTAAATAAAGTTTATACCGAATATCACGACGATTTTGA
Source organism: Parapoynx stratiotata (assembly GCA_910589355.1). NCBI lineage: Eukaryota > Metazoa > Arthropoda > Insecta > Lepidoptera > Crambidae > Parapoynx > Parapoynx stratiotata. The sequence goes on from OU342482.1 coordinate 7,690,975, forward strand.
AGACTTAATTTATGAGAATTATAAAAAATCATCAAATACTGTCAAGTGCAAGACAATATCAATTAGTACATTGATGAGCACAATAAGAGATTTTTCTTAGTAATTTTCTTGTACTGACAAAAAAATATTTTCACGGTTTTCTATGAAATAATAAATAACACAAAAATTGCTAGAATTTTGAGGTTTTCTATAAGAGAGGTAATAGAAGGATCCTGGGGTCCTTGTCGCTAAGACTCCATTAAGACGACTGTAATTATTTAAAAAAAAATAAGGCGCAATGTTATTTGAGAAACTAAATTGGCCTTTTGAGAGTCTTTCGATCGGTTTTCTAAACTTACGGGCGTTATTTATCATTGGCGGGATCGATTTCCTGTTTAGACAAGTGATTTATCAAGAATCTTCGAATGCAGTTTTAATTCAAAACCATACATGTAGAATATAGAAAAGTGTGTCTAAATCATTTGTTTTCAAATTTAAAACATTCTCGTGGTCGTTCTAAGTGAAATGTTTATTATAAAAGAAACAAACAATAACAACAATACTAATAGAATAAAACACAATAACAAATGCATAAATCAGTAAAGTTGCCGCAGATAATAAACAGACATAAATCTCAATCTAAAGTAAAATGAATAATAGTAATAACAATAACATAAAATAATACTACCAAATAAATACACTAAATATTTTTTAATTAATTCGTAAATAATAATGTTCCCATTTATTTAAATTAAACTGAAAAAAGGATACTTTAACATTACATGTTATGCCACAGTTTTTGTTCCACAAAAACCGTTTTTGTGTTTATCTACTTTCTCTTTTTATGGCATACCTAGCGTGGGACGTACTGTATAATAGGTACATATTTCTGGTGATTTGGAGATGTACAGTGCAGGCAAAAGATCAAACTATGAAAAATAAACTCATACATTGGATTATCCGGGTTTTCAAATATCCAGATGCCTAGCGACAGCAATCAGTCCGGATAATCGGGTTTCTACTGTATGTATAAAAATTGCCCCGGAAATATAGGTAAAAAAAAGCTTGTCTACCCCTTGTTTAAATTACTTAAGATCAGTCACAAAATCAATAAAAAAAGAAACAAAATACTATCGCGAAGTTTCGCGGCCGGCAGTAGTTATTTTAGGAATCGTTATTTAAAAAGAATGGAAAGTCAACCGTTTTTACCACAAATAGGTCAATGATAGATATTTTATTTAAATTACTTATAAATGACTGTTTTAACTTTATTACTTGTGTAAATAACGCTTCCTAAAATAACCCGACGACGCGCCCTTTCATGATTGTAATTTATTTGTACATCAGAAACATTTTTGCAAATTTCTAATAAAATTAATATGTTATTGACTTGATTTATATTGTCAAGGAAGATAATGGATGACAGTTTTGATCATTAAAAAGGTAAAAAAACAGGTAAAAAAATCTTGTGTTATTTACATACATTTTATTTCTATCCTTTTGACAATGCCAAAATTATAAGGAGCTTTATTTATTAAGGAGCTTTATTAATAGCTTTTTTATTTGGTTTTGTTTTTGTCTAGGATGCTTATTTGATTATTTAATAAACCCCACTAAAAATAGTAACAGCGAAATTTTTTTAATTAAATCGTACCTAATAATGTTCCTATTTATTTAAATTAAACCGAAAAAAGGTCGCTTAATCATTACATGTTGTACCACTGTTTTTGTTCCACAAAAACGTTTTTGTTTTTTTCTCGCATTCAACTAAAAAATCTCACTTTTTTTTTCCACGATTTTCTTATCACATTTTTTGTTTTTTTTTCATTTACATTTTGTCATAGTTCTGGGATAAGTGGGCCAAAGGGCAGTCTTGTTTTAAGACTTGATATTTAAAGTAAAGATTTTAAAAAGTACCTAAAAATTTCTACTAAGCTAAAAGAGGCCTTATTATCAAAAACAAGTTTACAGGTTTGTTTCAATTAATTATTAACAAAATTTCTTAATACAAACTTAAAACAAAACAAGTTGAACGCATTACGCCTTTTATTTACTTATTCATCAAAACAAAGTGGGAACTTTATCTCAAGATAAATAAATAAAATATAACATAATTTATAAACTTAGAAAGGAGCTTTGCTCAGAATATCTTGATATATAATTAAGAGGTGCCGGAAATTTAACTTGGTTGTTTCATTTCAAATTACATTAAATGGAAGGAAGCTACAGTTTTCTTGGCAAAGCTAAGAAATACCAAGCTCTCTGCGTTGGTGTTATTTCTCATTGTCAAGATTATAGTTTTAATTACCGTGGAGGGTGTGTAACGACTCTGTTACAAGAGATGTGAACGTGACTGTATTTTTAATTAAAATTGATATTTTACTATGAGTTTGCGCATAAACAACATACCACAATATTTAATAGGTAGAGTTTTATAATACGTATGTCACATAGAATTAACAATATTTTTTAATATACAAATCATGAAACGCATAATATTTAGGGTAGACCGAGGTGGTCACACCCACATTTCGCCAGATATGTTAAGTCTCCATGTGCCATGCACCGGGCACAATGTAAGGCAAGCTATATTCAATCAACAGTCCACAAGTTTTATACAAACTCAGTGATGCAGGCGGTGGGTTCGGACTAGAGTCTAGCGGCCTCTCGAACGAGTAGTGCCCAGTCCGCTCCGACTCAGCTACAGCTGCCTACTAATTTAGTTCTAAGATTATTATTTATGGATAGAAATATTAATACAAATATCTAACGCTTGGGATAGAAGAGAAAAATAAACGTTATAACATTAATTATCACGTCTTGCCAGCGCATCTGTATTGCTCTTCTTGGATCTTCATCTTAAGGGTCCGGTGAACAGTGAATTTTTCATACAAACGTAATACCAATATCATTTTCAATTTGAGAATATCTGGACAAATCATCGTTGTTATTCGGATTAAGAAAGTATTTTTCTATGTTTCTTTTAAAATTACATAATGATTAATTGCGTTTTTACTATGAAACAAATAAGCGGAAAATATGTCCGAAAACGTCGAAAAATTTACGAAATATAATCGCATATATTTATAAGTTTATAAATATTTTGAACAAATTTTTTTAACAGAAACATAGAAAAATACTTTCTTAATCCGAATAACAGCGATGATATGTCCAGATATTCTCAAATTGAAAATTATTTTGGTATTACGATTGTATGAAAAATTAACTGTTCGCCGGACCCTTAACAGCACGCATAGGGCAGCTTATTTAAAACTTTTGTCGACTTCAAATAAAGGTTCTCAATTCAACTGTTTTTAAGTGTTACCCTGAGGTGTTACCTCAGAACTTTTTGTTTCCATATTGCAATAGTTTTTCTAAGTTACCAATTATAAACAAAGCTACCTTAGTACGGTCAGACCTTGGATGGGTGACCAAAACTGTGTGATATTGAACTCCTCTGTGCTTCAGAAAGTCGTTGGTCTCGCTATTGCAACCGTTTCTACCCACCAACCCGTATTGGGCCAGCGTGGTGGTTTTACGGCCCATGCTCCTCATGTGTTTCTCCATGAGGAAGGCGCGTGCCCAGCAGTGGGATGTGTATAGGCTGAGGAACGACCTAGTCTAGGACGCTAGACATCGTAACGCACATAACCGCTCTCGATCCTCGACCGCTCTCTACCAGCCCACTCTATCTAAACAACGAATATTGTCATTATAATTTCTGCTTGCACCGCCGCGCCGGCAGCTTCGAGATGATGCTAAGTGAAGCGAGAAGAAATGCCAAAAAATGTGTAACGGATCGGGTCGGTGCATTGTTGTGTGTGACGTTACTGTTTACCGTGTAAGAATTAATTCCATAATTTAACTTAAATTCTTTTTAAAATAATGGCTGCTAAATTTCTCGCCAGTGTAACCTACAATATATCGCTCATCCAAAAGAATCTTGACGTAATTACGTTTTTGCGATTTTTCAGGAGAGCGTTTTAAAAGTTTGACATCGAAAATATTGTGTATTTCCAATCATTCTATTGATATATTTTAATAGTTATGTTGTGTTACTTTACTACCAATAATATAACATAAAAAGTTTGGAAGAAAACTTAAGATAACTATTTGAAAAAACGAAATAAAACAAATCAGACGTTCATTTATGACATTTTATACATCAAATAATACAATTATGACATTAAACTAGGTTTGGATATGGGAATAAATCATTAATTTAAACAACATTATATTCAATTTTAGTTTTATTTTTATAAATCTGTCTACATTTTATAAACTTTGTCGATGTTTCCGCGTATCCTTTCGAAGTACCTATAGGCCAACACCATGACGGCAGTGACTCTCTCTGTCGGAAACTAATGGAACAACAATTCTGTCGTTTTTACCATGGATAAAACGTGCAAAACATGAAGTTATGGCATCAAAAACTCATTTTGGACTTTTTGGTAATTATGTCATTATTCTTTTGGATGAGCGATATATTGTGACCTAACGTAAATTAATAAACTTTTACATGTAATTAATGAAATCATTTTATAATCTCGTTCGTTTAACGTTCACGTAGGCGGGCGTAATAAATTGGCAACATGACATTTATTAGGTACACCATAAAACGTTATTAGATAATATCGGTGCGCGGTATAGTTATGAGGTGTACCGACTGTCGCTAAGCTCATTAAAGTAATTGACGGACACAATAAAATGATCAGCTTTGAACACGCCATGTTATTACATTAAGTATTGAAGTCTTAAGATTATGGTGGAAGTTTTAGTTAAGCTTTAGACGAAAAGCTTCGTCCTTAGCCAATTTACGTCCCACAGCTGGACACAGGCCTTCCTCATGGAGAAACACATGAGGAATATGTGTCGTAATACCACCACGCTGGCCCAACGCGGGTTGGTGGGTAGAAACGGTCGCAATAGTGACCGGGGCCAATGCGACGACTTAAAGTGCCTTCCAAAGCACGGAGGAACTCTCACGGTAACACGGAGGATCAAGGTAACTTAGAAAAACTATTGCAATATGGGAACAAAAAGTTCTGAAGTAACACACTTAAAAACAGTTGAATTGAGAACCTTTATTTGAAGTCGACAAAAGTTTTAAATAAGCTGCCCTATGCGTGCTGTTAAGATGAAGATCCAAGAAGAGCAATACAGATTCGCTTGCCAAACGTGATAATTAATGTTATAACGTTTATTTTTCTTTTCCATCCCAAGCGTTAGGTAAATAGGTAGATACGAGGAGCAAATGCTGAGGGTATTTACCTGCCTACAAACTTATGTCAAATTAGATTAAAATCATTGATAGCGTTTATCGAAATGACCCAAGCATTTTTTATTTGTATTACTGGCGTTTTGCAGCGGGTTCGCGTTAGCGTTGGTGTGGCTGGCTGCGCTAGCGCTGGCGTCCGCGCAGATCACCTTCAGCCGCGACTGGACCGGCGGCAAGCGGTCCGCGCCGCAGGTCGCCATCGACTGCGGGCAGTTCACCAGGCTATGTCGGCATTTCGTGGTATGTAAGTGTTGTGGATCTTGTGGAGTAATCTCCACAAGATTTCTATAGGACATCTACAAAAAGTACCTATAGCAAAAAATATGAAGAGTTCTATGTTTTTTTTTATTTGTATAAATTCCTTACGTCATATAACTATTAATTGCTCCTTTCGCTTCACATAATTTCACCATTGTCCTTGTGAACACCTTGTTAAAACAAATACACCTGATCGAATTATTCTTGCACCTTGCTCTAAATATGGACCGTTGGGTGGTTCCGTCTCTTTCTTTCTTTACTGCATAATCAAATTATCTGCATAATCAAATAAAGGTCATCCTTGTCGCTCTGGGATCAGCTAATGGGTAGTGGACATAGAAAGATTCCTGGGACCGCTGACAAATTGATATTGCTAGTCAAGAATAACTTGATTCTTGTTTAATGCTTCCAAGACAACAAACAGGTGCCATAATTACTTGCTTTAATCGCCCTAACTTCAGGCACGTGTACTAATCACACCTGTGTAATAATAAACTATTTATTTTGTAAATGTAAAATACCTAATATGTAAAATGTTGACGAATTTAACTGCCAAACTTGGTCTATGAAATAAAATTATTTTTAATTTATGAGATTGAATCAGATATGATTTACCAAAAGATACTGTACAGAGCATCCTATTCTCAGCACGAGCTGAAACAAGCCATCGCGTCGGATGGGCCGAAGCGACGCCGCGACGAAGCCGACAAGGCGCCCCCTATATACGAAGATGAGAACTAACCTACGAACCATTACGAAGATAGAACCATTGACCTTTATTTTCTCAACATATTTCCCGACGGCTTTTTCTTTTATACATAAAATTTACGATGCAAGTGAAATCAATCAGGATCAATAAATCTAGATATTAGATCTTATAATCAAAATAACAATAGAATATTAATTTTAAATATAACCGCTACTGCGGACGTCGATCCTATTTAACTAACATTTACTAATAATTTATTATAACACTCTTCTTAAATACCAAGCGATATTACAGAAAAAATTGCTGTTTGTTTTAACAAAACTTATAAATAAAAGTTATTTAATAAAACAATTAAAATTTGATCAAAATAATTATTAGTTTTGGTTCCGCCATTTTGTTGGTAATGTCAATTATAAGATGGCGATTTGCGTATGCAAAAATGTCATCCTTATATAACATTTTATATCCATTTGTTTTCGATTTAAAGTAAATGTATAGTTTACACAACTTAATGGCTAATAAGTTTCTGGAAAATTGGCTCAATTAGAACTGTGATGTACTTTATTTATGTAATATTTACGATCATTCTTACATATTGTTTAAAACTTCTTGCTTTTCCCAATTCAATTTAAAGCAATGATGTTTATACCTAATAAGGGTACTACCTATAGAACCTCCCCGCAAGTTACAGGTATTCGTCGTTACGTATACCTTCCTCTACATATTACATTATTTATGTCAAAATAATTCTTTGGGCTGGATTTACTATCATGTTAGACAATCATAATTCTCCTTGGATACCTACTTCCATTTTAATAACGAATTATCTATTTCTACCCAATAAATATTGTATATATAAATTGGTTAATCATAAAAAATCAGATTTCATTCATTTTGAAATATCATTATTGTACTCACTAGTCAGTTATAAATTAAAATATACATAGTATTAAGTATACTCTTAGATAGGATTTTAATTTTAAGATTGTAAGTAAGATATTTGATAGAGAATTGAATGCGCGACTTATGAATTTCTAACCCAAAAGTGAACTTGACAAGGTTTTTCCGTAAGATACTACTTATTGTATAATTAATAAATGCATTTGAAAGACAGATTTTTAATTACTTTGCCCTTAAATGCCTACAAAGCTTTTCAGTCACAATCAACATTTCAATTTACGATACATAGGGATCTTTCAAAACTAAATGCAACTATTGGCGATTTTAACACTACGATCTAATAAGGTCTCCTTTTCCATCGAGTAGGGACAATTGGGTACAGTGGAACACCTTCGTCATGTGATGTCGCAGTGCAATATCATCGGCAAGCGACAACAGAGTTTTGAGATGGAAAAAATGGTTTTGGGGAGCAAGAAGTTTGAATTTCGTACCGGAAAACTTTCGGATTTGTAAAAAATTTAGTTAAAGCAGGCAAGTGGTAGTTTTCTTTATTTCAATCTGAAAAATTTTAGCAATTAAAGTAAATTCATAAGTTCTTGTTTGAAATTTTTTATACCCCTTCGATTTTATTTAAGTTTTTTTCAAGGTTTTGAAGTCACAATGTGAATGATAAGGGATATAGGGCCTAAACAGTGAAGAAAGTATATACCCATGTAATTTTTTTAAACTCCAAAACCTAAGGACCAATCTTGATAAAATTTTGTCTCAAAAGTAAATCCATATATATAATTAAACTGTAGAGGTCCAATGTCTGTACATAAAAAAAATGCTTAAAATCATGTCAGGGGGGATGTAAATAGGGAAAATACCAAAAACACATTTATTTTCCATTTTTTGTTTCTCTGCCAGTATGTACGGGCTATATAAATAATAAATATTAGGTCCTTACCTATGAAATTGGTGTTTTGTATGGAGATTTTGGGGATGTCTGCATTTTACATACTAACATTTTATCAGTTTTCTTCACAACGACTAAATCCAGAGATAATAATATTTGGCATGTACCATAAGACAAGCTTTAGCAATATGTGTGTGAACACGCTTGATAAAAATTATTCATCGTTTTTATGTTAATGCAAATCAAATGATGTATTCGGGAGGCAGTTAAAAATAATTGTCTTTGTGTCTAATTTTAACACAATTAAACTTACAAAAAATTATCAAGTTAAATAATACGAGCTCAAATATATGGTCTATTTTTAGAAGAGGCAATTATTTTATAAGAATGTTCTGAAACTTAATAGTTACGGACAAATTGCTAAGACAGAATAAAAACACCAATTTCATAGGTAAGGACCCAATACATTCACATAAAAGATAATACAGAGAGGATTACAATATACAAACAACAACACACCTTTATCCCCATAAGAGTAGGCTGAGTTAAACTCACATTTACCCTGATATAAACTCCCTTAGCAACAAGGGAAAAGAAAATAAAAAAAAATATTAAGATAACTTATTTTATTGAAATAAATTGATTTTATATACAACGGTTATAAAAATACATATAAAATTTTATTGCAATACTCAATTTATTATAGAATTGACGTCAGTTACGTTAAAATTGACATAATCGCTATATTATTGGTTTAAACGTCTGTATTAAAACTACAGCTTATAATAATTCAAACATTACAATTAAAATCCATCAAGTCTTTTAACGTAAGCATCCATATGCAAATACATAATCCATGGATTTATAAATATATAGCCTTGCTTCAGATGCGAGTGAAAGGGATTTTAAATGCCTATTGTGTTTCTGAGTTGCTTAAAGCAAGTGACAAACAAAAGAACAAGTATATTATTAAAATCGTTTGATATTAATTACTATATATAATAAGGCGGTTAAATAAAGTTGGGGCGCTTTACGATATGTCGTGACGACAGATTATCCTACCGCATAAATGGACGTGGCTTGTGTATTTAAATTAAATGGAGTTGTTCACATATAACATGATACGATATCGCCTAAGACTTGTTTAGCAGTGACAACAAGATAAGTCGTTCTTCGATAAAAAAAATCATCACGACATATTTTACAAAACATAGCAATACTATTAGCTTGTGTGTGAATACAACCAATATTCGAAACAACTTATTTATTCAATATAATAGTAAAATTCAACCCCGCTAGCACGACCAACGAAAGTCAATATAAAATGATCGTTTTAACAACAGGGACTTTCCGAACTGAACCTTGGATGTAACCACCACCTAGAAAAGTTTTTTTTCGTATTTTGTCAGTTCATACCGATAAGTTGTATGTAAAATAATGTTTCTGTGGTCGTGGTTGCCTTACTGGTTTCATAAATATAATAAAAACACATACAGGACGCATCGAGTGATGTAATTTTATGTGATCAAGTCATTTTAAGATATTTTAAAAATTATCTTATTCCTTGACGTTTAAAGCTGAAAATGGTTTGACAACCAATAAAAATCTTGTGTACTTTGTAACAAATTTTGGTCCCTTATTTATTAATAAGATAATTATAAAATTAAATAGACGGTATGTCTATGAAATAAGATAAATTTTAGCTTGTTAATGTGCTATATATTTTATGTTAGTCACACCTCTTTAATAACCTATAAAATGTTAAAATTGTTTAACATACGTGGCTTAAGTAAAATTTTAAAGCTAAATAATTCAGTCAACTAAATTCTAAGTTATATGAGAAATGAGATTAAGATATAATACAAGAAAATGTTTAAATCGAACCAAAGATGAGGTAAACATTTAGAAGGGAACTAGTTATTAATGAATGTTTAATTACATATTGATACAAAATTCAGAAGTAATCAAATGCTATAGTCGCCGAATTCAACAACTTATTGAATTCTTTGTGAAGTTGTAATTTTAAGGCAAGTTAGGCATATTGATCGCATCATTATATTTATGTTTAGTTTAAAAACGAATAATTACTACACAATATTTGATGTTAACAGTTTTATTTTAAATGGTACGCACCTAAAACCAATATATCACGGAATTTTGTATCAAACTGTATTAGGAGACAATTTAATCATCTTCTCCCTTAAACAGAACATTTCGGAGTTAATTTCAAAACAATCTCTATCACGTCGCATTTTCCATGAAGTGCAATCAAATGCTATCACTCTTACATTACTCACAATTACAAACACAAAAACATTTGATCCTAATTTGTAAAATTTTATTTAAAATTTGATTTCAATTTCGTGTACTTAAGAAGTAGCTCGATCCCTATCGAAACGATATCTGAATGAATTAAAGTACTACCACACCTAATCACACCATGACATGCTATGGCGTTTCAGAAATTTAGAATAATGAGGGTCTTCTATATTTTTTCGGCCACCAGGCGGCGCTACGTAAAAATTTCAGGCTTGTCTGATTGGTAGAAATTGCCTAATCAATGAAATTTGCTTCGGGACTGTATGGCACATTTCTTTTTATTTTTAAACTTCAATGACGTTGTAGTTTATGACATTTTTTAAATGTAAAGGGAGCAACTCAGCAAGTTTCTTGCCCGTTCTTCTAAGAACAAGGTCTCCTGGTAGTTATTGTGAACGGATGGCGTAGTTTTTTTTCTTTCACGAAATGGTGTAAAATGTTTATGATATTCATAAGCATGCGCAAAGACGCATCTAAGCTAAATAAACGCCTTTGAGTTTTGAATATTTCTGGTTCAACAGCTGTTAGATGGCGACTGCGAGATCCGTGTATCCGTGTCAGGATCCGCGTATGTGTTTTGACATTTCATAGAGCTGACGTTAAAGTGTTGCCATCTATTTTTAAAATACCCTCATTGTATAGAAATGTATGAGAATGTCGGTTGGTGACGATTTTGTGAACATTTTCACATAAATTTCTATACAAAGATTTTTTTGTCTGTAAGTGTTCTAGCACGGTCATGGTGTGCTCTGGTATATGGACAGAGTAACAAGCGCATAAATTTAGTATTATTTTAATTACTTTGTCATTTTGACATCATTTGAAAGTAACGTGCAAAAATATGTATACACATTTGACAGGTGAAGACTTTATTCGCCACTAATAAGAGCTATGAACGGAGTTTTGGCGCCATGCAACTATGGTGGACGTGATTCTTATAACAGTGGTTGTAATATTGTTTTGGAGTAGATCTTGTTGCGTAAAATCAGTGTAGTTTTGTGTAAAAAGTGTCAATAATGAAGAGCAATGTGGAGGATCATTGAAATAAGCGTCAAGTGGATTGAAAAACAATGAGATGTTTATCATGGGTAATCCAACTCATCGATGTAACATCACAGTGTCTGCCATCGATCGTTTGACGCCAAAATCTCCCAAGACGCATTGAAATGTATTACACTTGCATTTCAATGCAAATACTGAAGAAATATATACTGAAGACTTGGCTGTATGGGCTTCGTTCCCATTGCCTTCCCTACATGGGAGAATTTTACAACAACAAAAAAGAGTAATGAACTGTCAAGTGTAAACATATTTTTGCAAGTGACTGTAAACTCAACGCCAAAATGAAACGTTTTAAATAGTCAAAATTATCTCATTTAATTTCATATTTATCTACGCTATCAAAGTAATATTAATGTTGGATGGACCTTGAATCATCATTGACATTGAACACGTTGATAAGTTCATGTTGCTTTGATCTTTTGACCACTTTGGATACCGCGGTCAATATGGATATAACGCACATGAGATAATTTTGACTATTTGACGCTGACTGTTAACAACAGTAAATATATTACTAATACCCTAGAATGACAAGGTACTAAAATGGCATCTTTATGTGACTACTTATTCTTGCGTAGCTGTACATCTAGTATACTCTAAGGCTCTGTTTATACTGTCTAGCCAGTGATCCCTGGCTGCTGTGGTGTCTGCTGCTAAAAGATGCCTCCTGACCATGGAACCATCAGGTCTTTTCACGAAGACCAGGGAGCCAGTCTCTGGTACCTCGAACCCGGCAGGGATAGACGTTTCTAGAAGAATTGTGTTGGGCCTAGCGCATAGGTCGCGTGGCGCTTTGATCGCTTTATCTAAGATTACTGTGCTGAGGTCGATATCGCCTATTGGTGCCTGTTGAATAAATTAAAGTTTAGTTGAGATTGAGATAAACAATTTAAATTATACAGAACATTCTATACATCCTGAACACAATAAGATAGGGAAGAACATAGGTAGCTGATTACAGTAATTCTCAATACAATAGCTAAGGACTTAGGTAAGTATTAGGTACAATATTTATTCTTATTTTCAATTAACAATCATTCTTAACGCCTACTCTGTTAGTGGGAGCACTCAGCGGTGAATGTGAACATTTGCCACTACTTAAGATTAGACGCTCAAAATGCTACTTGAAGTTAGATACTTCATCCGTGTGGTCATCGCCAACATAAGGTTAATATCTTTGTCAAAACATTTAACACCTCCATGGACCGTGGTATGTAGTCCGTGGAACTCCTCCGACGACCTCCGTGGTCGAGTGGTATGTACGCCGGTCTCAAGGCGTCGCCATCACGAGAGGTTCTGAGTTCAATCCCCAGTGGGAGCAAATGTTTGTGTGATGAATACCGGCATTTGTACTCCAGTCTTGGATGTTTTTATATGTATTATATAAAATCTAAAAATTTTATGTATTTATCTATTAAATATATTTATCCGTAGTCTAGTACTTATCCGTAACAAACAAGCAGCATTGGTTCCTTAAAATGGGGCTAGTTGATAGGTGTGAATGTCTGATATTTATTTTATTTATTTATAACTATAATTTTATCTGCCTTAAGAAATAAGCGGTAAAGTGCCTATTAGACTTCACAATATGGGTACTAAATGTCGAACATGGTAAACCTTTAAAAACGAAGTACTTAAAAATAATAAAATTAGACAGGCTGTCCTAAAACACTACTTACCATCTTGGTAGCATCATCAGGATACTTCCAATATGCCAGCGTGCGAGCATGCAGTCTAGACCAGCGGCGGTGCCTGGGACGCCCCTGACGTCATCAAATGCCTAACCTTCTTGGTGACGTCATCAAGGTCTTGCTATAAAGCGTGACGTCATGAAGTATCTTACCGTCTTGGTGATGTTGTCAGGTAATCCCAGTTCACCAGGGTGGTGTCTAACCTTGTTGATGTCGTCAAGTATCTTACCTTCTTGGTGATGTCACCAGTGGCTAGCGTTCTATGAGACGTCATCGTATACGTTACGTTATATGTGTAATCATCAGAGTTCTTGTTGTACTTGTAACAGGCCAGGATGGCGACTTACCTTCTTAGTGACGTCATCAGGGTACTTCCAGTACGCCAGTGTTGGAGCATGCAGTCTAAACCAGCGTCGATGCCAGGCGCCGAAGCCGCTGACGTCATCAAATGCCGTTAAGAATGCCGCGTGTGGCGCTGGTGCCGGCACTTGTACTCGGGCTCTGATGTCTATGTTCACAGAGCCGTCTAACGGACTGCCTGCTGGCACCTACGAAAGTTCTCAGTCTAATTAAATATCCGTATAATTTGCATTTCATATTTTAATTGAGATCGGCATTCCTGACGTCGTAAAAAAGGAATAAGAATAAAACACGTTTAACCACGTATCGGGATATCGAAGGGGAGGAGATTTGTCCTCAGCCTATATACGTCCCACTGCTGGGCACAGGTCTTCCTCATGGAGAAACACATGAGTATGGGCCATAACACCACCACGCTGGCCCAATCCAGGTTGGTGGGTAGAAACAGTCGTTTTAGCGACCGGGAACAACGGCTTAACGTGCCTTCCGAAGCACGGAGGAGCTCGAAATCACAAAGTTTTCGTCACCCATCCACGGCCTGGCCATGGCGAAGGTAGCTTTGTCTTCAATCGAAAGCCAAAGCGTACTAACCACTTCGCTATCGAGCTCCTCGAAGGGGAGATTTGAAGCAATTTTATTGGTTAAGTTTGAGCTCAAGCTGCTTCCCCTCTCTGCTCTAGTAGATGATGATCATCATCATCATCATTATTATCAGTCTACTCCTGTCTAAAGCTGGACATAGGGCTCCCCTAATGCACGCCACCGCTCGCGATTTTCGGCCGTTCTCATCCAGCCCACTGCCAACCGACGAATACCGTCATCCCATCTTGTCGCAGTGCGTCCGACACTACGTTTACCGAGACGCGGTCTCCACTCGAGAACTTTACGGGCCCAACGGCCGTCAGTTCTACAGCTAATATGACCTGCCCACTGCCACTTCAGTTTGCTACTCCGGAGAGCTATGTCGGTGACGTTAGTTCTCTGTCGGATCACATCATTCCTGATGCGGTCTTTCAGAGATACTCCAAGCATAGACTTTTCTATAGCAGTATGTTTTCTAGTAGATCATCATCATCATCATAATCAGCCTATATACGTCCCACTGCTGGGACAGGTCTTCCTCATGGAAAAACACATGAGGAGAATGGGCCGTAATACCACCACGCTGGCCCAATGCGGGTTGGTGGATAGAAACGGTCACAAATGCGACCGGGACCAACGGCTTAACGTGCCTTCCGAAGCACGGAGGAGCTCGAGATCACAAAGTCTTGGTCACCCATCTACGGCTTGACCATGGCGAAGGTAGCTTTGTTTTCGATCGAAGCCAAAGCGCACTGACCACTACGCCACCGAGCTCCTCTCTCTAGTAGATAGGCAGCCTAAATAGGTATTAAGCCGAGAGGATGAGAAACATTGAAAGAACACATGATTGTGAACAGCTTTTGTTCTACCATTTTAAATTCTCTCTACCGACAAATTTACATTGAGCTAGATTACGGCCCATATTCATATGTCTCCTCGATAAAAAAGTCTGAGAGCAGCAATAGTAAAGAGGCTGTTACCAGCCAGCATAATAAGGCATCTAGAACACATTCGATGATACCAGGGAATGGTGAAGAGGCAAGGGCAAGCACAAAATATACCATTTGGACAAAGCTCTGATGAGGGGTCATTCATAAACTACGTTACACGAATTTCAAGTATTTTTTACTCTAGTCCTTGTCACAGCTGGTCACATTTCTAAGACTCCCCCTCCCCAGTGTGACGTCACATATTTTGCCGTTTTATTTATTTATTTTATTTGGGGGGCTTACAGCTTACATGAGGATGACAAGCCTCCGCAGGTAACACTAATGTACTTAATATTAGGTCCTTACCTATTAAATTGGTGAGATTGTGAAAGGTGAGGTGAGAGGTGAGATTTTGGGGAATTCTGCATTTTCCATACTAAATTTTTTTCAGTTTTCTTCACAACGACAAATCCAAATATTTGGCATCTATCATTAGACAAGCTTTAGTAATATGTGTAATATCACACTTCATAAAAATTATTTATCGTTTTTAAGTGAATGCAAATAAAATTATGTATTTGGGAGGCACTTCAAAAGAGTTGTCTCCGTGTCCAATTTTAACACAATTAAACTTACAACAAATTATCAAAACAAATCAAAAGAGCTCAAAAATATAGTCTATTTTTAGACGAGATAATTATTTTTTAGGAGTACTCTGAATCTTAATAGTTACAGACAAAATACTAAGAGAGAGAAAAACACCAATTTCATAGGTAAGGACCCAATATTATAATTCTTACATTACAAGTAATCCCCTGCCATGATTCTATATTTTACATCTAAAAATTATAGAAGCAGTTCCGAAACTAGAAATAAATTTGTTTAAATCATATTTTGAAACGTGGCGTCACAAAATAAAGTTCCTCCCACCCCCTTCTCACATGAGGACACATTTGATTGTTGGCCACTAAGTGTTAGCTCCATAATGAGAATAATAAGAATATAGGCTGCTCATTTATACTAAAATAAACGGGATTGTATGTTTTCGCATAACTTCGATTGTCATAACATCGTTTGTCATACATCGAATGGCATAATCATCAAATAGCATAACACTCATGTCACATAATAACATTCAAGTGGCATAACTCTCTAAGGGTATATAAACACCAAGCCACCAAGTCCACCAAGTCACCACCAAGTCTAAAATAAACACCAAGTTCGTACCTTATTGAGCGTAAACGTCTTCCTCGTAGCTTGCGGCAGCGCGAATATGCAGTATCCATGTAGAGCAAACTGCGGAGATCTCACTGCTAGTGGTCCGGCCGGGCTTTGAATCCGCGGCGCCTTCAGTTCGCCCGCTTTAGACCGCGGCGTTAGCAGTTTTGACCCGGACTGTAATACAAAGCCAAAATTAAATATGAATTTTATGTTGGGTTTTTAAAAAGCGTCGTTTTGGCTGTACACACGAAAATCTGTAAAAATAGCAATCAAACTGAGTCGTTTCTTATTATAGAAACTCAGCACGAATTTTTATGTAATATTTAAAGAAAAACCATTTTAAAGATATGACTACATTGGGTGTAGCAATTAAGTATAAAATTCATGTATACATATAAAAACTGTAGAGGTCGAATGTCTGTACATAAAAAAAATGCTTAAAACCAAGTCAGGGGGATGTAAAAAGATGTTTTTATTCCGGAAAATTGAAGGGTTCCCGTGGGAAAGTTAAAAAACCATAGCAACCACGGACGAAGCCTCGCAACAGCTTAAAATAAATAGTTACCTTTTTATTGATGTGGTATTTAACGTCATGCGGTAAAACCTCTTTGGAAGCTTGAAGTAGATACACTTCAATTGTCACCTGTAATTAGAATAAAACAGATTAGTTTATATGTAGAATCAGGTAGCAAAACCTTAAAAATTTAAGCCACTAAGGCCCAATTGCGCGGTCGAGAGTTAGCACCTAACCCTGGGGCAAATATATCGGCAAACCCTGGGTTAGGCGCTAACTCTCGATCGTGCAATTGGGCCTAAGAGCGATTTTATAAAAGCACACGCACTTTACTGGAAAGAAAATAAATCGATTAGAATATTAAACGTTGATTCTTGCTATTATCATGTCAAACGAAGATATCGATAGATTTTTTTTTACATATGACAAGCAAGCTCGTGGCCTTCATCTCACCTGATGGTAAGTGACAATAAGGCCGAAGGTGAAAGCGAGCTTCACCTGTAATCCTCAACAACTGAGCAACTGGCTATCTTATCTCTGATTGGAACACAACAATGCTATAACATTGTTATTATGGCGACAGATTTAGGTAAGACGGTGGTAGCTAGCCAGACGGGCTTAAAAGCGCTACCACCAACCAAAAGCCTTAGCGAAGTAAGGGCAATCTACATCTTAGAAACATCTGTGTGTAAAAAATTATATAATTATACTCTTTATTGTAATTTAAAAAAACAAATGCATAAAACAGGTTGTTAACATATGTTTGCAAGGGCGGACATATCCCTAACAGAGATCTCTGCCTGTCAACCTATGAAAGTAAGTTAAGAAAATAGATTATAGGGGATACAAATGCATAAAGAAGACAATATTGAAAAACTTTAATATTAAATATACCTACATAATAATAATCCTACTTAAATACATATAAAAACAAATACTTAAATAATATATAAGAATTAAAGAACAGGATGATAGGCGGTATTTAGGCTGATATAGATATATACCTTTACTCCACTCTTACCTACTTAACAACAGGCAACATACTAATTTTTTCTAGCTTATTTGTCCCTTTTTTTACCTTAAAGTCGCTAGCCAGCCCGTCCATGCGCACTTCGTCAGGGAACAGCAAGATGGCGGAGTTCGGCTTCGTGAGCTGCATACTGCTTGCTAGCACGCGGTCGCGGCATTTGAACAGGCATACTGCGTGGTGGCCTGTTGCACCATCTGATAAGGAGAAAAAAAAAATATTAATGCTGTGATTTTATTTGATAGTTATAATTTATTGATAACTGGTGCAGAGCTGGTGCGACTGTGTTTTTTAACTACCCCACGGGAACCCTTTAATTTTCTGAAATAAAAAGATGTTGACCAGTGATATAAGGTATCACCATGCAAAATTTCATTGAAATCGGACCAGCCATTTCGGAGATCAGCCCGTACAAACAGACAGAGAAATAAAGAAAAATCTCTTTATACATCTCCCTGACTTGGTTTTAAGCATTTTTTCTATGTACAGACATTCGACCTCTACAGTTTTATTATATGTATAGATTATAATTGATGATATTTTTTATTTTATCCATTGCCATAGTCCGCGCTTCACCAAGGAGTGACTGCACTCAGCGTGACAGGTTGTGAGCCCGTCACCGCTATGAGCTATGGTTGTGCAGTTCTAACACTCAGTTGCAGAAACGAACTTTAAAATTTAAAGTCAGCATTATCTCTAATGCTCCATTAAATGTATTTATTGAAGTGTCAAAAGAACACCTTAGCGTAGTTTTACGTTGCACAAAACGACATTAGCACCCTGTCAATGCTAAAGAGACATTAGCTAGAACTGTTTTGTGTGACAAGCTTAACTTTAATGAACTTTAAAGTTTTAATGTCTCATTAAAAAATGTCGTCCTAAAAATATCTTTGTGCAACTGAGTGTAATCCATTAGTCGCCTTTTACGACACCCAAGGGAAGAGATCAAATTGGCTTCGATCGAAAACAAAGCTACCTTCGCCATGGTCAGGTTGTGGATGGGTGACCAAGACTTTGTGATCTCGAGCTCCTCCGTGCTTCGGAAGGTTAAGCCGTTGGTCCCGGTCGCATTTGAGACTGTTTCTACCCACCAACCCGCATTGGGGCAGCGTGGTGGTGTAACGGCCCGTACTCCTCATGTTTCTCCATGAGGAAGGCCTGTCCCAGCAGTGGGACGTATATAGGCTGATGACGAAGGGCAGAGATGGGTTGGTAGTATTCCTTTAATGAGCCGCTACCACGCGGCTTTAGAGAGATGGTGATAGGTATAGTGACCCGCATTGAGATGGCGCACGTAGTCCCTGCGCAGGGGCACGCTCAGGTTGGTGACGTGGAGGCTGGCCATGCCGGCGGCGGCGGCCGGTCCCGCGCCCTCTACTTGCAGCCGTTGAGTCTCGTGGAGGCATGCTTGTCTTCGGTGTGCTGGGGAAAATATTAATGCAAACGATATAATAATAACTCTTTCTTAGTATTTTGTCTGTAACTATTAGGTTCTTACCTATAATATTGGTGTTTTGTATGGAGATTTTGGGGAATTCTGCATTTTCCATACTAAATTTTTTTCAGTTTTCTTCACAACGACAAATCCAATGATAATATTTGGCATCTATCATGAGACAAGCTTAAGTAATATGTGTAATATCACACTTCATAAAAATTATTTATCGTTTTTAAGTGAATGCAAATAAAATGATGTATTCGGAAGGCACTTAAAAAGAGTTGTCTCCGTGTCCAATTTTAACACAATTACTTACAACAAATTATCAAAACAAATCAAAAATATAGTCTATTTTTAGTCGAGGTAATTATTTTTTAGGAATACTCTGAATCTTAATAGTTACAGACAAAATACTTAGACAGAATAAAAACACCAATTTCATAGGTAAGGACCCAATAATAACTCTTTCTTAATATTTTGTCTGTAACTATTAAGCTTCAGAATGTTCTCATAAAATAATTACCTCCGTTAAAAATAGACCATACTTTTGAGCTCTTTTGATTTGTTTTGATAATTTTTTGTAAGTTTGTGTTAAATTTATAAACGAAGACAATTCCTTTTAAGTGCCTCTCGAATACATCATTTGATTTGCATTCACTTAAAAGTGATTAATAATTTTTATGAAGAGTGATATCACACATATGGCTAAAGCTTGTCAAATGATACATGCCAAAAATTATTATCTCTGGATTTGTCGTTGTGGAGAAAAATGTTAGTATGGAAAATGCAGACTTCCCCAAAATCTCCATACAAAACGGCAATTTCATTGGTAAACACCTATTAAAACGACATTATAAGTCGAAAATCAATTGATTTATAGACATTTTCACAAAGGCGACTAAATCATTCGACTTTAGACTATATCTTAAGGCATTAAGAGCGAAGCTGCCCGCCATCATAAAATGCAACAAATATATATCTATTGTATCACCCGCGTGGCACCCGTTCCCATGGGAATATCGGGACAAAAAAAGTAGCATATGTCCATTCTCAAGCTAGACTATTTGTGTACCAAATTAAGATTAAATCGGTTGAGTAGTTTTGATGTGAAAGCAAGACAGATAGATAGACAGACAGGGTTACTTTCGCATTTATAATATTAGTATGGATTTTTATTTTATGATTTAAAATTGTTTCGGAGTTAATATTAACAGTAAAATGAATGTTTTGCTGTAAGTGTAATGAAAGACAATGTATAGCGTAGTAATCCGCCTCATCGAAATAGCACTATAGAGTCTACCCATACCATCGATTATTTGACGCCAAATATAAAATCAACAAAAAAATCTATTATAATATTAATTATATTATATTAAAATTATCAAATATTTTTTATGATATAATAAACTCACTGGCTAACAGCAGTAGTCTCTCTCCCTCTGCTTGTTCAGTGGAGCCGCTGAACTCTATGGTAGCTGCACACAGGTTCAATGCTTGGCTGGCCTGAAGAAATTCAGTTTAACGTAAGCTTTTCAAGAACAGTGTGAATGTAGTTTTGTTACTTATAAAACTAATAGATAAATTGAATGTATACATACATACATACACGCCTATTTCCCGAAGAGGTAGGCAGAGATTACAGATCTCCACTTGCTACGATCCTGGCACATATCTATCGCTTACTCTACTGTCATTACTATCTTTATGAAAAATAATAATAATTAATTAGTTAAAAAAAGAGGAAAAAGTAGTTCACTCCCTTTTCAAGGGCCATATATTGTCTAAGCATAACATATCATCTCGTCCGAAAGGACGCCGCCCGGTTTCCCCGAAGGGGTAGGCTGAGGTGTTAACTCATTTTGACTACCTCCGTGGTCGAGTGGTCTCAAGGCGTCGCCATCTCGAGAGGTTCTGGGTTGATCCCCAGTGGGGGCAGATGTTTGTGTGATGAATACAGGCATTTGTTCCCCAGTCTTGGGAGTTTATATATGTATTATACAAAATGTGAATATTAATATGTATTTAGATTAAATATATTTATCCGTCATCTAGTATCCGTAACACAAGCAGAATTAGTTTCTTAAAATGGGGCTAGTTGATAGGTGTGAATGTCTGAAGATATTTATTTCACCAGACATGTTAAGTCCCCATGTAACAGGTGGCGAGCCTGTCGCCATATTGTAAATCTGGATAAAATCCAATGCATGGAATTCTCCTTGTCCCTCACCTGCGATATAACCGTCTGTTGCTTAGCTATCTCCGCATTGAGCTCCTTGATCCGCTGACGCACTGTGGTCACCGCAGCAGTGTGGTCGTCAGGCGTGGGCGGCACTTCGCGCTCGGGCGACGCGTGTCGTACTACGCGCATCGGCGTAGTGGGTGCTGAAGACTGCGATAAATGAAAAAAGATTTTATTTTTTGACGACCTCCGTGGCTCAGGCCACTCGTCTGTACGCCGGTCTCAACGCGTCGCCATCTTGAGAGGTTCTGGGTCCGATCCCTGGGGCAAATGTTTGTGTGATGAATACAGGCATTTGTTTCTCCAGTCTTGGATATTTTATATATGTATTGTATATTTTCTGAATGTTTATATGTATATATACTTTTAAATATATATATCCGTCATCGAGTAACCGTAACACAAGCAGCATTTTTGCTTAAAAAGGGGCTAGTTGATAGGAGTAAATGTCTGCAGATATATATTATTAATTTTGTATATATTATTATTATTAATGTTTGTGTGAACAGGCATTTGTTCTCCAGTCTTGGATGTTTATATATGCATATTATATTCTGAATATTTATATATATTTATATATTAAATATATTTGTCCGTCATCTGGTATCTATAACACAGGCATTAGTTATCTAGTATGGGCCAGTTGATAGGTGTGAATGTCAGAAGATATTTATTTATTTAATTTGAGCTAGTAGAAAAGAAAGTATTGCTGAACTCTCCAAAAATTTGTAACCACTTTTCACAGTAAATTACTCTTATTAGAAGGAAATAAAAATTGTATCCTCTAAAATGTGTAAGCATATTTTTGTACTTGACTGTACCACTAAGGCCCGAGTTCACCAACATTTAAAACAACTGATTATAAGATAAACAGCTGTTTAAATCAATTTTTGTGTTCACCACACGCTAACCATCGATTACAGCTCTTAAACAACCGATCAACTTAACCGAGCCTGACAGCAACGTTTAACCTCCGTTTTACTTACATTGACTACATATTGACACTAAAAGTGTTACCAAAATTTAGCTTTAAGGAGTTGTGGTGGAGTCTGTGCGTTTATTTTCAATAACATCACGGTATTTTAGCACTAATTTCGAAAGAATTCGCTTCTTATCGGTTGAGAAATTTATGTAAACCAAATGTCAACAAATCAACACGAATTTGTTTTTGACATTGACAGTTACTGTTACGAAATGTGCTATCCGACTAAAATTAGAACAACGTCCTAGTATAACGTTCTTACCACATCATCGCACATTACAAATTGGAAGCATTTTACGTTATGCTACTAAATTCAGATGTCAGCGTATATTGCGTCCGTTTAATATGGCAGCGCTGCTTCGTAAATAAGTAACTTTATAATATTCGTTCATTCATTCTGAAGCATCGTTAAACGTCCGATTTTGTAACCATGGTAAAAATATTTGCGGTGAACAGTGAAAATTTTAATGGTCATTTAAACGATGGTTCGGAATTGAACGGCCAATCACTAAAACGTTGGTTAAACAATTATTGGTGAACTCGGGCCTAAAGCATCCTAATGCTTAATAAAATAAGTAGGTAGATGACAAAAGATGACATTAAATGATGAAAATGACATATAACATTAGTGTTGCTAATAGAAGAAATTAGTTCCATTAATTTTTATTTCTGGCTAGTTAATATTTCTTGCATTAGCTATATTACATGCGTTACTCTGGGTGAGCTGATCGAATGGCAGTCGATAATGATATCTTACGGCATTCTGCATCCTCCTGTAAAAGCTGACGCTGTGCACCAACTCCCCTCCCCTGTCTCCCTTCGGCGTGGTGGGGGGCACCTTCTGCGGCGACTTGAACGCCTCCTGGTATACGAAACTGGTCGATGATAGGCTGCCGTGCTGAAACGGCAGGAGCTACGTTCAGATGCATGTGTATGTGGCTTTTTAATTTTTATTTTAATAGAGGAGGAGGCAAACGGTCCGATAGTTCACCTGGTGAAAGGTATCACTGTCACTTATGGAGGAACTGCATTTTTTGAAGGATTAAGTAGTAGACAATTATTTTGATTTAAAAATTTTACTCTCATGATAGATGTCTTCACTCACATGAGAATTTTGTTCAAGGTTACAAAAAAACATAGTTTTCGAGTTTGAATATATTCAGTAAACGTATAAAATTAATGAATTAAAACATTTATACCCATTAGTGCAAGTCCCTTATTTGATGTGATAGTGATAAAATTTACTAAGCTAATATAATGGAAGCTTTGGAATGCGCTCCCGCTGCAGTGTCATCGAGCCCAGCTAACTACCATTTAAGGGCTTAGTTCGTAAGCACTTATTATCTGACACATCGAAAGCATTAATGTATCTTAATTTTTTTTTAAATTATTTATTGTGACATGACATCTGAACGTAGTGGATCTTTCAAGTGGGTTAAAGCAATAACTATGTTAATTAAAAAAATCTTAACTTCGACCTTTTTTGAAATAGCTTGTTAAGGTGAAGGTGATCTTATTCGTTATATTCTTACAAGAATGAAATTAAATCTTCTCTATCAAAAAAAGTTCAAGCAAATGCATAAACTAAAGTTTTGAGTTATGAAACGAAAAGTCGCCCTCACACAATACAATATGAAATGAAAATCCGCTGTTATTACGAGTGAAATAAGCCTTTGTAATTATATCCGATCTAGAGGATTAAAATTTTTTCTAAATTAAATGATAGATTTAAGGTAAATCAACGACCTACAGAACTTAGATAGCATATAGTAATAAGGCAGCCAAATCTCACCTTGTTAACTTTAGGCGGCGTAGGCCCCTCTTCTTCATTCAGAGCTTCGTCAAGCATGTCGTCCAGCTCGCTGTCACACGCGCCTTCCGAGCTGTCTGAACTGCTTTCACGCACCGCCTTCTTGTAGCTCGTGTTGTTTCTTTTTACAACCTGCAAATGAAAAATATTATAACAAGCGGTCTTCCTTCGAACATCTTGCGGAAGTGTTTAACTGCCATGTAGATAGATGGTAATTCTCGATCGTGGGTATACTTGTGTGTTTTAGAGAATAAGTATCTATATATCAAAGGTGACTGACTGACATAGTGATCTATCAACGCATAGCCCAAACCGCTGGACGGATCGGACTGAAATTTGGCATACAGGTAGATGTTATGATGTAGGCATCCGCTATGAAAGGATTTTGATTAATTCTACCCCCAAGGGGATAAAAAAGGGGGTGAAAGTTTGTATGAAACTTTGTCAATTTTAAACCGGGGATAAAATTGACCGTGGGTTATTTAAAAAGATATAGTAACCGCGGACGAAGTCGTAGGTAACAGTACTTATATAAAACAGGTTTTTTTTAAAAGAGGCGTAGAAAGAAAACTCAGGAATCTGATATTTTTTGGAGCTCTAGCTATTTACGCATTTCCACTCGTCTACTTGATGTTATTGAGATCAAGTTTTTAATTTTTAATTTGAGTTATTTCCCTTCGGGAAAAGCGGCCTGATAATCTGCTACTCTACGTTTTGTATAGATTTCAGTTTTTTTTTTAATACTAATAGTTCGTACTCTAGCAGTCGTTGATACTTACATTCATAACTTCCCTTCCAAAGGATGTCTCTGCCCAGTTGTCAGATTTATTAAGATCGCTAGTCTGATACTGTTCTTTTTCATCCACACTGAAATTATAAAAATACAAATACATTTAAATCATATGAAAAACGAACAAAGATTATTCATAAAATCAACAATAAATCATCACGGAGTTATTGGTACCTATACACACACCTGTAAATATATATTTCCACTTTATAATGATAGATGCAATAATAAATGTCCACGACCTTACAATGAACTCAATGTAATAAATATAAAAATATTAAGTTTCATTTTCCTTGCTGCCATTAACGGCCAATTTCTGAATTGAGGGCATCAAGGTGCTTATCAAATACCACTCAAGATATTTTGTATGAAATATTTGCAACGATAAATATTCTTGTATGAGACTGTACTGAACTTGGCAATCTCAATTCATGAAACTGGACATAAGTATTTATGTGACAGTATCTCAGTATGCTATTATAGTATCTTATCGAAAATCAACATCTGCAATTGCATTAGACTGCAAGATCTCTTCCGTTCTTACGTTCCGTTAGGAACCGTTCCGTTCCGTTAAGAACTACGTTCTTACGAGTAATATATTCCCAACCTACGTGTTGTAACCGCTTCATGTAGTGATTTTCGTCTTGTATGTTTTGAAAATAGATTAATATGTTCTGCTAGCAATACAAGCAACATGCATCTTTGTTGACGGGGACAAAATTCTGTTTACGGACCTTACATATCGCTGGCTAGGCGATAGGCGTGTGTGGGACTCGCTCACCGCTGAGAATATATTCATACCCTACCACGGGAACGACTCGGGCTCTGGCTCGGACTCTCCGATTCGAACCCAGGGTCTCCCGACCTAGTCGCACTACTACTAGATCGGGGATGCGTCAAAGGGGGATACCCGGGAATTTTCGGAAAATTACCCAGATGTGGCAGCAGGTGCAGTGCGTACATAGAAGCCATCCGGGGCAGGTAGAAATGAAGATTAATGTCGCCCGACTTTTCCTGCCTGCCAGAAATGAATAAGCAACATGCCTAACAAATAAATAATATCTCGTTGCCTTCTAATAGTATCATTCAAATTGACAACTGAGTGTCTATAAATTAGTATTCATATTAGTGGCAAATAGGCAGGCCTCGTGGTATTGGGTTAGCTAGTCACCTAAAATAGATGTAAATACTTAGGGTGACCAAATTCTGTGTTAACACACGGGGGTACGGACACCAATAAATGCTCTAATTGCATTGGTCTAATCCGCTCTTATGACGGAGACCTATTTGCAAAACCATTTTTGATATTACTACATCTAATCTAAGAGTATAATGTGTGTATAAGTGTAGCTAATCGAAATTTGGTCGAATTCGCCCTTACATACATACATATAAACACGACTATTATCCCCTAAGGGTTAGTCAGAGACTAGGCAAAAGCACCACAAAAGCAATCCATTGCCATAGTCCACGCTTCACCAAGCAGTGCCTACACGCAACGGGTAGTGATCCCGTCGCCGCTATAAGCTATTGGATATTGTACAGTTATAAGTCCATTAGTAGCCTCTTACGACACCCAAGGGAAGAGATGGGTTGGTAGTATTCGCCCTTACTTGTACAAATTGCATCTACTTTGCAAGCAGCACTACTTTGACACGGAAAAAGCAATTTGCTGCAAAATTATTGTTTTTACTATTACGTGTATTACACTAAGTGCAATGTGAAATTAAAATATACATTTCCGGGCGAATTAATCTTTACGAAGACCTATGGGAGAAAGACGTGATGAAATTATGTTTATTAATAAAACTAATTTAAATACGTGTCTCACATTCCGGCCTATAAGGTTAAGCGGTAGCAATCCGTCCTATATAACAACACACCATATTGCCAACTGGGCACAGCGATATTCCGAATAAACTGTACTCAAAAAACTGTTAAACAATTATAATATCAGCTTAAATATGCCCACTGCTGGGCAAAGGCCTCATGCGGTGTCCACCGGTCACCCGTAACCTTCACCGAATTATCAGTACCTTACTAGCCCAATAGCCGTCATTTAATGTTCACTATTCTTTGGGCTCATTTATCCTGCGAATCTGCTCATTCGATCAAAAAACATTAAGAATAGCCTCTCACGTTTTTCACGACGTCTCACGTCTTGAAACTATTAGGTTCTTCCCTATGAAATTGGTGTTTTATATGAAGATTTTGGGGAATTCTGCATTTTCCATACTAACATTGTATCAGTTTTCTTCACAACGACAAATCCAGAGATAATAATATTTGGCATGTATCATTAGACAAGCTTTAGCAATATGTGTGTGAACACGCTTGATAAAAAGTATTCATCGTTTTTATGTTAATGCAAATCAAATGATGTATTCGGGAGGCAGTTAAAAATAATTGTCTTTGTGTCTAATTTTAACACAATTAAACTTACAAAAAATTATCAAATTAAATAATACGAGCTCAAATATATGGTCTATTTTTAGAAGAGGCAATTATTTTATAAGAATGTTCTGAAACTTAATAGTTACGGTCAAATTGCTAAGACAGAATAAAAACGCCAATTTCATATGTAAGGACCCAATATTATGAGTTTTTGTCTTGAAACTATTAATTGACAGACTTATGATTTTTCAAAATTTTAGATTGATAACTACTTCGATAACTTCCTAGTGTAGTCTATTATTAAAATCCACCATATCCTCTACACCGGGTGTTAAGATTTATGTACCAGATTCATTATGTAAACAGGTATTTTGCAGGAAAAAACAACAAGAACTTTTAACAAACACAGCAATTAACATGCTTTGTTTTGCTCTGTGTAATTTCCATGTATAATGCATGTAGTTATTATTATCTTACAAAACACAAATATTTATGTATAATACTATCAAGGTAGCGTTAGGTCTACTGGGAACGTAGGCACTAATAATACATCTAATGAAAGGAATTTAGTACAGTTTCTTTCTGAATATCACATTTCTATCATATTATCATACCAGAGAATGCACAGAGCCGAAACTTGATGAACAATACCCCTTGTAAGCGATACGAGAATCGTAGAATTTTATATTTTGACCTATCCTTACGTTAATTAATGTAATTGTGGCCGCATATTTTTTATATTCGGATACGACTTTGCATACTGAGATATCTGTAAAAAATAATATGTTTTTACCATTAAATAGCAAGCAAGGAGAATAAAACAAAAAATATCACTTCCAACGATTTTATTTTACAAAAAAAATCTAAAAAAACATTTATTATCACAGACTTCGAAACTTAATTGATAAATTATTATACGATAAATATAATTATGGTAAAGTATACCTGAAAGAGGAAAAATCACTAACTAAAGTAACATTTCAGTAGGAATAATTATAAATAATTTATGCTATATGTATTATGAAGTCTTAATATAAACCTAGAAATTTAAGTAGGTCATTTGTCTATTATATTACTAGAAAACTCTGTTACGTTTTAATTTTATAAAATAATATTACACATAGTGTGCAGTACATAAGCGTTCTTATATCATTGTAGTAAGTGCCATATTTAACTAAAGTTTAAAGTAGAACATTCTTCTGTCTTGTATATTATCCCTATGGGGATATGTAACAAACTACATGAACACAAGAACACTATAAAATCCAACACTATCGTGCGACTATGACCATTGAAACACATTAACTTTTAACTTTTTATCTTTTAATTGTTTTAAAAAAGAAAATAAATTCTAAAGAGACAAATTAAAAACAGTAGGTACAAAATATGGAAAGCGAGAACTTCGGTGGGCCCGCAAGCCTCTAGAAGCGAGCTGTAGTGTTGTTTCAGTAGTCATATTCAAATCTCACAATGAGATCATTGGCAACAATCATTTAGACCACAGATATACCTTTACATAGATAGACAAGCCCGACCAAACGTAGAGGTTGGCCGCTAACTAGTTTGGCTACAAAAAGTAAAAATGCCTCGTTGTGTGATATCTAATTGGTGGAGGGGTATCAGTATCATTCAATCAGTTTGAATCTCCCGTCTCTAAATTATACGTCACATTGTGACGTCACATTAGAAAACACTTAAAAAGTTGACACGGTAAGTTTAATTGCAAATCATTATACTTGCGTTATCTATGTGAACTTATACCTGTGATTTAGGCTTATCTAACTGCAGTCTATTTTTTAATTACATGTTATTATTATTTATATCTGTCATGTTTTTAATGCTGTGCATTTCCTTCTATATAATAGGGCTAGATTAAATATCAACCTACATTGTATGTAGTTTCTAGATCAAATATGATACTATTTGATACTAGCAGCTTTGAATACAATAGCTTCATTGTTTGGGTATCTTTAGCAGAGTGGGAGGGGCTTTATCCCGTTGCTCTAAATTCTGATTGACTGGCTATAAATAAGCAATGCACTGATATCATTCTACTTTGTTAATCATAGAAGTTAATTCAAGATACTATAACTAAAGTAAGAAACATAGTATATCAAATTATTAAAGTAAAAATTATCTAAGCAAGCACATCAGGTTGTGAATTATGTCACTTTTCAATAAATAAATAAAAATCGATACAAATTTTGATTATAAACTTTTAAAATAAATTATTTGAAATATAAATAAAACAAATTATTAATAATATTAGTCTTAAAGCTATCTTCAGAGCGCTCACACTACAAGCAAAGGTGAATTTTTCATTATAGTATCAACAGAGTTCAATTTTGAATGACATTACACATGAATATGTACTATTATGCCTATTAGTGATAAAGTGTTTGAGATTAAAGAAAATATTAGTTATTAGCAATTACAATTTCTATTTAAAATCTATGCATGTCTCCTAAGGTATTGTCACCACATTATCTATATACCATAATTGACAAGATTCTTATGAAAGTAAAATTCTTAATCGAACCAAAATTGTACTTAAAAAGCATTAGGATTAAATAACAACAAACAATCAGGCACTCAGCAAATTACGCATATAAGATCGTATTTTCTACTTTATTTACAACAAATAGAAGATCATAATTGAACGACAAAAGTTGATCAAACAAACAAATGTCAGTTTACTTAAATTAAGCTTACGTATTAGTGGGCTAAGAGAGATGGTTACATAATCATAAATTGCGGCACTTCACTTAGCGTATCGTATTCGCGTATTTGCTTTATTCGTCCGAAAGCGGCCATCTGTGGACGGCTATTTGAGTATTTGCACGAATGGTGCAAGCAAAGCAAATAGCGAAATTGCGGTTCCGTCCACTTGTCGGTTTTTGATCACACATGAAACTCAGAGTAAACAGAACTGGAGTAGCCTTTGTCAAACATTCCCCTCTGCCAAATGCACAAGCATCGGATGCTTGCACGTTTAATAAAACTAGTTGAGCCGCCAATTTGACAGCCATAACATTGTAAACGTTGCAGCGAACAGAGCTCCCGCAAAAATGCCTGCCTGTGCTGTTTTTTGTTGTAAAAATAAATAGAAAACATCG
The DNA here is from genome assembly GCA_910589355.1 of Parapoynx stratiotata. Taxonomy (NCBI): domain Eukaryota; kingdom Metazoa; phylum Arthropoda; class Insecta; order Lepidoptera; family Crambidae; genus Parapoynx; species Parapoynx stratiotata. Next base: position 7,721,471 of record OU342482.1, read on the forward strand.
AGTATGCTAAAAGATGGTGTCACCTTTTATTTGTAATTATAATTTTTAAGATTTCATGATTATTTACTTCATTATTTCATGTTTTAGAATTCTACGATTTCAAATTTCGAACGCTAGTCTCGTGGGGAGTGCGGCTGTGACGTTGTCAAAACGCACACCCCACGTGACTATTTTAAGCGTGTGTGTGCGTGAAATTTAAATTTGTGTGTCGAATTATGCATGTGTGCATTTGTAAAAACGGCTGGCTTTGAGTGTTATGGTAACCTCACCCCCCGCAAGAAATGGCAGAAAAAAATGTTTGAGAAATTGACTAATGGCTACTCCAGTTCTGTTTACTCTGAGACATCAAAGGATTGTTCGAGTTGTTTGCCCGATAACAGTCCATGTGCATGGGTTATTTGGAATGATTTTATTATTTGGGCAAAGTAAAACGATAAAGCTACGCGAAACCGCTAAGCCAAATGAAGTGCCGCCATAAGAAATTGTATTTGAGAGCTTACTCTATCTAATTTGCACATTCCTCCTTTATCAATGACAAGTTAACTTAGAGGAAGCTTTATTAAATATACGCTACTTAAAACATGCAAATAAATTGTACCTTTATAAAAATCTATTTAATAATTTAAGTAGTAATTTGATTATCTACATTAGAATAATTAAGTGGCAGATACATTGGGATTAACTGGAAGTTCTTTTAGCAACCAATTTAATTCTTACATCAATATATTTAATTGGGTTTTTAATATTCATCCATAGGTTGTGAAAATTGATTATTTCCATAAAACCAGACCATAATAATATATCTTTTTCTATAAAGCGCAATTCTTTATACCTACTAACAATATGGCAAAGAATAACAGATGGTGTAAATTAATTTGTGTGGGTAATAGGCAGGCCATCAACCAGTCAATCAATAAGTTTATTGCAAAAACATAATGTACATAAGATGGTCAGGATTAAATACAAGATCATTACGGACCACGCCGGGTACGTTATTTACTATAGCAGAGAAGAGGACGCATTATGTTGACATACATTCACTTTATGGTGATCAAATGTGTTACAATTAAAAGTTATTTATCTTCACTAATGTTATAATGTTCGAATTACGAACTCATAATGACGTACTTTTTTACACGGATGATAAAAACGAAAATTTTAAAATGGAAACTGTAACATAATGACCATTATGCAACAGGTTAAACTCATTGTGCAACACTTATTTTTCTTAAAAACGCACACTATGGCAAATGTTTTCCAGACAGTCAACAATAAATAAAATAATTAACTTCTTTGTTTTCTTTGAATAATGAGTGTAGATAAAGAAGTGTATGTAACTGCACATCTCGGTATTAAAATTTAAAACACTCGCGTGATACTATTAAAACAACTCGCCAAGGCTCGTTTTTTAAAACCACGCTCGCTCGTGTTTAATAACCTAAATTATGTGACAGTTACATAATAGAAGTTTATGTATAGAGAACATTTGCCATAGTTTTGTGCGTTTTTAAGAAAAAATATGTGTTGCATAATGAGTCTAACCCGTTGCATAATGGTCGTAATGATACATTTTCCATTTTTAAATTTTCGTTTTTATCATCTGAGTTAAAAAGTATGCCATTATGAGTTCGAGTTTAAGTTCATAATTCGAACATTATAACATGATTGTAGATAAACTACTATTATTGAACATTATCATATAACCATAATATTATGACGTTTCCATCTTATAAAAATCCCAATGCTTGGCCTTCATGCATAGAGAAAACACGGGGTGTACAGGCTGTATCGTAACACTTCCACGCTGAACCAATACGGTTTGGTGTAAAAACGGCTAACGTGCTCTCCAAAGCACGGAGGAACTCGAGATCACAAAACTTGGTCACCCATCCAAGGTCTGACCATGGCGAAAGTAACTTTGCTTCCAATATCGCTAGCCAAAGCGTATGAAACGTAGCCAACAAACTCCTCAGTATTATGTCGATAATAAGGCCTTATTTAGAACTGTACTCAATATTCTAATAAGCAATATCAACATCGGAACTGTAACTCAAGACGTCTAAAACTAGTGAAACAAGACGCTTTCGCTTCACTGGGAGTGATTCGAGTAGTGTTACCAATTATTGTGAAATTTCTCACTCGTTAATATAGAGAATAGTCAGGCAAAAATATACAACAGTTAGGTGTTTCCATATTATGAGGTTTTAACTTTAGATCTTATCTTAAAGATTCTCATAAAGAATTATGACCTGGGGGTCTAAAAGGTCACGTCAAGTAATATCACACATGTAAATAAAATCAAACTTAAAATTTTAATCCCTACAGAAAAAGACGGTTAATTGCTCGTGATTAATTGAAATGATCACCAAATAATCAATGTTGCCATTTTGATAATAAGTTTTTATTCATATTTAAAGAAAAGAATAAAGACAAACAGTAAATTTAGTACGTTATTAATATTATATCGATTCGCAAAATTCTCAAACTTAATAATTTAATAAATAGTCTTCCATAGGTAATGTAAAATCGATACTAAGTTACAAATCTACAAGCTAAGTGCAGTACGAACCAAACCGGTTACAGCACATTAACTTTGGCCTACAAATAATAATCCACGCCATTGTCAAGGCCCTATGAATACTAAAGATTCACATTGAGATACTGGAAATACTTGCAACCTTCCTTCCCACGTTCATTTTACACTTCAAAATCCGATTTCAAATTGCACAAAATGTCAATTTTATAAAATTGTATCAAAACATCAGTCTCAATACCTAATAGGCACACATTGCTTCAAATTTTCATTGAACATAAAAAAAAACATTTTTCAATTATGTGTACAAATACAACCTACGATAAGATCGAAACGCACACATTTGTTCAAAAGAACATTTTTTACTGAATTGTGAAAGACTACAATTTGCGACTCACAAAAAATTTTTTACTTATACTTGCAAATACAACCCTATTAAAATGATAAGGTCGAGCCATATTCGTCTAAATGAATGATTACACATTGTACAGTTGTAGTCGAAAAACGTTTACCATTTTATGGTTCATAATTGCATTCACACGTCTGTGTCAGAAGGTCGACATAATTACATGCCATTGGTACGAATCGACTATGGAAGTTACAACTATATATTATTATGTTTTTTTGTCCATTTAAAGATGAAAATGTTAAAATGAAAACACAAAAACATTAACCAATGTCATCATTTTAGGTCTTACTGACATATTCCCGTCCTCGTTCGTACGTGCAGAATAAACTATATTATATAAATACTAATTCCCCCAATCTAATTGACTTATTATATTTAGTCAGCTTCAGTCAAAATCCATTCGATATGCATTTTGTCAACGATTGTACTCGTTTGAGAATAATTTCAATTTGAAATAAGCCTTTAATGTAGACAATTAAGGTCTATTTTAGATTATCAAACATCCCCAAAGAATTATGAGCTTTATCTGCGACCAATGCAATGTAACATCAGGCCCGCATCTACAATAACCTATAAATATAAATGGCCGATAAATTCAATGCCAACAGTCGTTTAAATTACAACTCTAGGCCAACGTAATTAGTAACCCTTATATTGCATTTAATATTTCATCGATTACTACTAAGTTAATAAATATTGAAAGATACAGTCTTTAATGAGATACGCATGCAACATTATATCCTAACATTTGTCACATAGAAATCATTTCTCAAAAACAGTTGTTATGTAAAAGTCACCTGCATTAGTTTAAGTACTATACTACAATAGAGAAAGTTTGTATTATAATACTTCTTTTGTAAATATACAGTCAGGAACAAAATAAATGTACTTTAGATTTCTCAAACCAACTGTATACCCTCAGTTGGTTTATCAGTGTGAACAAGGGTCGCATTAAATCTCACGAATACACTGCGTATCGTTAGTCGCGTAATGGGACAGAGTAATAGATAATAAAACATTAATCCTCCCGCAACGCATCGTCAGATCTGAAGCGACCTTTAAGATTATCAGTGAATATATTTTAGGTCCTGACTGTACTTCAGATCTTTTCTCTTCACTGAATCCATCCAATTGCCAAATCCGAATGATACCTGAAAATCTTCAAATGCATAGGAAGAAAAATATACATTCTAAAGTATAGTGTCCACACCTTGATCCACCACAGTCTGAGTATTCCTCTTGCGTGTTAGAATTGTCTGTCTCTATGTCTGACAGATGCGGGTATATGCCCGGCTGCTTAGTAACCACTCCATTTGACGTTGGCTCCTTTTTATTGTTGGTCACTCGTATTCTCTTGACGTCTTCCAATACTGATAGTACCACTGGGGAGTCTTGTGAACCTGAAATTGAAGATTTGCGTACTGGTTAATTTGTGGTATGTAACCTTTTAAATACCAGACGAACAATAGTTGGGATGTAGGGGACACTCGCAGGTTCGATCCCACCGCCTGTACCACTGAGTTTGAATAAAACTTCCGTGCAGTTAATTGTGAATATCGCTTGCATCACATTGATTCCGGGCCATAGGCTCAAACTCAACATATCTGGCGAAATACAGGTGTTAACCTCTGCCTATCCCATTGGGGAAAGAGGCCTGATGATATGTGGTTGTTACGTTGTGCAATAACGTACAGAAATTCTATTGTGAACGCGTAAATTTTAATATAAGAAATGTAGCATATGTTGAGCTGAGAGTGACAGAGAAAGGAGTATGAAAACATATTGTGATGACCACAGTTAAAGTGGGAAAGGGCAGGAGAAGAGATCTTTGTATAAAAAAAAAATCACGGGTAGAAAAGAAGTTGGGAGCAATACCTAAATAGTAGTGGTACCACAAATTTTTCTAATAAAATTATCAACCAAGACAAGAGCGCACAAAAGAAAAACATTTGACATTTTCCCCCAACTCCAAATTCATAAGGGTAAGCCCATCGAGCCAAAGATGCATTATGAGTCAAAGGTACATTTGACATTTTCCCCCAACTCCAAATTTATAAGGGTAAGCCCATCGAGCCAAAGATGCATTATGAGTCAAAGGTACATTTGACATTTTCCCCCAACTCCAAATTTATAAGGGTAAGCCCATCGAGCCAAAGATGCATTATGAGTCAAAGGTACAAATGAATCACATATTTTGGGAAAACGCAAAAAATCTCTTACGCATATGCTACTTAAGTTCATCCGAGATATCTCAGGTAACGCAAAAGAAACCAGTTTTGCATACGTCGCAGTCGAATAACAACACGTCGAGTCACACAATTTTCAAGGAAACGATGGCATAACTTTAAGTAAACATTTTTCGGAGTAAAGGTAATAAAGCTTTAAGAATTAAGGCTCTACATTGAATTTAGAGATATTTTATATAATTATGCACATACACCTGTTTTTTCTTAGAATATCAACGTAAAATCTAATTCTAGCTACAATATACAGGAAGACAACTAACATATTTTAAATCCACATCTAAAAAGAACACCAGAAATTTTATTAAAATACTTACTTCTCCTTTTAACAGGCTGTGACACTTTCTCTTTATCTGCCTCCCTGTCAGTCGGCTCCGGATTCTTCTTCTCTTCAACGTTCACTTTAGGTACATTGGATGTAATTTCTGGCTTATTAAGTGTATCCAGGTTTATTGCACTCCCCATAAGTGGAGCTCTATCTGACAGATCATTGTCACTTTGCTCATCATCTGACTCAGGATTTGGCTGTTCTGGTGTTATTTTTGGCTGTTAAACAAAAAAATATATTATTCAATTAGACATAGAGTCAAAATTGTATTTCAAGCGTATTTGGGTTATTAAATTAAGTGACTTCGCGAAATGTAAGGCTTGCAGGATATTGCAGGAGTTTCTCAGAAATTCATTAGTTCTAATAATTTTATTTGGTAACAAGATTTTCATGGCTATCTGCAAAAACGTTGATCTAAAGACAATAAAGTGGCGTCAAAAGTAAGAATGTGTTGCAAAGAATTCTTTTAAAACTTTGCCGCACACTTAGTATGTAAAGCGTAGAAAACTACATAAGCCAAGCAATACTTGGAATTACGATAAAAAGATTGCGAAACGTCCCACTTAAGGGTTAGAGCACGTAACGACATATTTATTTTAAAATTATCATTAAGTCGTGTCTTTTGCACTTATTGCGTATGTCTTGACCCGAAAACCTGTTCTCTCTAACGTGTTCTGTATACATTAAAAAAATTCTCAGACGAAACTAGAAATCTCGTCCAAGATTTGTTATAAGACTAACAAGTAGGTACTGACGAGACGAGAATAAAATGGGTAGGGTGGGTAAATATAACTGCAGACACGAAGCTGTCTTATGAAAAGGCGTTCAACAGTAAGTTACTTCGGTTAAACTGCATTTTAATCTATTAGGAATAGTTCATTTATTATCTTTGACCAGTTATATTATTATTCTTCGGTAAGTATGCAACATTAAGAACTATAACCAAGATATCACTATAAATTATTTGGTGTAAAGGTCTGTCCAAAAACAGCTGAAAACTTACTCCTTAAATACTCCTTAATGTAAAAATGACATGGGAAACTTTTAGAGCAATTGCATCCAAAATACATATATTTCGAAATGCTATCTGTAGATGTTTGCACACGCTTTGCGCAAAACCCACTTTATGGAATCGAATGCTGTGCTTAAAATATATGCTCATTTAAAATTCTACGTATAATATAATAGACCGTTCAAAACCATTATTATCATACATATCGCGGATAATATCTAGGTTTGGCAAAGTAAACCAATTGATTTTATCATTAAATAATAAGGGGAGGGGTTACTGTGGGTGTGCATCTCTGTGTACTCCTTCAGGGATAGAGGCGAGATGTTATGTAATATTAAGTTGGTAAAAAAAATACTACCTTATAATGAAATCTGCTCTGTAGCATCTCCATCTCTCTTTCTCTTTCTTGCTTGAACTTATTAGCTATCGTCGACTCGCTTATCGTCTGTTCCTTATTAAATAATGCCGCGAGTTTGCCTCTTATACCACCACCAATTGATGTTTGACTAATATTGTCATCATCTAGATTATCCTTCGAGTTAGTTCTAGAGGCACTGGTGGTATTGTTTGACTTTGTAGGCGTTGTCACGTTTGTGTGAGGTTTAACTTGTTTGTCTGAAAGTGTGAAAACATGTTAAAACATTGTTAAAAGGTTAAAGTTTATATTGATTTAAGTGCCGACTGACATAACATAAAAAGGACGTTAAAGTGCAGCTCTAACTGTTTTTGGTGTCTTAAAAGAATATTATATTAAATTGATGATGTATGGCGTAGTTTTCTCTATTACGAAATATTGTAAAATGTTTATGACATTCATAAGCATGCGCTAAGACGCATACACGCTAAACTGAATAAATGATTTTGATTAGACAAGTGTTTCAATAAAGATATGCAGATTGCCTTTCCAACGATAAGTAGTTACATTCGCACAAAATACAAGGTCCTGTAATTGCTTTTGGCTGCTATTCCTATAGGGATCAAAATACCTAATCCGTCAACTTGTGACATACGATGTTAAGTCACATTGCTGAATTTCACTTTCATATACTCCAAACCAAAACAGCAAAACAAGCAATGCTGCTTTGGAATAGAAATAATTAAAAAACCAATGAAAACGTGGACGACTTAATACCCGATCCCAAAAATGATTAGTCGATTTGAATTTCTCTCAATCGTCAAAATAGAAACAAAACGCAAACATGCCATGCTCGGCTAAAGCAAGTGACGTCGGCATAAAACAAATTCGAAGTCTTATGTCATGTCGACATCAGTCCTAACGACATTTAACGAGTAGGGTTCAATTGGTGTCAATAGTTATAGGGTCACCTGGACATCTGTCAGAAACACACTCCTAGTATTTGTGGAGTTTGTTAGCGACTCGACCTCTGACTGCCTTGTATGGTGTATTGACAATGTATCTTGTGCTTGTGTCGAACGTATAAGTACTTGACATAGTTTACGATTTGTCCTGGATTCTGTATTCTCTGTTAGACTAACAATGGTCACTCAATCATGAATAAGACACTAGACTTGGCTTTAAAACTACAATAGTTCTTAAATCTTATTTTAAATCTAGTCTAGCCATTCAAACACAACCAGCCAAAGGATAGAGATAGAATGTTTGCAGTTTTGTAAAAGGAAGCGAGTAAGGAATATTGAAAATAATTAAAGGCAGACGTCGCGTGTGACAATTACAAAAACAAAAAAAGTCCTCCTTTGGGCTCTGAAACTAGACACTAAATCATATTTGTTTCACTTTAACTAATCAATGGTCAGAAAACGAGACACTATAGAAAAGTCTATCGTTTGCGATCACCGGTGTTCGCGGTAACCGCCAAGGGGTTAAAGTATAGAAAATACACGCGCGGAATTGAATTTGCTCCTTTTCCGTTTTAAGATTCACTATTGAAAAATCGACCTCTCATAAACTTTAATAAGAAAGATCATTGACTGTCTCAAATAAAACATTTACGTTGGCACTACAAAATCGTACCGCATCACCCTTCTCTATCCCTCCTATGAATTTAGATAAAGCAACACGACCAATCACGATTTACAAATAGAGGCGTTCATGATATTTCAAGCGAACCTCTACAGAGATTGTATTACCAAAAGCAGCTTCATTTACTACTTGTTTAGAGGACAAAAAAAAGTCAAGTTACCGGTTTGATTGATCATGTTAACTCGGTAGCGGTTAACCGAATCGAATTAGGTACGGTAGCTATAAGAAACATTAACAAAAAGATAACTAATTGTCATGAACGTAAGTCTCAATTTGAAAGGAAAATTTAATGATATTTGTGTTTTGTTACAACGATACTCGATTCATAGTAGAGACCGAAAAACGGTGTAACAAATACAACGCACACCGGAAAGGGGATTAACTGACTCCTATTAGAAAAGTCAATAGACAATATTAGAAATTCTAAGAATAACTGTAGACACTCTTACGAGTTACCTCCAAAACAAAAAAGATTGTTTTCACTCATGAGTAAAACCTTATTTTAGTAGTTTTCGACTATTGTTTGAAGGAACATCCTGCAAAAACTATTGTTTCACTAATGCAGTTTTACCCTTGTATAAGTAGAGAACTAGGGACCCAAAAAGAAAATATTTCTTTTTACCGTTTGCTTCAATGATCCTAATATTATACGGAACATAAGCTAGTTTTACACTCAGTTGCACAAAGATTTTTTAAGGACGACATTTGTTAATGAGACATTAAAACTTTAAAGTTCATTAAAGTTAAGGTTGTCACACAAAACAGTTCTAGCTAATGTCTCTTTAGCATTGACAGGGTGCTAATGTCGTTTTGTGCAACGTAAAACTACGCTAAGGTGTTCTTTTGACAATTCAATAAATAAATTTAATGGAGCATTAGAGATAATGCTGTCATTAAATTTTAAAGTCCGTTTCTGCAACTGGGTGTTAGTGAAATAAAAGTATGCAGGGATAAATACTAATGAAAATTTTGTGGCAGCGGCCGGAATCCGGCCAACATGCAATTACGGTTGCCGTCTCGCAAGGTGCGTTTAACTCTCGCGGATTTAATATAGAAAATATTATAAAAAAGACGACTTCCTTGCTTAAAAAGTAAATTCCCTATACTTCTGTTTTTACAATAAACTCAGAACTTCATTATAAAATAATTTGCCCTTGCTGCTCTATTGTCTGATGATGTTAAGACTGGCAAGACTATGTCTCTCTGCAACTAATATGGTTATGCTGAATATATTGCGTAAAAGTATTTTCTATGAGTAAAGCCCCAAAGACGTAGTGACGTCATATGATACTGTCATTGTAGGAAAAAAAATGAGTAGGTAGGTATTTGCAATATACTGTTTCCCAGACAAATTTTCCTTATTAGGCATCTTATAGATTTTTACAAACTACAATGTTAATTCATATCAACTTTATTAACATATCAAAATGTTTCAAAAACATACTGCAAAATTTCAGTCACAATTCCGTTTTGTATTCAAAATATTATATGAGTTGTAGATATATATCTCCAGATGGACTGTACACTGACAACTATGCAAATCATAAAAACAGACCAAAAATCTAGAAACGTGCTGCGGCTCTCAAACAAAGAGGCGAAAGACTAAACCAATTTCTACCTACTATGATTTTGAGTAAAAACAATAAAACTTCGTATGTTTTGTAACTAAACTTAGTTTAAAACTTAATGAATTCAAATACTGAACAGTAACTTTATCTGGAAATTAATACCTAAGTATTGTATTCATGTAATTTATTTCTTATAATATTTGTTGTTTTATATTATAAACCACAGACTTTTATCAATTCTTCAGAATAAGCAAAATATATATATATTATGATATGATATGATAGAGGAGGCAATAAAACGTAACTAGGTAGAGTGATGCGCTTGCGCACCTGACTTGACATTTAAGTCTTTCGCGCTGCTGTAAATAGATTAAAGCCTATATCTTTATTATATACACTCATAGAGTGTATATAATGAAAATATAGGCTTTAATGACAAATGGTCATATTTTCACAGACTATGACAACGACTATTACAGTAAATAAGTACTAAACATTTATGTTACCACACTATAGAGATTAAGTTATTATTTATCGTTTATAGTAATAACGGAAACTAATTGCTTGACCTAGTTTTTTCTCTCTGACACTAACATTTTCCTTTAAACAATGCCTTATTATCTACAGCCGGCGTATTGCAAATTACTACGATTAACTGCCTCAAATTTTAACTAGAAAAAAGAACTCGTTATCTGAATAAATTAGTTTAACATATTTATAAAAATTTTTTTTTTAGTTTTTGCAAAATTATATACTTACGACTTGATAAAAATATGAGATAGATCCAATACAATCAAATAAACATTTTCTTCACAAAAAATGTCTAAAGAGTATCGTTCACTGCACGACCACTGGCCACAATATCACGAAAAAAAAAACAAAACTCGCGAAATTCGAACACGCGTGCTTCTCTCGCGCTCTGTCGAATAGCAATAGCACTAGTGTAGTCTGGCCAAACGCAGGTCCGCCCAGACCTCTCAATCGACTCAATCGCTTCCGAATCCCACGCTTATGCAGACATCGTCAACCTTTTGTCGTTACGCGTCAATGGCTTTTGCACAATGATACTTTTTAGAACGGCTGTTTGTCTCTGTCAAATGGTTGAGTGACGTTGTACTGCATTATATGAAACATACACTCGGTTTGTCTTTATGGAAGCTTAAATTAAATGTTTGTTTCCCATTCTACTTTGTTTACACCCTACATTTATAAATAGTCATACATAATATGTAAATTTTTAAGGGAAGTAATTATTTGGGCAGCCATTTAGTTATTTGGTCAGCAGGATAATTATTTGGGCTGCAAAATATATGTTACCATAAATGTATAAAATCTAGGGAAGGATCAAGGATCAATTCGAATTATGATAGATATTAGGTTAAGATTATTTTTTTATAACCCTTAAAAACAATAATTGTATCATCAAAACATATATTAAACAAATTGGCAGCAGAGAAAGCTGCCCATAAGTTGTGCCTAATTAGTTATTTTGCAGACCAATTGTATTTTTTTGCTGACCGCAATTCGCATATTTTGCTAACCTAATTCATAACCTACAAAATAATAATAACAACTATTTTGATATGTACACAACAAACACAAACCTTAAATGGATATAACAGTACATAATAAGAGAGTAGTAACCATTTTAAGACACCCAATTCATACAGTATCGATACGTTTAAAGAAAACCCGATATCCGTTTGTAAAGGGCTCTACAAAAACCTTATTAAACTTCATTCAAATTCAAGGTTGACGACTGCTGACGAAGTGGCCTTGATTAGCAATAATATTTTAATCATGTCAAACAAATTTTGATTGTTAATAAAAATGTAGATAATGTGAAAATGGCAGATTTAATTTAAGAATTAAAAAAATATACAATTAGAACAGTTCTTCTCATCCTGAAGAGTACAAATTTTTAATAAGTATTTTGAAAATAATTACTTTAATTAGTTGACCTATCAGCCGTTCCGATCAGTTGAATGGCCGGCCAATGACCTGTATCATTTCATGGATATTTTGATTTAATGGCTTGTCAAGAAGGTACCAACATTGTAAAAAAATCTATCATGAATAATTTAATCGCTTCCACTTTAACCTGGTATTTATTTTAATAAAAAATATATTGCTAAGCTGGAACAGTCCAAGACTAAAAATAAGTCAGTCAAAGAATGTTTCTTTTACAACTTACATTTATAATATCTAATTTAATTTAAATCGACAAAGCAATTAAAAAATCATATGAATATCATAAAGATAACATCATTTTATTGTAATTTAACAAAGCTCACAATTTAAAAATCAGAAAATGGGGTCAAGTATTTCAAACGACAAATTAGAATAGAAAAGATAGAAATTATTCGCCATACATAATTAGGACGATAAGAGTAATATTTACAAAATAATTCATATTAGGACCACTAAGTTTACCATGTTTAGACCCTCTACTGACTACTGCAAAGACTCAGTTGACCCCAAAGAGTCCCTAGTTAACCGCAAACATTGTTGAAATAATGATAGATCAAAAAGAAAAATGACAAGCTTTGTACCTTAAAATTCGGCAGAATTTCACTTTCTGCCATTATAAAGTACATACGCCGCTCAATGATAATATTGTAGAACACAATTATAATGATATCTTACAACAATAATGAGTCTAATGGCAGGTGGGTAGAGTTGACATTTCCCAAGGCTCTATGCAATTTGGTAATTGCAGACATTTGACAGGAAAACATACTTAATGATATACTGGGGATAATTGGACCGTAGTTTAAGATTATTTCGCAGTAATAAAAAGGATGTTTTATTATAATAACTGGCGCGCTATATTATTCACCTGTCTACAAAGAACCTTATAAAAAAATTAAATGTTACCAAGAAGTTATAAGAATACTTTAGATTTTAGATCTTTTTTGATCCCAATGATTTTCATTCAGGAATTTAAATTTAATGAAAATTTTCACAGATTGAATTCGTAACAGTGTATAATTGTTTATTTATTTCATTAGTTTTGAAATAAAGTCATTAATTCATTTTCATGAAAACGGAATTTTGATTTGATTTGCCATTTTTAAAGTATTTCTGTCACTGTTGATATTGTTTTAAAATGAGTTAAGGTGCGTACAAACTATGTAACATTACATGTTATAGAACATTGCTATATAACATGTTTCAGATAATGTTGACACTGAATTTTATAAAACATGATATATAACTTAGTCAAGAACGACAAACGACAAAGGTTATACTATTACATTGTTATATTGCATTGTTATATGTAATGTGTAATATATACTTTATTATTGTTTAAGTCGACAGAATCTTCAACAAGATTCGGTCGATTAATAGACGAAGTTAAATTAAAGTTAAATTACGTTATTGACCTTTTTAACTGTAACATTGGTTCTGGATATTTGATACAGGCCAAAAAAAGGCCTCCTACAATCTTTCGAACAAGACACACGATAAGAAAAGAACCCTTGTATTAGAAATCTGATACCACCTAAATAACATAAACTTCTTTAACGGATACTTGACACCAATGAACTGGAGAGTTTACAAGATACTTTAACTGGGTGTGTCACATTGTTTTTTTGTGATACAGGGAATGATCCATTATTTGAAAATATGAGGACGATTTATTTTGAAGTTCGCGATTAAAAGTTAGTTCATGGTTAGTTCAAAATTTAAAGAAAACAACCAAGGGCTTATTACGAGTTATCGGCAGTAGGAAAAATATGCCATTGGGACTTAAGAAATAAAATATTCGGAGAAAGAATTAACTTTGCCTCTCGCTTCTTCGTTTGCTCCAAAATGAGATGCAACAAGTTGTCTCTTCGAGCTTTCATGTGTTCTGTCCATGGTAGACAAATTAAAGGTTTTGGCTTTATGGGTACGCTTGCATTACGTTTTTGGGCTGGAAAGGTAAGACAAATAGTAAAATTACAGGGTGTGTTTGCAGGATACAGGCAAAATCCAAATGTTACAATGATCACAAAAAATTTGTGGACAATGCAACTGTGACTGGTGGGCAGCCTGTTCGCTTGTGAACTGAGTTGAATTTAAAAAGAAGAAAACACTATAATTGATATTTCCATGACCACTTTCACCTCCAGATGGCAGTGAAGTGTTACCATAGTCCCAGAAATTCGTTCCGTCAAGTCGCGTTTATATACCTAGCTGAAGTTTAGAAAGCTTGTTATGCAACTCTTTTTTGTTGACAATTGTACAGATGTTACATTTTATGACGGCGAGAGCCAACGCTTTTAATGCGTTAAAATAGAGACTAAAGTCGAATGATTTAAGCGCCCTCGTAAATTGCAGTCTGTACTGAAATCGTTTTTGGCCGGCGACAGTTGACTCAATGTGTCTATATTGTTTTGCAAATTGGGTCTACTCATGTTCTTTGGGAAGAATGATGGCTTTGTGTTGGAGAAACTCCGCGGGTTTGGTCATCCCAAATAGAGGATGAGGATTGGGGCCTGGTTTCGCAATGTGCATGTCTTATTATGAAACTTTCTATGAGAAATACATAATTTCTTTGAAGTGGTCAAAAGTAGGTGAAAACAGACGTGAAGATAGGTAGGTATGCGAAATATTAGGTCCTTACCTATGAAATTGGTGTTTTGTATGGAGATTTTGGGGAATTCTGCATTTTCCATACTAACATTTTATCAGTTTTCTTCACAACGACAAATCCGGAGATAATAATATTTGGCATGTATCATTAGACAAGCTTAAGTAATATGTGTAATATCACACTTCATAAAAATTATTTATCGTTTTTAAGTGAATGCAAATAAAATGATGTATTCGGGAGGCACTTAAAAAGAGTTGTCTCCGTGTCCAATTTTAACACAATTAAACATACAACAAATTATCAAAACAAATCAAAAGAGCTCAAAAATATAGTCAATTTTTAGACGAGGTAATTATTTTTTAGGAATACTCTGAATCTTAATAGTTACAGACAAAATACTAAGACAGAATAAAAACACCAATTTCATAGGTAAGGACCCAATATTTTATCGCAAAAACCATTTGATGAGAATATGCATCCTCGTATGATGAATATGCATATAATGAAATGTATTACGAGTCTGCGCATATAGTTATTACAGCTTCATCAAACGGTATATGTTAGAATTAAGGCTATAATGATAGATATGTGAGAATTGCAACGGTACTGATTGCTAACACTGGCATTTGATTGTAGTCTAACCATCTAGTATTATAAATTCAAACGTTAAATATTGATTCCAAATACAAATATTAATATATTACTATTTGGGTTATATGAATCAATATTCTATACATAATAAAAAATCAAGAAATTAATAGATCAAAATCTATGAGGAATATATTCAAATTGAAAACGCTGCAAACTTGGGAAATTGTTGGATCTGCCCCATTATCTAATCCCCCCCCCCCCTTATCTATCTAAACTGTCGGAAAACAAACGAATCACGAAATCTCTATACCTGTCTCTTTTTATTGCACCTAATTATGCGAACCCGCATGGTAGCGGCTCATTAAAAGAAAACTACCAACCCATCACTTCTTGAGTGTCGTAAAGGCTAATGGACTTAGAACTGCACAACCATCGAAAGCTTATAGCGGCGACGGGCTCACCACCTGTCACGCTGAGTGCTGCTTGGTTCTGCTTAGTCTCTGACTAACCCTTAGGGGATAATAGTCGTGAAGCGAGACGGTCTTTCAGAATCGAATCCGTGAACCGGCAGTTTAGATGCTTAGATGTTTAGATGTTTAAGGTGATCCCTCTCAAAACTTCTCAAAACCTGCTACCATCACATTCCTTGTAATCTTTAAAGCAAAATTTCGGCATAGTAGTCATTGGAAGTTACGTATAAAACTTTCAAGGAAAATACTCGTAGTAACTAGCTTCAAAAAACCCATGCGTTCAATTTCGAAAGCAAATCTAGAAGCAACCAGGGTTTACGTGTTGAATACACAGGAAAAAGGAAAACAATTTTTTGTGAATAATGCAATACATTAACAAAATGTTGTCACACTTGTCGCAACATTTCGTAATAGTTATGTGTTCTACTTTAAAATACATATAATAATTGATAAATCGTGTATTTTAGGTGTATCAAGTTTTAGTGGGTATTCTCAGTGCTACTGGGTGAGTCCCACACGTCTACCGAAGACGGCATCTCAGGTTCGTAAATGGATTCCTCAAAAAAGGATATAAGAATATTATCAATAAGGTACTATAGCACACACTGTGGTACTTTAGTGGACAACAATTATGTAGATAAAAAAACCTTAGTGTGTAATTTTTTTCTAAATATTACTAATACATTAACAAACGAGTAATATCTCCGTCATTTGTAACACATCTCCGGCATAGTTAATTATCAGTCATGTAACGTAATACGGTATTATCATGTTCAAACATTGCTCGTTATCCTAATAGGGCAATTGGAACTGGGTCACAAAATGGGAGAAGCCAAAATCTGTGTCACAGACATAACAAACCAAGACCTAATTATTGCAGACAACTGACAAAATTAAAATAACCAAATATTTCTGACTTCAGGACATGTAAACGACAGTGAATCAATTAACGAATCAAATGATGGAACTTTTCCATTTCATAATAGAGTGAAGAATAACTCAATGAACCATGAAACATTTGATCGGGAAGGTTTTGATTTGAAATCTGCAAAGAATGTTAAGCTTGGTTGTGTGAATGATAATGTGTAATAGCTAAGAAAGAAGAAAAAGGCCATACGCATACATATCAAAAGTAGGTAAAGAATTTAAGCCTTCAGACAACAATATAATGGAATACACCCAATCAATAATTTAAAATATATTTTCCAATTATGGGCACAGGTCCTCCTAGCGTGGAGAAGCTCACGAGGAGTATGTGCTAAAGCCACATCACGCTGCGCATTGATTGGACCAACGACTCAACTTGCCTTCAGAAGCCCGAAGGAACTCGAGATTATAAATTTTTTCTAGGCCCTACCAAGTCCTTAACCAAAAAAAAAACATTTAAAATATTATTATGATAAGCTCTTTACTATTCTTTACATAAGTCGCTTCTAGATTTTCTCATTCTCTCACCGAACTGGGTAACACGTTCGTGGTTCAAACTATTACAATCTGTGGTTTTACAAAGCATTCTACCGTTAGCACTTGTGCCAATATTCAGGTAAACAAGTCAATCGATTAGTCTGTGAAATTACTTTTGTCAATACTATTTTCTAAGCAAATAGGATTATTTATCTTAGTACTTAGAAGTCGTCTTCATTTTGCGTTGGCCCCAATTCTGATTATGGTTTGAATTTTTTTGCTTTCTCATTATCGCCTAACACTAACCGAATTAGCACTTAAATATTACACCTTTTTGTGCCTTATACAATGTACACCTCCTTTCTTTTGCCTTTCATTGAATCATCAAGACATTTCATCACTTTTAACAATATTTCGTTTCTGAGTCATCTCTTTATATACCAGTTTCTGCGGGCAGCAGTGTGCTTACAATGTTGTGTTACGAAGCGGATGCAAAGATTAATAATTATTATAGGTAATTGTTATTACTTTTATTTCAATGAATTAATCAGCTTCAAGACCAAAATCACTATTACTAATCAATTGTAATTAAAAACATTTCTCGACACGATAAATTACGTTACTTTGATCCGATTTCTAGAAACTTCAAAAACGTACACGTATATTATTAGTTAAAATTTTACCTTATCATTTCCAGAAATGATTACTTGACGAAATAAAATAAATACGCATTTTACCTTAATGAAACTTGAAACCAACTTGAAAAATATTTCCACGAAACCAGTAACAATAACGAATCTGAATAAATTTATTTACATCCTCTACAAAAATAATAATAGTGCAGCTAACACAAGCAATGATACCTATAGATTGGATCGTTAACTATTAATTACAAAAGATTGGGAGATTATTGCATCAACCTGAATTTGTCCAATAGATGACTCAATGAAATTATTCTTTAATATTAGGGGTTAAAGTATGAAATTGCCGTTTTGTATGGAGATTTTGGGGAAGTTTGCATTTTCCATACTAACATTTTTTCAGATTTCTCCACAACGACAAATCCAGAGATAATTAGACAAGCTTTAGCAATATGTGTGATATCACTCTTCATAAAAAAATATTTATCGTTTTAAGTCAATGCAAATCAAATGATGTATTCGGGAGGCACTTAAAAAGAGTTGTTTCCGTGTTCAATTTCAACACAATGAAACTTACAACAAATTATCAAACAAATCAAAAGAGTTCAAAAATATGGTCTATTTTAAGAGGAGCTAGTTAAACTTAATAGTTACAGACAAAATACTAAGAGAGAAAAAAACGGCAATTTCATACTTTAACCCCTATTATATTAGTACAGTGAGACTATAAGCCTTTTTTATTCGCAACTACAATAAATACCCCTAGATGTAGAAGATCGGATTATAAAGTAATCATCAAAATACAGCCAACGTTTAAAAACATAAGTCAAAATGCTGGAACTATGCTATGGTTTCTTGTCTCGAGGCCATACTACGAAATTTCGTAAGCCGGTGACCATGAAAAGCCACATAAACAACTTACCTGTAATAGTAGAATTATCCAAATAACACCTTCTCCATATAACACCTTCAATGAAAACTGAATCATTTCAATTAATCATTTCAATTAAATAAATAAATAAATAAAATAAATAAATAAAACTTATTTCTTGCATGTTCAAGCAATAAATAAATTCAAATGATTTAGCGATCAATTACGTCGTAAATGTAATATCACATTATAACAATTGGCGTCGTATTGGTGCGAGCACAAAAAATGCACCGCAAATAATAATCCAATCAATTTACATAGTTCGAATTGCCGTTACGACCTCATACATAATTAATGTCTATTGCAAAAAATGGGACAAGATCGAGTTCGTCCGCGAACAGAAATTTGCGGCTATACTGCAGATAGAAATTCGCGGCTATACTGCAGATAGAAAATAATAAAAAAAATAAGATTTTTGAGCTAAATAGATATTATCATTATTAGAAAAGGCACACATACACAGTGGAGAAGACTTAGCAGAAAAGCAAACCCTGGCAAAAGTGCCGAGAAAACGCTAGGCTGATGAAGAAGCAAAATATATATCGTTATTATAGGTACCCTTTTAAATCTAAACTGACACAATTTCTTTAAAAAAATGTAAAAAACCTAACATTCAAAATATTTGTTATCAGAAACTAATTTGCAGCTCTGACAGATCTCTAATATTAAAACGATAGCATGGAACTGGATTTAGCAGCGACTTCTTTGTAGGATAAAAGATAAGGTTGATAACCGCACAAACTGTTCTATAAGAATTAGGATTCAGTATCATTAGAATTTTAACCTAGATGACTCGCAAGTCTTGTGACCAAACACAAATAACAATCTCTCAGCGACCTTTGGGAGTTTCAAGAACTGAGGAAATAGATTTTACATTGAACCGATATAGATGGTTGTATTTTAATTGTTGATCGCAAATTGTTTTCATTATAATAAAGACAACAAACAAACCAATTAAATATAGAGGACAGTTAAGATACCTTTCTATTCAATCAATGCATTTTAATGACATATAATTATAGTTTTGAAAATCCATACTTGTCCTGAAATTCTGGACCCCGAGTCTTGTCCATGAAATAAGATAGGGGATATCGATCATCCAAAGACACCTGCATAACCATCCAAGGGCTTATAGCAGCGATGGGCTCACCACCTGTCACGCTCAGCACATTTGCAGGAGCACTGCTTTATGAAACGCTTTTGCCTAACCCTGACTAACCCTGTCTCTGACTAAACCTTTGGGGACAATAATCGTGATGATGTATGTATGTATGTATATCGACCATCCTATTTATCGTCTACTGAGAAATTTTTGAAACGTGATGGGTTTACAATTTCAACGAAACCCTTAACGAACGTAAAATCCGATTCCGTTAATTTCAATGAGTTATCTTCGTGCAATTTTAAGAAAGAATCTTACAATTTTAATTTAGCTTCATATTGAAAAAAGATGTTTTTCAAAAGTTTCTAAATTTCGTTAAAAATCTAGAGAAAACCAATAAAATTTAAAAGCAATTAAGTTAAAATTATCTGAAACCTCGAACACTAAACACAGTCTCGAAACAATAGACAATTTACCAGGTAAGTATAAAAAGGTGTTGGCATTCAATATTTTTTGCCTAGACTAACGGATTGAGGCAGCTGACCGGACAGCTGTTTCTCTTACAACGCATTGTACTACACAAAGAGTTAGGGTCAGTTTTTTGACCCGTGGTCAGGTTTACCAGAAGGTTAAAATATGGACCAATGGCGAAAACGTATGTTGTCGTGATAATAATATGACAGTTTTCAAATATGAATATAGTTAAATAATCATAGACAATTTAACCACAACATGATGCTGGGATTAGTAAAATGGCGGCTGGCGGCACAGCTAATGTAATTTTCAATTTGCCAAGCAGACGTCATACATTTTCGCGTTTCCATTGACGCTATTGGTCTAGAGTTTACTATTGAGGTTACTATTACTACGGATCAAAAACTTACTCTAAAATAGAACGTATATGTAAATGTTAAACGAACTAAAGCTATTGCTAAAACAATTATACTAAGTAATTATACAATTATACAATTATACTAAGCACTACCATAGAATTAAAATAGCTACTATTAACCTGTTATTGGATAAATTCTTTTGAACGCAATACCTCAAAATTTACCCTCATTGGTTCGCCACAGATTTGGGCAAATTTGGACCCCTTTCAAAAAATTTAAAATATCGATGAATATATCTACTCTACCTCTTTTAAACAAAAATCATGCAATTCCAAATAAAACCTATATAATTTCTGAAATATAATTCTAATTATAAGGAATTTAGTGGCATTTTTATTTCTCGAAGTGTTAGTGAATTTTCCTTCCGCCTGAATATATCAAAGCTGTTACTAATAGAACAGTATTTAAAAAATCCAAATTTTTACAATAATTATTTTTATTGTCAATTTTCCTTTCGAAGCCCAAATAACGATTATGTGTAGGAAATACAGTGTGTAAGCGGCAATCATTACGGGTTATAGGTTTCTCGTCTATTACATCGAGTGTTGTAAAGCTTACATTACGAGTGAACCACTCTTCCATAACAGAGTTATATTATCCCATTTATTAAAGCAAAATTTAACGGCAACCTACTTAGTACTTAACAATGACCTGGCGTAAATACTTGAATCACTGATTGTTGTTCTGTTTATTTCGTTTGCGTAGAATGACTCAGACGAATAGCACTTGTTCTGTAGAATGAGGACAATTCTTTCAAATGGAAAAACTTTGCAAATAAAATAGGACAGTAGAACTATTATTGTTGGATTTCAAACACCAAAAACCACTAGTGACACCAAAAAAACAGAAGTCAAACTACTGAAGTTACACCGTCACCGTCGGCACTATTCTAAAGTTAGTAAACAAAAGAAACACTCACCTTTATTATCCCCATGAAGAATTTTGACCGAGGGTGCCAAACCGAAGGGCGCTTTAGGCACGATCGCGGCGCCCTTGTTCTTCTCGAATAGCGCTTTACGCTCACGAAGCGACATCTCCGCAGGATCCTTAGCTTTAGGGCTACCTGCTTCGAACATCGCAGCTTTCGATAACACAGAACTCCTGTCAACATTTCCATTCAGTTTGGGCGCCAATTTTTTAATCGCGGGCGAGCCTTTTTCGATGACCGGCTTCTCGGCGATCGCCGGCTTTGTTTGTATACAATCACTCGCGTCATTATCGTTTGCTTCGAGCACATTATTCTCTTTGTCTTTATCTAAATCGTCACTGTTGATGTTATTATGCGGCGGTGTTGGTGCCCTATACTTCTTGATTGACGGTTTTTTTGTGACTGGGTTGTGCGGCGTCGCCGCCACCATAGTCGCCATGTCGGGGGCTGGATCGTCACTGGGGGTTGTCGATGCGGGCTTCGGCTCCTGTCGGGCGGGATCGGCGGTTTCCGTCGTAGTGAAATCGTATACGAGCCGCGATTTGCCGGCGGAAACTCGACGGAACCCGTCGCCCTCCTACGATTGGACGACGCCGGTGCAAGGCGCGGGGTGAACACGTGCGTGCATTTCGTTTATTGACACGGTACGGTATAGTTTTGTTAGTGGGCTACAGAATTGGGTTAGCGCTGGGAGAGTTCGCGGCGAAGTTGCATCATGGATTACGCAATGATTCTTTTAATGGCATACTTTTCAGTGAAGAGCGATGTATGTGTTTCATTAGCCGTGGCGAACGGTTCGTCGGGGTAGTACGTTATCGCGCGTAATGAGCGTGTGGCGTGATGCGCGTGAGTCGCGAGCGGCGGCTTACAAACAACTGCGGGCCCTGACACACGTGCGGACAACAGAACTATCACCAACAACTGCAGCGTTTAACCTTTGAATCTTATAAACTATGCAGCAGTGCCGATTTCAGCTAATTAATGTAACGGCAGATCTGTCACCTATTGTACATGTAATTATATTTTGACGCGCAATGAGCTGTAACTTTTGCAATAAGGAAGGATTTCAATTACGACTAGATAGTAACACAAACGCCATCACGTTATCAGTGCTTCTCACTAATAACTGTGTGTTAGAAAAATTTAACATCACGTATTCACTTTTATATAAAGAAAAGAACAACTTGAATCGTGATATTCGTATGTTTATTAAGTTTCTTATATGTTAATCTAGTTGCATTTCGTCATGAAATAAAACTATTGCCGAATCAAGTCCCTGACAGCTTTATCGGAGGTTGTACCCGTAAAGCGTAAAATCTAATACGAGATGACGTTTCGTCCATAATAATAAGACTCGAAGTTCTTTTTTTTTTTTTTAATAGTTATGCAGAAATAAAATTTAATCTATATTCTGCCAGCTCTATATTTTGATAAGTGCAATATGTTAAATAAAAACTCTAGAAAAGTTCGATTTTGTCAACAGGAAAATAAATTGAAGACAATAAAAATTTCCTTATGAACTTTAACTTTACGCTATTATCAAATAATCACCGACCCTTATAGGACAAATCTTGAATAGATTTATTTCGTATTCATTCATACATTTTAACAGCCCTCATCTACAAATCTATTTTATCTTTATCACACAGTTCATCTCCAAAATTGATCTTTGCATTCCAACATAATTTAAAAATATGTGCAGTCTTTGAGTAACTAATGCTAAGAAGTAACAATTTATTAATATGTGTACTTACTGCTTATTTCGAAAAAGAGGTAAGTAATAAGGAGTAAGTATAGTTAGGTTAGCGTAGTGTGGACATGTGATGAGGAGGGATGAATGTCACATTACAAGAAGGATACTGAGCATGGATGTGGACGGACCTAGAGTGAGAGGCGAAGACGACGAAGACGAACGACGAAGACGAAAGAAGAGATGGATTGAATGCGTGAAGAATGATACGAGAATAAAAGAAGTGCATGCTGGGCTGACGAGTAACAGAGGAGAATGGAAGAAGAAGACATGTTTTGCCGACCACACTTAGAGTGGGAAAAGGGCAAGAAGAAGAAGAGAGTACATAACTCGAGTCCCCGAGTCCTAAAGTCTGAGCTCCGACTCGACTGACAACTCAGTACAATAAGACTCCCAAGACTAGAGAACTAAGTCTATATGAGCTCTTTAGCGCGTTCGAGTTGTTTTCCGTTTGGAGTTCCTTCTTAACTCGAGCAATAAAATGTTACTTTTGCGGGATACATTCATTAGAAGCATTTTAATCATCATTAAATATTATTCTAATTTTAACATAAAAAACTCTTTTGAAACTCAAGCTTTTTTAAGATCCAAGTTAAGTACACTGACACCCAGTTGCAGAAACGAACTTTAAAATTTATTTATTGAAGTGTCAAAAGAACACCTTAGCGTAGTTTTACGTTGCACAAAACGACAACAGCACTCTGTCAATGCTAAAGAGACATTAGCTAGAACTGTTTTGTGTGACAACCTTAAATTTAATGAACTTTAAAGTTTTAATGTCTCATTAACAAATGTCGTCCTTAAAAAATCTTTGTGCAACTGAGTGTGAGTCGTGAAAAATTGAGCCGAGTCATGCCGCTACTATACTAGCGGAATTACTTAATTTATTTTTTATTCCGCTAGTATAGTAGCGCCACCTAACGTAATCAAACGAAGGGGTACAAGCAACAATAATAAGTTTTAGACGAAATAAAAACCCATATATGGGAATAACTATCTGTACTACTTAATTTATCTATGGTATAGACTCTTAGAGATAGACGAGTGGGTATAGGTTATTATTATAATTGTTTTATATTTAATCAAAGTTAAACCAACAAGATGACACAAGGAAACCACTTAATACGAGACTGATTCATTTATTTCAAGTTACACGGTAGTTCTCTTCAACTACCTACATATACAAATTATAAGACTATGATCAACCGCGGATTATAAATAACACAATGCCCAATATATACTATTCTCCCCTTTCTAAATACAAGCTATTTTCAATATCTTGTTACATAGTTGCTTATGAGTAAAAACTAATACATTCTAATGATGAAACTACTCCTAAGCTTACTAATGTTTTGATCAAGAGCCATATTCACATCGCGGTTTAGTTTTTATTTTAATCTACACTAAGGTAGCCCAGTAAAGTTTATTGTGAATATCTCTTGCTTCACTGTGCCCGGTGCATGGCAACAGGCTCGCCTCTGTTGTTATATGGTGATTTAAACATATCAGGCAAAATGTAGGTGTTAACTTTGCCTGTAGCTTCAGAGATAACTTACATACAATCACGCCTGTAATCCCCGAAGGGGTAGGCAGAGTCCAAGGAGCACTGTGTTCCTTCAGACCACATTTAGCCATACAAAAATTGGGTTTGGTCAGATCAAAAATCGTGAAAGAGTAGTAAAGTGCTAGCTCATCGCCTACACAATCACAGACCCAGTACCCAATACGCCCTTAGTCGCCTTTTACGACATGCTAGGCAAGAAAAGCAGTTGGTACATTATTTTTCACTGATAAAGACATGATTTAGTAAAGATATGTTATGTTATGTTGTAATAGACAGAAACTATTTAGCTACTAAACATAAAAACACCAGACATACCATAGAGTAAAACACCATCTATAAATAATATTGATCGAATTATGCCCATTAACCAATTTGGTGTACTTAAAGTTGGGCCCACGAATTGTGATAGACGTGCTCTTGCCGCGATGTCATCGACTTTGGGCCGAGGAATTCTTTCAATAGCCCGGCTTATTAAGCGATTTCGAGGTCTTAGTTGGAATATCCCATGCTTTGAATGAAGGATTAATATGAGCGACAAAAGAATTTTGTAAATACACACGTATGTTTAAGAAAAGTTTTATTTTATTTGACATCATAAATAAAACGTATTAGTTTGTTTCTTCTACTTATATAAATGCGTTATCAAAAAATGCAAACTTTTTTATTTGGTAGGCAATCTACGGCATATCTACGACATGCATGACGGTAAGCAGTCTAGCCATTAGATGTTGGCAACACCTATTTGGCGCCTTGACTAACCTTGCCAATAGAAAAAACCCACAAAAAATGTAATTGGTTGCATGTAAGGTATTACTGAGTTCAGGCGATACAAATTCCAGTAACTTACCCGTTATGTCCGACCTAACTCAAAACATGGAATTTCTAGAGATATTTATCTGCAATGAACTTCCTATTAAAGAACCAATTTGCGGTAAACGGCGAGCAAAAACTAATAAATTCATACAATCTATCAGTGGCATATTTTAAAAATACTATTGTCAGAACTTTTCCCGAGTAAGCCATTGTTCAGCATATTCTCGTTTCCATTAAAAACTTGGCTCACGACTTGGCACGGCGACTCCTCGACAAAACCAAATAAATAACCGGCTGCTAGGCAAAGTCATTTACCTCTCCTTTGTCTCAGCACTCGTGTCACATTATGAGAATGTTCTTGTACTTAATTAAATAATGAAATACACGTAGACATAACTAAAGAAAACATTACAGCTAAAAATAGACGCGGATTTGTTTAAACAGTAGGAATTACATCGTCAATAAGGTCAATTATAACATTTATAATCTGTAGATGCAAGAGATATCAGTCGAGGAAAAGAATAAAGAAATTAACGATAATTATAATTAATTTATCATTGGTACTTGGTAGGAAAAGATTCCTTCACAAATGATATTGGCAAAGTTCGCATTGCTGTATTATAGGCCCGAATGAGGAAGCCCACTTTGCCGACGACACGGCACTCAATTTTAGGGGTAGTAGTCTATCTCAGACTCTCCCCAGGCTTCAGAAAGCCATCCATACCGTAGGAGATTGGTTCCGTCGGTGGCGTATAGAAGTGAACGCGGACAAAAGCTTCGCGGCGAAATACCTTAGTGTGACGCTTGACACGGAACTGAATTTCCGAGAAATGTCAAGAGTCACTCGCAACACCCGTTTCTATATGTCCCTTAATAGTATGACTTATTTAAGCCCAATCTTTGCCCACACTGACCCGTCCATCCTCCACAAAGTTCAAGTGATTCAATGCTCCTTCTGCCGCAGGGCTACTAACGCTTTGTGGTTCGTAAAGAATGCTGACCTCCATAGGGACCTAGACCTACCCACCATACAACAACACCTCAAGACTTTCTTTGAGCGGTTTTTTAACCGCAGAAGGGCACTCCAACCCCCTCATTCAAAGCGCTGCGGGTTACGAACCCGCAGTATAGATTCTACAGACCGAAACACGTCTTCACAGACGCTCCCGATCGTTTGTCGCGGGACTGAGATCAAGCTACGGCATCCACACCGTAGCCCCTCACACCCTGTAGAGTAAGCCTTCTGCTCGCACTTATAGGCTCACTGCTCGATACGATCGGCCCATTTTAGTTTCGAATCGCATATCTGACGCACATGCACATGGTTTGAAACGCAAAATGAAAAAAGCTATTTGCCATATATCTAAGTGGTTTAAAAAAGGGTAGTGTCAAATGAGGTTCTATATCGTCCAGAGCGCCTAAGTTGAACAATAAATCCGCATTAAAGTAACACCATATTAGTCGAAGATCCGAGTTCGATGCACCTACAGTCGACGGTATCAATCTCGACCATTTGACCGGATAAAAACTCTGGATATACACTGCTCCGACGGTGAGCGATGCAAAAAATAAGTTCAACAAACTATAACTGATCTTGAGTTATACGATAGCATTCATTTGAAGTACTTAGCTGGTATGGTATATAAAATCAGGGTTCTCTTTGAGTTTATTTACGGGAAATTAATTTAATTAAATGTAAATTAATCATAATTATGTTGAATGTTATACATCAGTCGCGAACGCGAATTTTGATACCCAAATAAATGAGTCACATTGATTACATTATTTAGGTATGGACACAACATAAACAAATACACATTAACATCAACAAAACAAACTTGCTTTATTATAACTCCTAATTGGGGAACACAGCAGTAGAAAAGAAATTACGATTTTTTTACAAACAAATATCTTATAACCGCCTAATAGTAAGCAATAGATGAGTCCATATGTGGAGGTTGCTACGACAATGGAATGTAAAGGTGGCGTAGGCACGATAAGACTAGGCCAGTTTTACCCTCGATAGTGAAATTCTAACAATGCCTATAAAAATATAAAGAAGTATCCAAGAAGTTGCATCCAATAAAGACGAAGCATTACGTCACAGCTATGACGCAAGCGCACCCATCACTCTCTGGTGATACTGTGACGCAATTCATCTGCAAACGCCCACGTGTCATAATAAAGTCGAAGTTCCTGATTAACCGACAGATACCATAAGAATTCTGTTCCGTTGGACAGCCGTTCTCAATGACTACAAAACGAGACACAGTAGAAACATAATATATTGGTTGAGAACGCCGGCGTTCGCGTCGCCCTCGAGGAGTTAAAACTCACACTATTTGTTAAATTATTATTTAGTAAAGTAAATGCAAAGTTCTAAATCACCAGAAAGCGGTACGGGATCCTATGGAGTACGTGGTCAGGAGAAAAACCTTATTTGTACCTACAAATAAATACTAATCAATTAGAACGCTACGCTATCTACTCCAACTCTATAGTGAATACTCAACATTTTAAGTTGATGATCTAATTAAGTACGAAATATTAAAGTTTTTGCATAATAGGAAGTCTAATAATAGTTAGTGGTGACAAATAAATTGACAGGAAGCTTTCGGTGTGGATGTGCGAGAGAACTAACACGTGACGCTTTGAATGTAAATGTGGATAAACGAGTTCAAAGAGAAAGACCGATGAAGAAGATAGTTAGGGGAGTAACAACACATATATTTGATTTAATATAGCATAACAACCAGACTGTCCAACTCATAGTTAATGTCTACAGTAGGAATGAGCGTTAATTCAACAAACTGCTTTTTAAACTGTTTTTCTTATGTTAACGAATTAACGTATTCATAACAGCAACTCCATTTGTATTTATTAACCCGCAAATGTCACCGAACCAGTTAACTACTTATTAACTACTTCTTTCAACGAACGCGCAGTCGCTAACGTCAAAAACCAGTTAAATTTATTAACTGCTTCTTTCAACGAACGTACAGTCGCTAACGTCAACGAACCAGATAAATCTATTAACTGCTTCTTTCAACGAGCGCGTAGTCGCTAACGTCAACGAACCAGTTGAATCTATTAACTGCTTCTTTCAAGGAACGCGCAGTCGCTAACGTCAACGAATCAGTTAAATCTATTAACTGCTTGGTTCAACTAACGCACAGTCGCTAAAGTCAACGAACCAGTTAAATCTATTCCAACGAACGCAAACCAGTTTATAATGTTAACTGCTTTTTTAAGCGGATATCAGTTTCGAATTAGCTATTTCATTTCGATAATGCAAAAATCGTTAACGACTCACATCTAGTCTACAGTCGCATATAATACTTTGTGATATTTGTTCAAATAGGAAAACGCAATGCTAGATTACTGGACCCTGATCGCACTAAATAAGAACGTATTTACTTTATTTAATGAGAAATCGTTTGCCATAGAATGCCTTACACTGTGCGTAGTACACGCTGGTAGAGAAAGTGCAAGTTGTACCCATGTTGTACCACCTTGCACTAAAGCTAAATAATTATGTACTAGTAAAAATCTTTAAGTGTTCTTTCAAAAGTTTTCATCATTGCAATAATGTAAGTAGGTACCTACATATTGAAATTGCTTTATATACATTTTCTAAAACAATAACTTATATCACAATTCTCACATATTGAATTACGTTACGGCAACGAACAAAAACATTGAAATTGCAGACAAAGGCAAACACAGTAGCATCTTATTTACCTGCAATAAGAGCTATGTTCCAATAACAACTAAATTACAGCACAAAGTGCTCGTACAAAGGCCTGATGGCATTTTAACAACAGCTAACACGCCAAATTTAGTTTTAGATTGCAGTTTCGTAAAATTGTCGTTTATTCAAGAAATAATTTACAACAACTAATTTACCTATCTACAGTTAACATAAATTCTTAGAATAGATAAATAATTATGCATAATAAAGAACTTTTCAAATTCACACCTGATTAAGTGTACATTAACAGCATTCTTAGCTATTTTAGCAGCTGACGTGGTTGCTTTTATAGATTCTAAGCACTAACTGTGTAACAAAAAAAAATTAATTCTAAAGCTCACAATTTCACTAAAATATTTATTATTGTTCTACTATTATGACAAGACGTATGAGCTGCTTAATTTGTACTAGTTGATAGGTGTGAAAGTCAGAAGTTTATTAATTCATAAAAAAAATACTAGTTATCTCTATTTAAGGCCTAAAGCAAATACGGCGTATGGCGCATTCCACATTGCAAAAGTTTCAGCAAAGCGCTGAAACAGGCACAGCTGTCAGCTGAAACTATTTCGATCCAATTGCCTGTGAATCAAGCCGTTGACCGGGATTGACCTGCTGACACTGCTATATTCAGAATGGCCAAATATTCTGTTGGTACCTTCTTAACAATTCCATTTTGTGATAGTAGTGATTAGGTCCTTACCTATGAAATTGGTGTTTTGTATGGAGATTTTGGGGAATTCTGCATTTTCCATACTAAAATTTTTTCAGTTTTCTTCACAACGACAAATCCAAAGATAATAATATTTGGCATCTATCATTAGACAAGCTTTAGTAATATGTGTAATATCACACTTCATAAAAATTATTTATCGTTTTTAAATGAATGCAAATAAAATGATGTATTCGGGAGGCACTTCAAAAGAGTTGTCTCCGTGTCCAATTTTAACACAATTAAACTTACAACAAATTATCAAAACAAATCAAAAGAGCTCAAAAATATAGTCTATTTTTAGACGAGGTAATTATTTTTTAGGAATACTCTGAATCTTAATAGTTACAGACAAAATACTAAGAGAGAAAAAAAACACCAATTTCATAGGTAAGGACCCAATATAATAGATTTTGATAAATACGGTAAAAATAATTTTGTTTACATAACTTTGACGACCTTCCTGGTCGAGTGGTCTGTATGCCGGTCTCAAGGCGTCGCCATCTCGAGAGGTTCTGGGTTCGATCCCCAGTGGGGGCAAATGTTTGGGTGACGAATTTTTGAGGCATTTGTTCTCCAGTCTTGGATGTTTATATATATTTCTATATTTTCAGGTTATTTATATGTCTATTATCTATTAAATATATTTATCCGTCTTCTAGTGTCCGTAAAACAAGCAGCATTAGTTGCTTTAAATAGGGCTAGTTGATAGGTGTAAATGTCTAAGGATATTATTATTATTATTATAACTCCATAACCTTTCCATAAAAAATATTTTAACTCTTGATGATTCCTTTCAATAGTACCTACAGGTAACAGAAGAAGTAGTCACAATTTTTTTTTATTTGCTTATATATAAATATAATAATAATAATATCTTCAAACATTCACACCTATCAACTAGCCCCATTTTAAGCAACTAATGCTGCTTGTGTTACGGACACTAGATGACGGATAAATATATTTAATAGATTAATACATACAAATATCCTGAATAAATATAAACATCCAAGACTGGAGAACAAATGCCTGAAAATTCATCACCCAAACATTTGTACCCACCGGGGATCGAACCCAGAACCTCTCGAAAAGGCGACGCCTTGAGACCGGCATACAGACCACTCGACCACAGAGGTCGTCACTACTATAATTAAACTTATTCCAAATATTCTTCTTTTTTAAATCAGCCCAGAAAATGCCTCAACACCACCTGATGGTAAGCAGTATACGTATAAGTCCATTTGCGAAGGATGCTGGCTATTCATTCTGACAAGGGTCGAAATCTCAAAAAATTTACGGGACACCGCATTTGTCACTTTAATAATTGATGTTTACCCAACAGACTTCCCGATTAAACATCGGGAAGTAGCCATTTAATCGTTAATAAACTTTGTTTAATTAACGCTATACCATAATATCTCAGAACATTCACCTCTCCACCAATGTACCTTTTAAACTTCACCAAAGGAAGAGTTGGTTCTGAACCATATGGGTGACTTTTTTATACTACCTTTTGCCCGCGACTTCGCCCGCGTGGAATAGTTACGTTGGGGTAACGTGGTGGTATATAGCCTATAGCCTTCCTCAATAAATGGGTAATTAAAAAACTGAAAGAATTTTTGATATCGGGCCAGAAGGTTCAATAAAACTGTAGAGGTCTGTCGAGACTGTAGAGAATGTCTGTACATAGAATATGGGATATAAAAAGAGGGAAAATACCAAAAATAAAATATTTTTCAATTTTTTTTGTATCTCTGTTTGTTTGTCCTTTTGTACGGGGTAATCTCCAAAATGGCTGGACTGATTTCAATGAAATTTTGCATGGTGATACCTTATATCCCTGGCCAACATCTTACATACTTTTTTTTCCGAAAAACTAAAGGGGATAGTTAAAAAACCATAGTAACGGGCAACAGCTAGTGCATAGATAATTCTGCTGCAAAGCAGCGGTACCTTACCGATTCAAGGTGGTAACCTGTGACATAAGGTGTATTATTTACAGTATAATTATAGTCGGTGATATATACTGTCCCTACATGCAAAATAATGTTAATCTATCTGACTGTTCCATATTGCTACCCTAGACATCCAACAAAAAACTTCTCACTCTCGCAATGTACTGGTCTAATCTTGGTCTGAATGCACCGCTGCGGCGGCTGTGTTCTCCCTATAATGAGATCAGTAATGATGTGGATGCTTTCTCTGGCTCTTTTGATCAATTTAAAAAACAGGTTCCTACGGTGATGAAAAGGTGAAAATGTTATTATACCGATAGCAAAATTTTTCTTTCCCTCAAAGTTATATCTTTTTTTTTGTGTTATTAATAATTTTTACGATGTTCTGTTCATAAATGTTGTGTTTACCTGTAATTGGCCCACATATCAGACTGAAACCCTGTACCAATGTATTTATTACCTTGTTAAATATGTGAGCTGTTGGTGTGCCTAATAAATAAATAGTATACTACAGTACCAGTTGAGGAGCTCGGTGATGTATTTGTTAGTACGATTTGGCTTTCGATATCGACAACAAGCTACCTTTGCCATAGTCAGGTCTTGGATGGGTGCCCAAAACTGTGATCTCAATCTCCTCCGTGCTTCGGAAGGCACATTAAGCCTATTTTGTTGCTATTCCAACCGTTTCCCACCAACTCACATCGGATCAGCGTGGTGGTGTTACGGCCCATACTCCTCATGTAATTGTTTTCATGAGAAACTGTGCCCAGCAGTGGGACGTATGTAGGCTGAGGACGATTCACAGTATAGTTACTAGGTAGACCTAGTAATTCCACTGCCTCTCTTCCCCTTAAAGGCAGAACACAGTACTGTACTAGTACTAGTACTGCAAGCATTGCTACTTTGCAAAGAGTAAGATAAAGGTGCAGAGGACTCAGTAACTTACGAGTCTTCCTATATAGTAAAAGTCTGCAATATGCATGGTACAGTCATTGTTAGATATAAGCTACTCATGATAAATAGCTGACACCGAATATCGCATAATAAGACAAAAATCCCTGTTTTAAAATGATCCCGTGACATGGCACGGAGAGTAAGTCGGTGACGCGCGAATTTAAGTCCTATTTCTTTCCAGATATGTTTGAATGTCGATTGGTAAAGATTTTATGCCTATGCCATACGGTCCCAGGGTGCGTAGGTCTTAATATTTACGGCTCTACGATCGGTTGTCTTGGCAGCATACAACAATACGGGCTTTAATCTCAATACTTGTCAGGTAAAAATGTTACCTAAGTGTTTAGATGAACCTGATGCGTAGAATGTTGATATCTTTTGAAACATTCGTTAAGTAGATATTTTTGGCAATTTATTATCTTGAGTGTCCTGCGTGCTTAGGTGCTGATTGTGCCTACATCTTACTAGATTCTGTATCAAAGCAAAAAAGCTTGCATTGCTGTGTTCCGGCTAGTAATGTAAAGCAGGCAGTGAAATCACTACGACACACGGGCTCATAAGTTAATGTCTAGCTTCCAACTTCCACTTATCATGAACCCTCATGATACCCATGGGAGAGTTCAGCGACAATCTGGCGTAACTGTGACAATGGAGGCGGACACTGAGACAAACAGTGCAAAACCATTAACATCACTTACACAACCAACTTTTATTTTTTTCACTCGTGACAAAGCAGGCTTCGTCGACGCAATCTACTCAGAAAAAGGTTTTTGGCATTGTCAACAATTAAACATTTTAGTGAAATTGTTGCTTTATATTGCTCACACATACTAAGACACAAAAAAATTTGACATAAACAACAAATGAACCTTTCACTGTACATTGTCATTGACCCTATAAAATACTTTTACGATATCCTATGCGTTATAACGACACAATTTACAGTAATTTATCTCACAAATGGCCTATTGACTGACACATCGACAGCGACCATCGCACCCTTCATGGAAACCCATACAAATACCCATTATAATAAAATCTTCACACAATGCTGGTTCCGATACGCCTACTTATTAAGATAAGAAGTTTTTTATTTTGATCTTATTACATTTGGGTTTACGTAAATAAAATGTATTACAAGTTTGTGGTACTGTTGTAAAGGTAGTCATGTATTCGAATAAGTAATATTATTATTTGATTTTTATATATAAACGATTTATGTTTATGATTTTGAGGATGTTGCTTATACAAAACTTAATAATTATTAAGCACGCAAGCACTCTGTTTACGTGTCATAACAATGCACGACATAAAACGTAATAAACACTGCTTGGGCAAAACAAAGACAATGCACAAAAATATAAGCCAAGTCGACGAAAAATAAAAAATGTATAGGGATGGCATGAAATATCATTATTTAATTTATTAGATATATTATCAACGTAAAATTAAAGATTGAATTAAGAAATTTACCTATAATTGCTATGATTTTATGAAACAAGCAGGACATAATAGAAAACCAAAATGGTATCTAACCAATCCAAGATACAAAAATGAATATTTCTAATAGAAACGAATTCAAAGTTTTACTGTATAATATAACTTCTGCATGGATAGTTTTTTTTAGTAAAGGCAATTTGAAGATATTTATGCGGATAAGAATAAAGAGGTGGAAAAAGATTGGTCATTGGAGATATCCAATTTCCTTATATCATTGCTATACTAGAGTCAAGTATATAATCTCTATACCTTTGATACAACACAATAATATTTTAAGAACCCGATTCAACCCTACGTCTGCAATGAATGCGCCCGCGCAGATACGTGACCTTGTACCGATTCGGGGACGAAGGGTCTGCGGCGACCACACACGAACCTATAAATACGACCGTTAAATATAAAATCACTCGTAAAGGGCTGTTTATGTGCATCGTAAAACAAAATGTTTAGTTTGCGCTCTTTCTTCTATAGAAAATACTGTTATGCAATTCGTTGTGGATTTCGGACAAAGCAATTCTTTTGTTTGGCACATGATTTTATTGCAAAAAAAATGGCATATGGAGATTTTTACCCGGAAACATCAAGCCCTGATAATATAAAGTTTTATGACGTTCGATGTGCGGCTGACACCTAAGAACTAAAGAAAATTATTACATATTTTCCAAGAACTTCGCCATGGATGTTGCCATTTTTAGGGTTCCGTCCCCAAAGGGTAACAACACGGGATTTCATGAACTGTGACAGTGAAACAGTTGAAATTTTTACAGATGACGTATTTATGTTGATGAAATACATAATCTCGTCATCGTCGTCGTCGTCTCGTCATCATCTCGTTTCTGTTGATGATGTGTAACAACAAATACTAATAAGCAGAATAAGATATTTATTATAAAAATATATTAATTACAATTTTAAAAAATCACGTTTGTGTGATTTTTCCAACACACTCAAATTACAAAAATGGATTTTTTGCATCAAAATGCGCGCATTGTGTATCTAGGTGTAACATTAAAACAAAACGTTATACTTTCATACGAAACGCCCAAAGTGCTTTGTGCAACTCATCCATGGTGTCTGACGCGTCGCGAGTTGCAAAACTACGCCGTTTTAGTTAAGGCAAAGAAACGGTTCCAAGTATGCAAACTAGCCGATGTATGTACAAAAGTTGCGTCAACACACGCATAATGTTTGTTACAACAGTCGTTCCATTGTAGTGTTAAGCATTGTGCTAAACTCGTCGGAGAAGAAACTGATGATAAGTCAAGAATTTTTGGTACATAACGCAATAAAAAGTAAGTAATAGACGCATAGTGTATTACAACAGTTTCGCCGCCTGTTATTAATTACCTATGAAATTGCCGTTTTGTATGGAGATTTTGGGGAACTCTGCATTTTACATACTAACATTTTATCAGTTTTCGTCACAACGACAAATCCAGAGATAATAATATTTGGCATCTATCATTAGACAAGCTTTAGTAATATGTGTAATATCACACTTCATAAAAAATATTTATTGTTTTTAAGTGAATGCAAATCAAATTATGTATTCGGGAGGCACTTAAAAGGAGTTGTGTCCGTGTCCAATTTTAACACAATTAAACTTACAACAAATTATCAAAACAAATGAAAAAAGCTCAAAAATTATGGTCTATTTTAAGGGAGGTAATATTTTTTTAAGAATACTTTTAACTTAACAGTTACAGACAAAATACTAAGAGAGAAAAAATACGGCAACTACATAGGTAAAGACCTATTATATGGCGACTAACTTATTATAGGCAACCCGCATTGGGCCAGTGTGGTGGTGTTACGGCCCATACTCCTCATGTGTTTCTCCCCATGAGCAAGGACTGTGCCCAGCAGTGGAACGTATAAAGGCTGAGAACAATAACATATAGTTTCATTACCACATCTCATTACCTAATTACCACTTTGCGGATAGAGGCGTAATGACTGTTAGGATTGTCTCTAAAAATGCATATTCACATTTTATATGTATATGAATATTTTCACTATCCGTAATCATTAAAACTTGCCTCTTAAGGAATAGGAGTTAAGGCTTCTTTTGCATGAATGAAAATATTTAGAGTGAAAAATTCAAATAAAAACTTTTATTCGCGCTAGTATAAATATCGGTTTAATAAAGTACATACTAATTAAACTTAATTATTCAAGGATAAGTAGACCATCACGGGAAAGGAAACCGTCAAGTCATATCCTACAGACACATAGGCACCAAGCTATAAGTTTGTTATCAGCAATGTTGCCGTAGATCAGATATCACCGGCGTTTAGTATGCGGCGCGCGCGCATACAAATTGTTGATTCGCCGTGAGGATAATCCGACATTAGACGCAATGAAATACGTGGAGTGGATAACACGAAAATAATTTTATATTAAATATTGAGCTATTCGACACTAGTCTATAACGTCTCACTACTGGGCATTGACCTTCGGGTGCGGGCTGTAATATCTCTGCGTTGGCCCAATGCGGGTAGGTGTCCAGAAACGGTTACAGTTGCGACTGGATCCAATGGCTTAACGTGCCTTCCAAAGCAAGGAGGAACTTAACATCACAAAGATTTCAAGGGCAAACGAAAAGCGAATAGTAGCTTCGTTTACAATATTGAAAATCAAAGAGTATGAACTACTACGCTACTGAGCTCTACTATTAAGCTATTGCTACATTTTATAAAAAAACTAGCTGTTGCCCGCGACTTCGACCGCGGTTACTGGTTTTTAACTATCCCACGGGAACCCTAAAATTTTCCGGAATAAAAAGTGTATAAAATGTTGACCAGGGATATAAGGTATCACCATGCAAAATTTCATTGAAATAGGTCCAGCCATTTTGGAGATTACTTCGTACAATTACAAACATACCTTTTTTGGTATTTTCCCTCTTTTTACATCCCCTGGCTTGGTTTTAAGCATTTCTTTTCTATGAACATAGAAAAGAACTGCCATTCTGACAGACATTCGACCTCTACAGTTTAATTATATGTATAGATGTGTGATCGAAGATTTTGTAACAGAAAATCAAATCACTCAAAAATTCAATAGTAACGTAGATATATATGATAAAAACATATCTTATTAGATATTTTTATTAGGCTACAATGGTTCAGTTGTAAGTTCAGAATTTTTGTCGCGTATTCGGAATATATAGTTTAGTTTATAACATTCGGTTTTTATTTCACGTATCAACATTACATGCGTGTTGAAGAAAATATTTAGAACTCGGCGACTCCATTCCACTCTGAGAATTCAAACCATTGGACAATGTCTAGTCAGTGGGGCACGCGGTTACAAAGCGTAGGCAAATTTGAAAGCATGTACAACATATTATAACGACGTAATAATGAAATTGAATATTATAGTTGCAAATTCAAGGACGATTGCTTGTTCGTTCGATCCGTTAAAGAGGAATTTGGGTATTCTCAAAGGAAGAGTAAATAGTGTAACAAAGCGCTATATCAGTATTAGCGACTCTTTGCTGTTATTGGGCTCTTCTCTGGACATTTCCTCTTTGTTTCTGTTTTTAAACTAACCTTCTGTCTCCTTATTTTCATTGATTTTAGTCTCCAATTATATTCCCATCGGAGTCAGCGTCTAGAGCGGTTGGCTTGACGCAAACTATTACATAAATATTATTGAAAAACAGTAATAAGTGATAATAATAAAATTATAATACGAGTAAATAATCAGTATCGATATTAATTGTTCAAGTTTCAATAAGTTTACGAAGGCGCTATTGTAAGTAGCCCTACCTTTGATAATATCTTAAAGTTTTATATTCAGTGATTTGTAAAATTTACCTTTTTTATAAATTGTTTCAGTGAGCCTTAGTTTTTATTAATAAATATTCAACAATAAGTGACGACACAAGACTTTTATTATCTCCGGCACCCACCACGTCACAATAGGATTTATTTGAGGGTCACATAGTTCAGTAGCTCTATTCTCGTTAACCGATGGATTGGTCGTTTTGTTTAGAAAATGGGAGGGGGGGGGGACGCGGGGTATGCCACAGTGCTATCAAGTGGACAGTCTGGTTATTTGCCAGATGTTGAATAGAAAAGGGCAGTAGGTACTACCTTATAAGTAGTTAAGGTTAGTAGGTAAAGAATATACTCTATAGAAAACATTTTAAACCATTCGTCAGTCAACCAGTCTTGTAAAGACTATAAGGCTTAAAGCCTTATAGT
This sequence comes from Parapoynx stratiotata, assembly GCA_910589355.1. Lineage (NCBI taxonomy): Eukaryota > Metazoa > Arthropoda > Insecta > Lepidoptera > Crambidae > Parapoynx > Parapoynx stratiotata. Next base: position 7,760,315 of record OU342482.1, read on the forward strand.
CTTTACAAGACGTCTATCTCTCTTATTCTCTTTCGTCTCTAATCAACAAATCATCTTATTATTTTTGTCTCATATGATATTTTAAACATTTCATACTTCATTGGCCTTATTCTTATTTTACGTCCATCTACATCCACACAAAACATTGTTCTTGATATGAACCATCATATTTTATCACCGATCAGTACCACGCTAATCCATTGCACTTAATCTTAATCTTTATAAGATTAGATCTTACTTTCTCTTCTCAACTGACCGCAACGATACAAATAAAGTATCAAATTATGTCATTACATAATGATCTCTGTGTGTTACACGTAGAGTCTTACATAGGTTGAAACTTATAATAATATTGTTTGTGTATACTTTAAAAAAACTTATCTAAGTCTCTGAAGTATACACAAACATTATCAATATAAATACGCATTTTTGTTTGTTCCTAGTTTGTGTGCCATTTCTTACTATTGTATTATTATTGTATTTATGAACGTTTTTCCTATTTTTTTTATTATTTCGTAATCAAACGATGCAACTTCGCTTTGTACAAAACATGCGCAACGTCATAATTTTAACACCGACACCATTACCCAATCATAGGAAAGCGATGAGTTAGTTAAACGTAGTTTCGTATCAAAAAATTGTGGAAAAAAATTACATTTTCATCAAATGAAAAGTCACTTTTATACCACATGGTAAAGCAAATTAAGATAGTATATTTTATTAAAGAATAACCTGATAAACAAAATAACTTTAGAATTATTAATAGCACTTATTTTTAAAATAAATAATATTGATGGGTCTAAGTAAGGTCCTTAAATTAAACTACATGTAGATAAAAGATTATGAAAGATTGTTGTTATTGTTTATGTCTATTGTTTATTGAAATGCAAAAAAAAACTAATAAAATTGAGTTTAAATGCCCAATTTTTTAAAGATATATAGTAGCTTACGCTTACGATATATAGTAGCTTGTAGCTTACGAAAGACCAGCCAATAATATTTATTTCAATAAAATTATTATAATTTTTCAATATACTTTACCAATTAAAAAAATATATAAATATTACTTACCTTGCATAGAATCAAATATTAATCGTCATCTTTTTATATATATCCAACAGAATTTATGTATATCTTCCTTGTTTCTCACAGTCAGTTAGAAATATAAATGTAAATAATATGCGAAAATCGCCCTTATGTCTATGTACTTACCAGTTCTGCTACTATTTCTTTCTGCAGTCGTTGACACTCGTTCACAGAGGGTTTCGTAAACGTACGACTGCTGTACGGTTTTGAACTCTAAAACAATAGTAACAAGACTCTAAATACTATAGCTGCAATAATATTGATGCTGTCAAGCTTAGCGTTCCGAAATCTTATTAGCTATAATACTAGAAGACAGGCCCGAGGCAAAAGTTATGGGTCATTTAAACCACCAGATAACCTTAGGACATTAAAAAATAAGATTCAGCACTATGCCGTCAACTGAGTGTAGGTGAAAATTCAAAAGTACAAATAGAGGGAGTACATTTTGGTCAATATATTTTTGTACAACAATCTTACCATCAATCTTACCACCATACTTAGATCCATGAAAAATAATACGATAACACGTAGTGGTAAAATAGTGTAGCACAAAGTCGTGAAAATTTTTGATTTTCCGATGATTTTCAGGGTAAATTTGATTGTGTACGGCATCGGTTTCGTACAGTTTCAATACCTCTTCTTAATCATTATTTCGCAATGCCGTACAAAAATTGTGCGACAGGAGGGACAATCGCGGGTTGCTACTTTTGACTCACCTGCACTCAGTTGGACAGCTTACCGGTGACGGTATAGGGTTGATTTCAAGGTAAATATTATTTTTCTCATTAGTGACCACGCTTTTTTTTTAGAGAATATTATAATATTATTGATAATCGTCAGGGTGGGTAATCGCGAGAAGACTAGTACCTCTACAGAATGTATCTATTGATCGATATTATTTTCATAACATTGTCTAAAATAAACGTAGACTCTAATGAAGAAAAACTCTAACTCAAATCCTTTATTCAGTTTTGATATGTTCATACTCCTATGAATATCAAATTACGCCAACCGTTCTCCAGCTACCAAGAGGCCTTGTTCTGAGAAGAACGGGCAAGAGACTCAGCAAGTTGTTTCCTCCCTTTACAATATTAAAAACCAATAATGTTGAAATCGACCCTATAATGCTGAATCTTATTATTTAATGTTCTTCTATCTTTTTTAATAGGTCTTCTGGTGGTTCAAATGACCCATAAATGTTTATCATGGGCCTGTAGTCTATACGTTATCATTTGCCTTTCTGTAAGCATAAAAACAGTAAAACTGTTATCATTAGGTTTTATGTGTTTGGGGTTTAAGGCAGGTCCCTTGCAGGAAAATTTTATCGAGATTTAAAACTAGATTTTGTCATTTTGTGACATTTCAGCCATACTAGAATTGTCAAAAAATTACTTAATCTAGTTTTAAATCTCGATAAAAATCCTGCAAGGCGCCTTAACGGCCGCAATCAGAGACGTCATTTAAGCTAATGTTCCATTAACGAATTTAAATTCGTCTTTAAGCTAATTAAAATAAGTGTAAATTTTTTACATAAGTAACCATTAAAGATAATGAACGACTCTGAGTACGGCAGTATGTGATTTTGGACTTTATTAACACGATATAGAGATCAAATTCTAATAACATTAGTTTGTTTTTGTGCGATATAAATGAAGTGATAAGAGTAAGACATGAGACAGAATGCACTTGCACATAAACTTAACTACTATAATTTATTTGCTAGAATGCGGGGATGTGAACCATATCAAATGCAAAGCACTTCCAACCACTGATCCAAAAGGAATTTCGCTCTACATACAATCAAGTTGAGAATGAGCTGCCGAGGCTTTCCCTTTTCCCTGAAGACTACAGCATGATACTCTTTTAGACATGAAAAATTATTTAAAGGCTCGGTAGCTCGCCAGCGGTAGCACCCTCTCAGTCCTATAATGACTCACGATATGACAACACAAATAAACTTCGAGATGGCAGGAATTCAAGATATTTGTGACAAATATCTTGAATTCCTGCCATTGTGTTGTTAAAGGTTTTATTGTTTTGTCATATCGGATACTGAAGCCGATTCTGTAAGCACAAACTTAAAATAAACTCAACTCAATTGTGTATCTTACTTTCTCTAACTGTATGGAGAAGAAAGGGATCTGACAGCACTTTAAAAAATGTTGTTTATTTTTGCTTACGGAATCGGCCTCATTAATTGTAAGACATTCCAGAGGAGTTCCAATAACGTCCATCTTAGGTCTTATATACGATTAGCACCTCAATAGTATAAGAAATCAACAGCCAAAGGTAGTCACTAACCTGTGAAGCCTTAGCCGTTGTATGCAGTACCTTGTTGATGTCACCAAGGGAGTGTATCGAAACCTCCAACGTCGATGCGTCATGTTTAACTTGCTCTGTCTTAGTTTGCTTGGTCGTTTTCTTTGCGGGCTCAGGATGCTATAATAAATACAAACACTTGTTGTTAGATAGTTTAGATTTACGTAATAAAATGGTGTTTGGATAAATTTTCTCGTGTTAATGGAACATGAAGTCAAATGTCAATAACTCTAGACATTATGAATACACTCAATAGTGTTGCCATCAACTTGATATGGAATTTGATATCTTGTAATTAGCCAATAAATTATTTATCATCTCAGCTAATGTCCGGTCCCGTGTTGGTCCGGGACACAAAAGAATGCGCCAACTGCTTTTCTTGCCTAGCATGTCGTAAAAGGCGAGTAAGGGCGTATTGGGTACTAGGTCTGTGATTGTGTAGGCGATGAGCTAGCCACTTGTTACTGCTCTTTCACGATTTTCCATCTGACCAAACTCAATTTTTGTATGGTTAAATATGGTCTTAAAGAACACAGTGCTCCTTGGACTCTGCCGACCTTCGGGGATTGCAAGCGTGATTGTATTTATGTATGTCAACTAATTTTTTCGATTTTTTGCAATACTTAGAAGATTTCCATAATGTTCTGAAGAGTTCTGGTTTAGAGTCGCGCAATCTTATTCACTTTATCTGATCTCATATTCCATTCAAATCTCACGTCTCGTCTCGTCTCGTCTCGTAAATACACGAAATGGAAAGTGACAGGTATAGAGATTTCATGATTCGATTGTTTTCTACAGTTGTAATAGAGCAGTGTATTGCGATCAATATAATCATTTATTGATAAGTCAGGGCCTTTAATACATATTGTACTTCTCACTAATTATTATCTATTATATCATTTTGGATTTCGATCAAAAACAAAACAACCTTCACCATGACTAGGCCGTGGCGAATCCAGTCACCCATCCAGTGACCAAAAATTTGTGATCTCGTTATTGCAGGCCGTTATTGCAGGCCGTTATTGCAACCGTTCTACCCACCAACGAGCATTGGGCCAGCGTGTTGGTGTTACGGCCCATACTCCTCATGTGTTTCTCCATGAGGAAGATCTGTGCCCAGCAGTGGGAAGTATTAAGTTGAAGATCTGTTACCCTAGATCCAGAACATAATGCCCATTGATACGAAGTTCTTCAGTAGAGACTGACACTTGGAAAGCGAGGGACGTTGCAATAAGATGGGACTACGATATTCGTAGGTTTGCTGAAGTGGCTTGTGCGAGTGGTGTCGGACATTAGGGGAGATACCTATGTCCAGCAATGCCAACTTATATACTTATTGTAGGTCCTTACCTATGAAATGGTGTTTTGTATGGAGATTTTGGGGATGTCTGCATTTTACATACTAACATTTTATCAGTTTTCTTCACAACGACAAATCCAGAGATAATAATATTTGGCATGTATCATTAGCAGTGGTCGGAGTAGGTATATTGAATTAAGGTCACTGACATCAAACGTATATGTTAATATGGATACGCCTCCGGGTTTCCGGATTATTATGATAAAAATACCGAAACATCGAAATTATTACATGAAACTAGTTAAAAATGTATCAATACTCTCAACGCTATGCTGCTAGTGGCGTAGATGGCCAGAATTTAATAGTAAAAAAAATTGGTTGCCTGTAAAGTCGGTATACGGGCGAAAGTTTTACGTGACAACGACTTTGAGTGGTAAAATAATTTTAATGTGAATATTCATTCGTATAGTAGGAAGAAGGATGAAATAATAGTAACAATTTAAAACATTTATTTATACAAAGAATTATATTTAAAACATTAATTTATACAAAGAATCTCGCACTGAATTTCATATATCACCGCCTAAGCGAAATAGAAGCGCAAGACATGAACCGGTGTGTATGCCTATCTCTCTCACTCTCTCTCTCGCTCTGTCTCTCTCGCTCTTAGGCGGGCTAACCATGCCCGAGTGGAAGGGACGCGTGCCTCTCACTCGCTCTCATTGTGAGCGCATAACGTGAGCGGAGCGTAACGTAGTTTCTTGAAGTGTCACCCGGCAAACCAATTTATAAGACGTTGTCACGTCAAAAATGACTGGTGTATAAAAACCTTGTTGTAGTAAAAGTGTTGGAGTAAAAGCCTAAGCATGTATAAAATGATATAATAATAATATTCATTTCAACACACGACATCCGGCAAACAGGGTCTTTTGTCCTCTTATGTCTATGCTCAACGCATCTGACCAATTAGAATCAAGTATCCTGGATGACTCAATGACTGTTTGTTCGAAAACAATGCGCTCGCACCGACATCCAGACCAAGTGGCTCACTCACTTATTTCGGTTCGTGGAGTGCGCTTATTTTATGTGTTGTGAATATCTTGACTTGACCCTGGCTTGTGTACTGTCTTCTGAAATCTACTTAAAACGACGAATTTGGCTTATAACTACGGACATCGATTTATTACTCTTGGATTGGGCCCATTTGAAGTTGTTTTTGTACGGGTAAGTTTTAATTATTTTCACTATTTAAGAAGGTTTTAGAACTTGGAAACAGTTAAAATATCACTTTATAGCAATCATCATAGCGCATGAGAGTCCGGTACGCACACCGCAGGGCTATCACCGCTTCAGTTAAAAAAATCACTTTAAATGAAACAGAGTTTCATTATCGAATTTACAGTTGTGTATGTATATATTGTAAATTTAAATCATTGTTTTAGGTGACATATAAATAAATATGGCAAAGGTCAAGGCTGAAACAGTGCTAAAGTGGTTATTGCACTATCCTGAGCTACTTTACGATAACGCTAGTGGCACTATATACTGTACAAAGTGTGAAAGTCATTTGAAAGCTGTGAATAGAGGCAACATTACCAAACACATTGAAGGCGCTGTACATCAAGGAAAATTTAAGAGACCGCAAGAGGAATTTTACTTCGACCTCATTAAGTTCCTGATTCTATGCAATATTCCTTGGTCGCAAATGAAAAATCCAGCGTTCAAAGAGTTTTTTCAGAAATATATGTGCAGTACTTGTTGTTGCGTTTGTACCAATCGTAAAGTGGTTGACGAATCACAGTTACGAAAAGTTTATTTGGAGAAGTTTTATAGGAATAAAATCAATTCGATTTATGAAATTAATAAAAATGAGAAACTATGGATATCGCTGGATGAGACAACAGACATTTTTGGTCGATACATAGTCAATTTCCTAATAAAACCATTGCATCCTAGTAATAGTGCAGGCCGGCCTTATTTGATTGCTTGTAAAATGCTAACAGCAGTAAATGGACAAACAATAACACAATTTGTACTGCAATGTCTAGAAAATTTATGGCAAAACACTTTTGAAGCGAAAGTTGACAATATTTTAATGCTTTGCACTGACAGTGTCGCGTACATGCTATCTGCAGGGCGAAATTTAAAACATTACTTACCTGAAATGAAGCATGTGACATGTTTGGCGCACGCTCTTCATCGTGTAAGTGAGCAGATAAGGTCAGAATACAACGATATTGATATTCTAATATCAAATGTTAAAAAAGTATTTTTAAAGGCTCCTAGTAGGGTAAACATTTTAAAAGAAAAATATCCTGACTTACCGTTGCCTCCGCAACCAGTCATTACCAGATGGGGTACTTGGTTACAGGCAACATCTTACTACGCTCAACATTTAGATAAAATAAAAGAAGTTTTATCCTGCTTGAGCAGTTCTGATGCTATAGCCATACGAAACGCAAAAAACATTTTGGAAAAACAAAATTTAGAAAATGATTTAAAATATATCGAAGAAAATTACTCTATTATACTACTAGCCCTAAAAGAGTTACAAAAACAAAATTTATCTCTAGCTGATTCACTTTTAGTATTTGATCAAGTAAGGGCTACGCTTAACGAGTGCAATAATAAGAATATAAAAAATAAAATAGAATCAGTTATGGAACGAAATCCAGATTTAGATACAATTAGAGAATACAGCGAGAGTATTGAAAAAAGCGTAGCAAATAATCAGAAACTTTATTTCCAATTCGCTCCATTGACATCTACAGATGTTGAACGATCATTTTCCACTTACAAATGGATCTTAGATGTTAAAAGAAATAGCTTAAAAATCGAAAATATTGAAAAAATTATAGTTATTTATTTTAATTGTATAGAGACAGAAAATCAAAATGTAGAAATTGTAACCGATGAGGATTAAAAATAATTGTTTTTAATAAAACTGTAATAATGATTATTTGTATTCACAATAAACAATTTTGTTTGCTTACATATGGTTTTTTATTTTATTACTCTATTTACCAAATTTTTGGAAACTCCGGTACATTCCGGAAGAAATGCATGTCCATGTTATGATATCATGACGCAAGTATCTAAAATCAATATACCTACTCCGACCACTGATCATTAGACAAGCTTTAGCAATATGTGTGTGAACACGCTTGATAAAAATTATTCATCGTTTTTATGTTAATGCAAATCAAATGATGTATTCGGGAGGCAGTTAAAAATAATTGTCTTTGTGTCTAATTTTAACACAATTAAACTTACAAAAAATTATCAAATTAAATAATACGAGCTCAAATATATGGTCTATTTTTAGAAGAGGCAATTATTTTATAAGAATGTTCTGAAACTTAATAGTTACGGACAAATTGCTAAGACAGAATAAAAACACCAATTTCATAGGTAAGGACCCAATATTATCATCATGCCATTTTACCGCAGAACGTCCCACACTACGTATCTCGAGTTGCGGTCTCTACCGAAGAACAGTCAGAAGACTGTCAACTGTTAATTATATTTATGGTACACCAGACACCACCACGACGACACTACCACCATACGAATTTGCAAGCTGAAGAGGCAGTGTACATACATACATAAAATCACGCCTGCAATACCGGAGTAGGCAGAGTCCAAGGAGCACTGCGCTCCTTAAGACCACATTTAGCCATACAAAAAATGTGTTTGGTCAGATGAAAAATCGTGAAAGAGTAGCAACAAGTGGCTAGCTCATCGCCTACACAATCACAGACCTAGTACCCAAAACGCCCTTACTCGCCTTTTACGACATGCTAGGCAAGAAAAGCAGTTGGTACATTCATTCCGGACACGGGACCGTCACAGAGGCAGTGTGTTGGTCATATTAACCGTGGAACTGACGACAGTTGAAGACACAGCGGAAAACGAAGTGGATATAATATACGTACGAAATTATGATGTGTCAGATCATCTTCCCAGTTGTTTATCTGGTCAGCGAGTGCAGCTAAACGCCCAAACTTCTTACCCTCCGGCTTGGCTTGTCTGACCTCTTGTTTTGGGGGTGGAGTGCCTGCCGTAAACTCCTGCTCCGTTCGGTGGATGGGTGAGGACAAGTTCGGAGAGTCTGAAATATATAACATAGCATATTAAGGATAGAATACGCTGGAAATGTGTCGAATACACAGAGTGGAGAAAATGGTGTACACGTGCAAGTGGTCGCCAACTCGATGTCGTCTTCTGTACAATTTGACGACGTTCCTATACTACTGAGTTAAAATACAACTATAGGACAGTTCAATATGAAAATCAAATAACTTACCCTGTGTCCCGAATAAAGACATATCAGGCATAGTCATGTGTGGAAATGTGAACACATGTGAGATTTTATTCACTTCTATTAGAAGTCATTTACTGTTTTTATTGTATGCATATTTTTGCATGTGACTGTACACAGGTGGTAAGCCAATAAAGACCTACATATTTATAAAATGTAGGCCTCATTTTTGATACTTGATTTTAAATTTCATGCATGAAAATCACATACAAAAAAGTTACTACATAAAAAAAATGTGAAATTAAATTATTCTGATCAACACATGCCTAATCATCATATTACATCCTATGTATTTAAGTGACTGTTAAATAAAATTTCATATTATCAATACAGGATGTATCTGACAACTAACTAATGATAAAAATGTGCTTTTTTAATTATCTTGGTGAATTAACATTCCAAGTTACAACATGAATACAATTAGAAATGAACATTATATTGAAAATCTTTTGGCATCAATTTACTAAACAACTCATTCCAAAACATAGTCCAAAATAAAAATTGCTTTGTAACCGTATGTGTAACTTTGTCCATATTTTGGTATAATTCCCAGGAAATTATGAAGTAAAAGTTCTCAATGGTACAGGCGACTCCAAAAATATGTAACCACTTTTGACTAAATGACTCTTATAAGAAGGAAATAAAGATTCATTTGAACTCGACAGTACATTGAGAACATATTTGTTATGTAAAATTTATGGATTTGTTTTATAAATACTGTGATTTGATTGATTTTGTGATTTTGATAGGACATACCTGAATACAAGTTGCCAAGCCTATCCAGTCTAGATTTGAAGTTGGTTCGGAGTCCAGACCTATCTGACTTCTCTGTTTCATGTGCAGCTTCCAAAGGCATCTTCACTTTATCCTCTGAAAAAGAAATTTAAAAAAATACCATTATAAATATTTACAAACATATCTATCACACATGTATTCTGGAAGGCAGAGGCACATAAAACAGGACATGTAGATAATCTTACACATTCCTGAATAAGTAAGATGAAGTTTTATTTAATAAAAAAATTTAATATCAAACTATACCACTCAAAACGAAGAACAGATAACTTCGAAAAATTTTCACCTCCTATATTCCACAGTTAACAAGCAAATGAACCTTTGGATATTAAGTCAGACAAACAAAAGGTTCCTACTAAATTTGCAGTAGCCACAGGCAATAAATTCTGAGGAAGTATTACCTAATTTGGATGACTAATATTATTTGCTGTACAATTGTTTAGGGATAATGTTAATGAACTTTTGGAGTCACTACCTGCATAATAAAATGAAGATAAAATTGTTGTGAACTTGTCTTATTTATTTACAATGCTTATGGTACAGTCACGTGAAGAAATATGTATACACTTTTGACAGTTAGTGACTCTTATTGGAAGGGAATAAAGACTCAAATGTAAAATGTGTATTCAAAATTTTGCATGTGACTGTACATAAAATATGACCGAAATTGAAAGATTTAAATCTTGATTAATTAGATACCAACTCTATATTAACTGAATGTCTTATTAGAAAAAATTGTGCTGTCTTTGCACAAACATTCCCTGCAACAACAATACTGAATAAAATTAATATTACAATATACCTTACTAAAGTACAAAGAAACTGGTCTTAAAGTATATGTATTGTAATTTTAAACTAGCTGCTAGTTTTTAATTTACCGGATTATGACCACTTGATGCCCTAAGCAATCGTCACTATTGGGCACACCATTCCTTTCTTTAAACTGATAGAATATCCAATAACCAATAAAGTAAAATTCGAAGACGTTTTTGAAATAATTTAGATGAATTTTTCATACACTCATTGAAAAATAGGCTTTCATAACGGCACTAATCAAATCGCGTAACTCCGCTTGTTAGGCGATTTGCTCGCGCTGTTGCGTCCCTTCAGCGGGCGCAACCGCAACGCGCTATGGCATTGAGGGTCTTCAGAGGATATACACTGCACGGTGTCATAATCGGCGGCGTGCATAATACCCGGAAACACCCATTGGAACTGGCCGCCCACGTTCTTGCGGCGTCGTCGACTGTCAAGCCGCCGCTTTAAGGGTCAAGTGGTCAAGGGAGCTCCAGGAACACTCTATGGACCGGCCTTCGGTACTCTTCGCAGGACTTTCCGAGGCCATGAGTCCTAACCTGACACTTGTACGAAACGGCGGCATGGATCACTCTCATATACCACCTGGTACAGATTCTCAGCAGCCGAGTCTGTTTCGGCAGCTACCTGAACCGATCGGGCAGAGAGATGACCGCAATGTGCCACCACGGTGCCAGACGAAGATACCCCAGCACAACCTCGAGGTGTTCACTGGGTTCTCAGTGCGGCCAGCTCACCGCCGCGATCGGGGACGTTCTCTCTCCAAACGGTGGCGCATCGTGTTGGGGAGCGAGGCGTCTCAGGACGAGGTAAATTCATTTTGCGTCGACGACATGACGCAGAAGTAGGCGACGGAGCGGGTCAGGGAGGAAGAACCCGGGTCGACCTGTGCCGCCGCATTAGGGTCGGCAAAGAAGGCGGCAATTTCCACGCCTGATTCCTCCTGATAGTGGCTTGCAGGACTCGGTCTGGAAAGCCCGAGTCCTGCATTGCAAACGTCGCCGTCAGTAGCCGATGCTTCGAACGTCCAGGGGCATCGCTGGCCTCCCCATTCAAGGGTGGTTACAGAGCAACGCCGGCGGCGTAGATTCGATACAATTTGACGTAGCGCAGAGTGCGCTGGCGTGGTCCTTCGGAAGGTAAGCCAGACTCGCCTTAGGCGAGCTTGTACCGGGGGTGCAGGGGTTTCTTAAAGAATTCCCTTATAATTCTTTTCATCAATAAGTATAAAAAATGGTATTTTTTTTACTGTATCAATAAGTAAATTATTGTTTAAGCATGTTGGTAATTTTCTTTAAGATTTTATTGTTTTTAAGTACAAAAAGTTTGTTCTTTTCAAGTAGGTTTCGATTTTTGAGGAACAAATAATAATTTGTATATGTTCTGTACAACTACAGAATGAAAATTATTGTTGATTCTGTAGAAATATAAGAAATTGTTTCATATCCATATTATTCTATCATATAGAAAGCACATAGAATAGCTCTACCTACTCTGATCATTGGTTATTAAACATTCTAACAAAACAAGCAATGAAATGCAATATGAAGCTTATCAGGAATATAATAAATATTTCTGATAAACTTTATATTGCATTCAGAGCGAAGTAAAAGGAGAAATCTAACTGAATTATGTTTAATTATGTAAGAGATGTTACTAAGTTGTTTATTATACAGCATGGCAAGGTGGTAATGTGACCTTTACTGTTTGTGCAGAACAAGAACCTGTTTTAAGGAAGATGTGAAATTTTATTCAAATTCATGAATAACTGGAGTATTTGCTATAATTTCAATACATACATATAATAAAAGAGGGTTTTAAAAGAGAGTGTTGTGTATTCTATTAGATGACAGGGATAAGTAGATGAAGCGATAGATGTTTATATAACAAAATATATACAATCTAAATACAAACAAAATGTATATCAAGATATGGCCAGGATGTTGCGATTGAACCTCTAAAGAGTTTTAACACATATAGGGTCCTTACCTTTGAAATTGGTGTTTTTATTCTGTCTTAGCAATTTGTCCATAACTATTAAGTTTCAGAATATTCTTATAAAATAATTGCCTCTTCTAAAAATAGACCATATATTTGAGCTCAAATTATTTAATTTGATAATTTTTTGTAAGTTTAATTGTGTTAAAATTAGACACAAAGGCAATTATTTTTAATTGCCTCCCAAATACATCATTTGATTTGCATTAACATAAAAACGATGAATAATTTTTATCAAGCGTGTTCACACACATATTGCTAAAGCTTGTCTAATGATACATGCCAAATATTATTATCTCGGGATTTGTTGTTGTGAAGAAATTCAATTCAATTCAATTTATTTATTGCAAAACTGATAAAATGTTAGTATGTAAAATGCAGACATCCCCAAAATCTCCATACAAAACACCAATTTCATAGGTAAGGACCTAATATAATAATGGCTATCTCCCCCATAGGGATATACAGAGGTGACCAATGAAGTAAGTGTGGGTGTGTAATGACACACCCACACTCACTTCATTGGTCCCAAGTAATAGGGCCTATTATCATTACTGGGTACTAAGTATATAAAATACATTTACCACTCTGTAATTGAAACCAAAGTTCCAAAAGCCAGGACAGATGTAATATAAATTGAGTCTCTACAGTCCTTTTACTACTACTTTGAAAAATTTCCAAAAACTAAAAAAAAAATTAAGTTTATTTATTGACTAGCCAATGGGCACAAAATGTAACACAGTAGAAACATCTATTTGTTGCGAACACTGGTGCTAGCAGTGCCCACAACGGGGTTTTTCATTAACCCCTATGTGTAGATGATATCAAATCGTCTCTGGACACTTTATCTATGTCCTATGGTGTCATAGCTATGACCACATGGACAAGGCAGATTAGTAAAGTTCTTTGTCAACTAGGTCAAGCAGATATAGAATTAGTCAGCATAATAAGGCTGTTATTACTATTAGTATTTTATTGAATGTTTTCCTTGTGCTTTGTATACAAGTCTATAGCAAAAGTTTGATCTCAAATATTGTTCTTACAAAGCTCATTAACAAAAATACTATATTATACTTGTGTCTTTTAAAAGCAGGTAGCTGCCTTTATTGTAAGGATTACCTAATATTTAAATTATTTTAAATTATGAAGACATAAAAAATAGCACTATCAAAGTTCATATTTCAAAAGAAGATTACTTCATTATGGCTACTAAGGCCAAGGCTAATAAAGAATTTTATCGTACAAACAACAACTTAATGCTTATCATTATTATTCACTGAATTTCAAAACAATAACTCACCACGTATCTCCTGTATGACAACATTGCTTCTAGCATCTTTACTGTCATAAGTTACACTCATTGGCGCGTCTCTTTCCTCTATCTGGACATCAACTTGGATGTCCTTACTGTGCATTATGTTTATTTCCAGAGACACATCAGAGTTCCGTCTACCAATACTCCCTCGAGTCTTGAACTCTTTCTTCGTGACAACAACGTCATTACGAGGTTTCTGAGGTGACGCTTTTACTGTCTGCTCTTTATTTGCACTTGATCTTCTTGACACAACTTTAGCAGGAGTTTCAGATTTCATAGACGACCTCTTAGGTGACAGAACAGTGTCTTTAGCTTTGATAGGACTCTTCACAGGAGTGTCAGACTTAATTGCGATATTTTCAGTCAAAGGTTTCCGTTTCGGAACTGCTTGGCCAGAACTGGCCAATTTCTTGTCAATTTTCTCCTGCCTCGCACGTGCGCGCTCCAACATTCGCTAAAAATTAAATACTTTCATGTTATTACATGACCTTCAGAGCTTATAACCGTCAATTTAGAAAATAAGGTGAATCGAAACCTACCTGAGTAAAGGGATCCATAGTCAAAATTTCACAATACAAAAAATGTCACAAACACCACATACATAATTCACGTCCGAGAGTCATATAATTCTGTGATTACTTCGTAAAATCTATACGAAAACTGGAAAACAATTCAAATGCGTGAATTCACCCGTTGAAAGTTTGACAATTTTGACGTTTGTGAATTTACAAACCGAAATTTTTAAAATTAGTTCCATGTTTACTCGGTAGGTGGCTTTCGTTTAGGAATCCAATACAAACAAAAAACGTCAAACATGTTATTTGCACCCCGTGATGATTTGATGATTCAATTTCATTTTGATTTTATACTAAACAATTTTACATTCATATTTTTCGTTGAAAATTTGGCAGAACAACTTGTTTTTGATTATCTTTCCTTTTTAACCATTACATCAATGTTTTTAACTTTCAAAGAACATCAAAATAAATATGAACATGATCATTGATTTAATTACTCGCAATTGAACATTTTATGAATTTTCATTAGAATTTAGTTTTCTTAAATAATAAAGATTGCTTCATAAACCGCCTTCATAAATATAGCGAGCCAAAGTTTTAAAAAGCTGTCTTGCTATAACTTATTTGCCAGTGGCTCAATTTGCATAGCACAAACATTGTTCAATAACACACTTTTATTTATTTTCATACATTAATGTAGGCGATCTGGATAGGCGGACAGCGCATGACCGATTGGTATGGAAATTCATCCATAGAGGAAGCCAGCAGTGAACAAAAATAGACCCTAAAGCAAGTTTCTCCTTGAACACCAATTACCTACATACTTGCTCTAGCAAATTACTACATAAAACACTACTCAAATTGAATAATATGTGTATTGAGATAAGTCGTGGCTACAAGTGAATGTTTATTAGGTCGTCCAAAGGTTACATGTCCTAGATTGTGACAGATCTATTTATTAAATGAAATAATAAACAACACTACTGTACGTAATGTTAGAATCATAAATTATTAAATGTATGCCACATTAAATCTTTTTATATAGAACTAGTTACACATTTACCGTGACCTAGCTTGTAGGCCAGACAAGTTCTGATAACTTAGAGTCTTAGAGCAAGGCAGCGGGAGCCGAGTTAGGAAAGGTCGCGGGATCGATCCCACCGTGCACCGCATGTAGCACTGAATTTTATTCTAAACTGTGAATATCACTTGCCTTTCAATGTGCCCGGTGTATGGCAACATAGGCTCGCCACCTGTTACATATGGATCAGGCGAAATGTGGATGTTTAACACCTCTGACTACCCCTTCGGGGATATAGGCGTGATGATATGTTATGTCAGTTTTATAGTTTACGACTTCATTGAATAGTCAACAACTCCAAAAAGCAACCACTTTTGGCAGTAAATGAATAAGGAAATAAAGATTGTCACCTCTAAAATGTCCGGTTTATAATTATATTCCTAGGGATATAACTAAATTAAACTATATCTGCCATCCTGGGACATATACATATTTTTGTACTCGAATATACTAGACTACTGGGTGTACAGGGGTCAAAGTCGGGGGTACAGGGGACAAAGCGGGGGGCGCCGGGAGGGGATAACCTAATTATTATTCGTAGGTACGAAAATCCAGAGCGAATGCCTTCAGACATACAACATGGGTTTTAAGAAAAGGCGTGGTAAGGCACTTCAACTGCCCTCTCTACTTATAATAACAATAAATATCCTCAGACATTCACACCTATCTACTAGTCCCATTTTAAGCAACTAAATGCTGCTTGTGTTACGGATACTAGATGACGGACAAATATATTCAATAGATAAATACACATAATCATTCAGAATATATATAATATTATACATTATAATAAATTATAACAAATAATTCATCACCCAAACACTTGCTGCACTGGGGATCGATCCAAAGACCTGGCCGAGATGGCGGCGCCTTGAGACCGGCGTACAGACCACTCGATCCCGGAGATCGTCACCTATGTTTTTAGAATATATAGTATGAGAGTAGCGGAAAAGCGAAAGATGTTTGGCACACATCATCGGATAGTAGTGGAGCACAAAATTATGATTTATTCGCTTAATGACAGATTCGCTTTAGGTCAGATTCGCGATATGACGGATTCGCTTAAAGACAGATGTACAGATAGTAACATAAAGTCGATTCATCGTGATATTTCAATTGCAATGACCTTAGTGCTTTCACAATGTCATCTATGGAATGTTTAAAATATTTAGCGAATATAAGCGATACAGATTTTAAAAAAACATGATTTATTTTTGGTAGTAACGATGTCTGTTCGGTTTTCCTAACTTTCTCTTAATTTTTTTATTCTCTGCATGTTTCTAATTAAGAAATAAAACTTTTTTACCCGACTATACCGTTTCTGTCTTTAAGCGAATCCGTCATATCGCGAATATGACTTAACGCGAGTCTGGCATAAAGCGAATCTGTCATTAAGCGAATAAAGGAAGTGTCTAAAAAAAGGAGACCAGTAATCTCTGCCTCCCCTAAAGGGAAGTAGGTGAGGTCCCCTAGATGGGGCAGAGGGCGTTCAGAGTGCGCCATCCCGGTCGGTTTTAAAGTTCTCGTTTTACACTCCAAGTCTTCCCAATTTTCTTCGTCTCTGCGACGATCGTCAGCCGCCAGAGTCCGTACTTTTTTGTATTATGACCGTAACTAGTCGCAAACTAATTTTAATTAGCTTCATTTCTGAACTTTATTGAAATTATTTGATAGCCAATGGCCAGGCAGAGACAAATAATCCATCCAGAAACTATTCAGCTACTTTGATATAATAGGTCTTTTCCTATGAAAATGCCCTTTTTATTCTCTCATAGTATTTTTCCTGTAACTATTAAGTTTCAGAATATTATTAAACAATAATTATTTCCTCTGAAAATTGACCAAATTTTTGAGCTCTTTTGATTTGTTTTGATAATTTGTTGTAAGTTTAATTGTCTTAAAATTAGATACGAAGACAACTCTTTTCAAGTGCCTCCCGAATACATCATTTGATTTGCATTCACTTAAAAACGATAAAAAAAATTATGAAGAGTGATATCACACATATTGCTATGAGCTTATCTAATGATACATACCAAAACTTAAATATCTCTGGATTTGTCGTTGTTAAGAAATCTCTACCTACAGTCTATCCATTTTGATCTGAGACAAAATGTAAACAAACCATAAGAAGGGTTCTTTATGAGGTCATTACTCACTGTCGAAAGTTTTTATCAAAAACATAATGTGTTAATTAAGTAATTACTTGTCACCTTCAATAATTATTGGTATTTTTACTTCAATGTTACATTTTTAACGTAAGTTTAGATTACTTAATAATCTTTGCTATTAAAAAAGACCTTAAACGAATAGTATTCTCAAACTGTTATTATGAGTTTAAAATACTTCCAAATGAAGATGAACAATCATGACATGACAACTTGAATGTACTTTGAATTAAATTGTTATATTTCCATTCATATTTAGTATTATTTGAATTATAGCAATGATAGCTTGTTATTAAATATACTTAACATTATACTCGTAAAACATTATTTAATTTCACAAATAAACAATGTTTATATTCAATGAAGATATTGGTATATTATGTACGGCTAATCCTTTTTTATTTTTCTATATTATTTATCTATATTTTTCTGTCCCAGAATTGGATAAAAAGTTTGAGAACCACAAATAATAATAACAATATATAATATATATATTTATTGAGCATATTTACAATGAACAAATTATCTTAGAACTAATTATACAGGAAGGTACTTCTTTATACTAGTCTAATAAATTCTTTGTTTACCTTTTGTCTCAGATCGAAATGGATGGAGTATTGGGTAGGTACACTGGGTTGTAAAAAGGAAAAAGGCCGCATTTCTATATGTAAGTATCCGTACTTGATTAGAAATAGTGTTCATAGCGGCTTCTCACATTAGCAAATCAATAACGTGTCAAAGTTCATAAGCCTACAGTGATGAGCCGATAACTGTCTTTCCCCGATTTTATAACTACATGATGAAATTGAAATCATGCGACAAAATTTTACAGGACATTTTAAACGTTATAATAATCGGTATAATAACAATAAAAATCGTAATAAAACATTATTTAAGAAAATAAAATAACGCAATTATAAGTTGCAGCTGTCGCTCTGTGTTATTAAATGAGACTCCTGTACATTTGTAAACAAAAGTGTGTATCGAATTTTATGTGATGTTTTTCATAAATAAATTTTACATGATTTTTTTATGGTTTACGTTTTTAATATGTATATTTACCAGTTTCGAGTAAAAGCAACCGATTTTTTTTTTTACAATTTAGATTTTTTTTCTCCCTCACAAATATTAGGGCCTTACCTATGAATTTGGTGTTTTGTATGGAGATTTTGGGGAATTCTGCATTTTCCATACTAAAATTTTTTCAGTTTTTTTCACAACGACAAATCCAAGGATATTAATATAATAATATTTGGCATCTATCATTAGACAAGCTTTAGTAATATATGTAATATCACACTTCATAAAAAATATTTATCGTTTTTAAGTGAATGCAAATAAAATGATGTATTCAGGAGGCACTTAAAAAGAGTTGGCTCCGTGTCCAATTTTAACACAATTAAACTTACAACAAATTATCAAAACAAATCAAAAGAGCTCAAAAATACAGTCTATTTTTAGACGAGGTAATTATTTTTTAGGAATACTCTGAATCTTAATAGTTACAGACAAGATACTAAGAGAGAAAAAGAACACCAATTTCATAGGTAAGGACCCAATAGAATGTTTAATATCACTAGAACCGCCCATTAAAATTTGACAATTATTTTCGATTTTACCCTTTAGTAGGTACACTAGTTTGTTTATAAGTAATAATTTGCCTGTTTTGTCTTAATTTAATTCATAACATAACATCGTGTAATTAATAATTAATAAAGTCAATATTACTAATTAATGACCTCGTAAACATCTTCTAGTTAATCAGTAAAAACCCATGAAAACATGAAAAAAAACAATGTATTTAAAAAAGTTATGATTTTGTAAATAACGATACGTCTTTTATAGCTTTTACGAGTTTTTTGGTATTTTCTTTCTTTTTACACGCCTAACATGATTTTAAGCATTGTTTTTCTATGTACACACATTATTAGACCTTATATTTTCTATGTACAGACATTATTATTATATTACATAATGTGTTTGCCTTTTTCGAAGGAGCTAGAGAATTGTGTATGTGAATGATGTTGACGTACCTAAGTGTTTTGGAATACAAAAAACACTTAGTTTGATGACTCAATAAAGTCTCCAGAAAAAATCTTATTAATATTTGTACAAGAATGTTTGCCTTGTACAGTGAATAGCTCGTCATACTAGCATCATAGCTGTACAAAAACTATTAACATTCTAGAGGCATTATAGCTGCCTAGGAGTTAATTTTCTCTCCATTGATCTACCTATTTGGTCAAATGTTAATGAAGGAAAAGGATTAATGAAGGATCAATTCCTAGGAAATTTATTCTGATATATATACTAAGTTAAGGTTATTTCTTTATAACCCGTAAAAACAATATTTGTGTCGTCAAAACTAACCTGTTGTATGAGAAACTATTATTAAATTTGACTAACTTCTGCTGCTCTGATTTTTTTCTTTCGATACAATGAAATATTCCTTAAATATGAAACTGAGCCGATGCACATCAAATTTTTTTCTTCATAATGACTCATTTCTATGGACAACTTACGGTTGACCAAAAAAATTACTGTCAAAATTTTTGTCACAAAAAATAATAAATGTTTCCTAAAGCCGTTTCCCTGTATCTTCTACAGTTTTGGATTTCCCCATACTGCCCCAGTTAAAAAAAACACACTGTATTAAACAATTTGGCAGCAGAGAAAACATTTAAGTTGGTGCCCAATTAGTCATTTTGCTGACAAATTAGAATAATCTGCCTATAAGTTGCTGCGCAATTGGATATTTTGCTGACCAATTTAGAAATATTTGCTGCCCATAAGTTGTTGTCCAATTAGTTATTTTAGCTGACCGATTGTATTTTTTTGCTGGCCAAAATTCGAAAATTGCTAACCGTTTAAATAACACCCGCCATAGAGTGGTCGCGTCACAGTTATTAGATCAACAGTAATCAACACGACTGGCGTACAAACAAGATTTATTTGTTTTCTTTGTGCGGTCCAGTCCAGCCAGTTTTGAGTGAGCAGCCGACTTGGAAGGTTGTTGTTGTAGTTCGAGTCCGTCCTAAGAATATTTTGTACACAATGGGTAAGTTAATAGTTAAGTTACTTGTTAGATATCTAATCTAATCTTGCTCTTTGATTTAATAGTGATGTAAACAATTGACGGTTCAATTGCTCATTAGAAACTTTAAAAAAAATTGTAACCTATAATACCTAAGGTAATATTTAATGTAATTGAATAAGTATCTACTAACACTAGTTTTGTAAGCCTGTAAAATTGTACTAACAAATATGGATGAATGTCTGAGATAAATAAATTATTATTATTATTATAATGGATAATTTCATGCTCGATAAAAAATCCAATACGACATTAGCTACGATTGTTTATGAGGATAACAAAATTACTAAATACTTACCTACCTTTTATCTATCTAGGTATATACATTTTAATAAAACTGTAGAGTCGAATGTCTGTACATAGAAAAAAATGCATAAAATCAAGTCAGGCGGATGTAAAAATATGGAAAACACTAAATTTTTTTTATTCTCTATCTGGTCATCTGTTTGTACGGGCTAATCTCCGAAATGGCTAGACCGATTTCAATGACATTTTGAATGGTAATACCTTATATCTCTTAGATACTTTTAATTCTGGAAAATTAAAGGGTTCCCGTGGGATAGTTTTTTTTAACTATCCCACGTTACCCATAGTTACCGCTGACGAAGTCACGGTCAACAGCTAGTTCGTATAAAAAATCATTATTTAATTCATTGTCATTTAAATAATGCTCTTAAATTCAAACACTTTTTTAAGGACGAAAAGTTAATACGCTGATAATAACCACAATGATTTAAGCGAAATCGATGACTACACAACAGCATGGTAAACCGTGAACGAATGGAAATAATTCATTACATTTTCTACGTACATTATTATGTACTATGTACTATATACCAAAGCAGTCACGCACATTATATGTACTTTATACCAAAAAGTCAAGTTTAAAATCTTAATTACATAGCATAGTTTAAAGTTACTTACCTACGAAAACGATCAACAGATTATACCTATTAAGTACCCCCGAAGGGTACTACCTATCAAACATTGTTATTTGTTAATCAACAGATTATACCCCGAGGGTACCTATTAAACTTTGTTAATTATTTTTTCATGTAGAATAATTATTAATCGTAACTTGTTTATGTGGTGTGAATAATTGTTATTATTATTATATTACCTACTCGAAGTCGAAAATCATATTGATATAAACAATATACTTAATAACGTCTCTGTGTCTACATATAGATTCACGAATAAAAACAAATTACAAACATACGGCAAGACATTATTATAACAATGTCCCACAAATATATATCCCACGGGAATCCTTTACATTTCCGGAATAAAAGGTATCTAAAATGTTGAACGGGGATCATTGAAATCGGAGCAGTTATTCGGGAGATTAGCTCGTACAAAAAGACAAACATATAGAAAGACAAAAAAATTAAAATATATTTATATTTTTGGTATTTTCCCTTTTAGCATTCGGACATTCGACCTCTATACTTTTATTGTATGTAAATAGGTTTTTAACAGTATTTATCCGCATTGCAACCCATAATCATGTGTTTCTACAAGTAGGAAAGCCTGCAGTTTGTGCCCAACAGTGGGACGTATCTAAATGGATAGGATGGCTGAAAAGTTGAGAATACTTAGCTTAATTAAAAAAATATTGGTTAGCAACATACAACACATTAATGATAAAAAAAATATAAGTATAAAAAATTTTAACATATATTTTTAATTTTTAGAATAAGTTAGATTTTTTTATCATTAATGTGCTGTATGTTGCTAACCAATTCTTTATTAGCTATCTGTTTGGTTGACCTTTCGTTGCCATGGCTACGATGCTGCGTCGACGCATCTTAATGAGATATTTTATAGATCTCTAGTGAAATATACAAAAAAGATTCCTCCATCTTATTTTTTCCTTTCGTAAAACAATTATCCTGTCTCATTTACATTTTGGCTTTTTCCTCAATCACACGTTAAGTAGGTATCGAGAAGCGTATATAAATTAATAGTGGAGATTGCAATCATTACGTTAATCTATACATATAATAAAACTGTAGAATTCGAATTCTGTAAATAGAAAAAACATGCTTAAAATCAAGTCAGAGAGAGGCTAATACTAAAAAAAAAAATTTTTGGTTTCCCTATATGTTTGTCTGTTTGTACAGGCAAATCTCCGAAATGGCTGGGCCGATTTCAATGAAATTTGCATGGTGATACCTTATATCCGTGGTCAACATCTTTGATAGGTACTTCTTATTCCAGAAAAATAAAGGGTTCCCGTGGGATATTTAAAAAACCAGTAACCGCGAACGAAGTCGCGAGCAACAGCTAGTAAATAAATATTTTTATACATTTACACTTACCAAATTAGGTAGGTCGTCGCTTGTGTTTTTAAATTTATGTTCCTTGAAGAATATTAAGGATACTAAAAGAGGGATGAATACACATAGGTAATAAAATACATCTTTAGAGCACTTTAGAGTTTAATATTCAGAATACTCATACTTCATATATAAAAACGTCCAACACGTGAGAACAAATGGTATTCAGCACTTTTGCAAATGGTTGTGTGCTGAATACCGGGCATTTGTTCTTAGCAGGCATTTGTACCAGGAATCGAACCTAGAACCTCTTGAGTTATTGAACGCCTTGAAACCGGCGTAGCATCTTTCCGTTGTATACAAGGCCAGAACGCAGGCGGTTAAAACTACTTGAAACTAATCGAGTATAAATTAGAAATCACTTTTTTACAAATGCCTTCCAATTTCCAATTCATACAAGGTTATTACGCAAATATTCGCGTATACTTCGTAATGACCTAACTCTTTAGCTTGCTACATAATATACAGTGCCAGTGCGCATGCGGACTAATTGTGACTAAATCGGAGTAAGCGTGCAACATTTTATATTTCGAACTTTACGCGAGCAGTTCTAGCACAGTAATTCATATTCTTTCTTTCTATTGCACAGTAATTCATATTAGCGCCTATTCTAAGCATTACATCATCTTTCGGCACGTGCTATTGTTTTGATTAGTGTTTTTGCAAAAATAATTAAAATAGAGTTTTTACTGAGTAAATGCGGCTGCGGTGATATAAGGAGGACCTCATTGAGTTCGAATCTTCGGAAAAGAGTGTAATGTGATTATCAAGTGAAAGATGGGGAATCATAACGAAGATTCCGTTGGATATTGTAAGGGATTCATCAAAAATAATTGGATTGTTCGTAGAACACGATGGCGCATTCACGCGTGCGTGGGTAATCAACAGATATACGCAAAATGCACGTATTCACGTTACATATTATACACTAACAGTACGCAAAATTCCTGTATACTTTGTATTGACAAAAATAAATTAAATTACAAAATATACTCGATCAGTTTACTAGGCGTGCGCTCTGGCCTTGTATAGAACGGAAAGACGCACCTGGGCGGCGTACACACCACTAGACGACGAATGTTGTTGAATTGCTGGATGCATGGAAATATGCCCCCCAATTTTTTTACACTGAAGAATGTAGCAAAAACATACGTGCGTCTCAATCTTTTATCTAAAGATAGAGACTAAAAACGTACGTGACGTCACGGTTATTTTTTTCCCAGTTTTTCTTACTTTCTTGTTTCTCTTGGTTCATCTGACTTCAAGTATGCATTGCAATCTCCAGTGAAGTTTATTGGTAGGCATATCATTATTTTGCGAAGATACTCTAGACATTGGCCAGGGTCAAGGCGACCCGGTTGTAAACAAATGAGATAATCCACGCTGTTTGCACTTGCGAAAGCGGTTTTATACGAGTATTATGTATAGAAGACTAACCTTGATGCAAAACTGGATTTGTTATATGGGCATGTTTAGTTATAATATAAATTAATACACATAAACGTGTTCCTTATCACCAATAATTACCCGTAATAATAATTACACGTACATATATAATCATACCTGCAAAATTAAGTCGGTTTCTCATTGAACCTTTTTCAACTAGATGAACAAAACTGTGATCTCAACTTAACATTCAGAAATTGATTTTTATTTTGTAGAGGTGTAAAAGGAAAATGTGTAAAATTATTAAAGTCGTAGAACAAATGTTGTTATTTATGATTTAGCTAGAATCTTGTATTGCGAGGTTATTATTAATTGAAAATAACCCTGTGTAGGTATAGGCTGCTGAAGAACGGTCTCTGTCACCAACAATACAAAATCTTGTTAACTATTGTTTTGTGATTTATTATTAAGAAACACCGTTGTAGGAAAACCGCAGTAAAAGCATAACAATCCGTTTGCGGTAGCCAATTTCTAGGGTACCTATTTACTTAATGACTAGCTCAGTACAATACGATATTACTTACATTAAAATGTTTAATAAACGCCGTCAAAGAATTTTGGTATTTGTTAATTAAATACGAAGGTGCCTAATGTTAAGTATCTCCCAAAAACATGCTATAGTTAAACAATGGGAGCCCATGTCATTTTTTTAGCCTGTCTAAGAAATGTTTTAGGAGCTTATGCAATGTTTAAGCAAGCTTATGTACGTTGGCTTTCGATATCGAAAACAAAGCTACCTTCCCCTTGGTCAGGCCGTGGATGGGTGACTAAAACTTTGTGATCTCAAACTCTTCCGTGCTTCGGAAAACACGTTAAACCGTTGTCCGAGTTGCTATTGCCGTTTCTGCCCACCAACCCGCATTGGGCCAGCGTGGTGGTGTTACAGCCCATACTCCTCATGTGTTTTTTTCCATGAAGAAGGTCAAGAAGGTCTTTCAATATCGGAAACAAAGCTAACCCCGCCCTAGTCTGGCCGTGGATGGGACAAAGCTTTGTGATCTTGAACTCCGTGCTTCGAAAAGCACGTTAAGCCGTTGGTTTCTGCCCACCAACCCGCATTGGGCCAGCGTGGTGGTTGCCCATACTCCTCATCTCCATGAGGAAGGCCTGTGCCCAGCAGTGGACGTATATAAGCTGATGACGGAAGTTATAACTTAGATACAATCACATCATTTCCCCTGTGCTTTCCTTTCTTCTCTTCCTCTACTTTCATTACTAAGTTCTTAATTACCCTTGATAATTATGTTTAAAAATGTATTTTCTCAAATTCGCAGGTTCCATGACTGTCCTCTTGTCAGTGTTCGCAGTCTTCCTGATGATAGCTTACACTGAAGCAGGTTGGTAATCATATATTATATACTTGTTCATCTTTTAGTGGGAGGGAACATTTATCATGATTATTGCTAAATTTTAAGTTGACCAGTATTTTTACTTACTTACCAACAAGAGCGTACTTAGGAAATATTGGGTCCTTACCTATGAAATTGGTGTTTTTATTCTGTCTTAGTATTTTGTCTGTAACTATTAAGATTCAGAGTATTCCTAAAGAATAATTACCTCGTCTAAAAATAGACTATATTTTTGAGCTCTTTTGATTTGTTTTGATAATTTGTTGTAAGTTTAATTGTGTTAACATTGGACAAACAACTCTTCTTAAGTGCCTCCTGTATACATCATTTTATTTGCATTCACTTAAAAACGATAAATAATTTTTATGAAGTGTGATATTACACATATTACTAAAGCTTGTCTTATGATACATGCCAAATATTATTATCTTTGGATTTGTCGTTGTGAAGAAAACTGATAAAATGTTAGTATGTAAAATGCAGACATCCCCAAAATCTCCATACAAAACACCAATTTCATAGGTAAGGACCTAATATTAAGGAAAAAACTAAGGGAAATTTGTTTTGAAAACCATCAATTTAAAATACTTTTTAATTATATCTTGAGGAGCTCGGTGGCGTAGTGGTTAGTACGCTTTGGCTTGCGATTGAAAACAAAGCTGCTTTCGCCATGGTCAGGCCGCGGATGAGTGACCAATATTTGTGATCTCGAGCTCCTCCGTGCTTCAGAAGGCATGTTAAGCCGTTGGTCCCGGTCGCTGTCGCGACCGTTTCTACCCACCAACCCGCATTGGGCCAGCGTGGTGCTGTTACGGCCTATACTCCTCATGTGTTTCCTCATGAGGAAGGCCTGAGCCCAGCATTGGGACGTATATAGGCTGAGGACGAATTATATCTTCCTTATCTGTAACTTCCTTAACTTTATTAGAATAAATAGTTCTCAAGTAGTCATAGCTTTTCATATAGGTATGTGTACCTACCTACTATATCATAGATTTTCCTTATTTGATGTAATTATTGCCTTTAATGTCTAGAATCGACATTTGCAGCTTAAGGAAATATAAAAAGTCTCAGTACAAGGGAAAAAGGTATTGTCCTTGGACAGCATATATCTTTTCATACAAGAGGTCGTAAAGAAACTAGGTACTTAAAGAACAAATTACGAAGCGATGTATGGTTTAAAATGCAGTTAGTAAATAAGTCCTGTGTTGGTCCGGGACACAGAAAGAATGTACCAACTGCTCTATTTGCCTAGCATGTCGTAAAAAGCGACTAAGGGCGTATTTCGTACTGTGATTGTGTAGGCGATGAGCTAGCCACTTGTTACTACTCTTTCATGATTTTTCTTATGACCATACCTAGTTTTTGTATGGCTATTTGTGGTCTTAAGGAAAACAGTGCTCTTTGGACTCTGCCAACCCCTTTGGGGATTACAGGCGTGGTTTTATGTATGTATGTATGTAATAAATAAGTAGAATGTTAATGATATCAATGATGATAATGATATCCGACTGTCAGTCATCATCAGAGTATATAATATGTATATGTATCTGGCAGAGATCTCTATTAGAGAAAAGTCCTCCTTTGCTTACTTTTTTTATTTACTGTAATTTGGTTTATTGGTACAATAAAGAGTTTAAGAGTTTAATATATGTAGTATATGTTTATTGTTTATATACGATGTATATGTGTGTAGTATATCATTTATTTATTTTATTTTATTTTATACTTTTGAGGAAAACTTACAGCTAATACAGAGTGCGAATAATAGTAAATGAATAAACTAAAGTCAATTACAAGTTTTTACATATTATGTATAAATTATATAGATATAAAATCTAGGTACCAAATTCTGAAAAAGTAAATAAATTAACTAAAAATGACTCATTGTACATTATCTATATGTTTATTTGTATGTATCCTATATACTTACTTAATGATTATTGTTTTATTTATGTCTCTTATGTTTGCTTTTGTTTCTTATTTGCTTCTATTCGTACTGCCTTACTATAACTCTCTGTTTAGCCTAATGATTGACTGGTGGATAACGACGACAGTTGTTTATTCCGCCGTATGTATATGATATGTACATTAAAGTTTAAATAAATAAAGAATGTTCTTAGGTAGAGCTCGGGACTTCGCGATTTGTTTATCATATTCTAAAGAATGCTTCTTCCCATTTAAATATAATATTCCCAATTAAATATCAATGCATAGTCTATTTAGTCCTACCAATTATAAATGTTAAAATAGTATTATCAATGGAAAGTATCCTCCTCTCATTTCATTTCTCAATTTTGCAGTGCCCGACAGGGTTCATAATGTTGTCAAAATTTACCTGATTGACCTATTGTATGTACATTATGATGCAATAAATAAATAAATAAATTTCAGCTGGCACCTGCCCGTTGCCGTCGAAGGTGTACGGCTGCAGTCCCAAGTGCGTGCAAGATTACGAGTGCACGCACGGCAAGGTGTGCTGCGGCAACTCCTGCAACTCTAAGTCATGCGTGGAGCCGGCGGCGTACGGCAGCGGCACTGGCAGCTCCAACAAGTATGGCTCATGTACGTATCACATCTGGATTCCTTTTTTTGGCATATTGTTTTTACTCATAATATACTTTGGCATAATATTGTTTCGCATAATTATACTTTAGACTAATGTAATTATCCATAATATAGGGTCCTTACCTATGAAATTGGTGTTTTTCTTCTCTCTTAGTATTTTGTTCGTAACTATTAAGTGTCAGAGTATTCCTCAAAAATACTTACCTCCTCTAAAAATAGACCATATTTTCGAACTCTTTTGATTTGTTTTGATAATTCGTTGTAAGTTTTATTGTGTTAAAATTGGACACGGAGACAACTCCTTTTCAGTGCCTTCCGAATTGCATTCACATAAAACAGATAAATAATTTTTAAGAAGTGTGATATCACACATATAGCTAAAGCTTGTCTAATGATACATGCCAAATATTATTATCTTTGGATTTGTCGTTGTGAAGAAAAAATGTTAGTATGGAAAATGCAGAGTTCCCCAAAATCTCCATACAAAACGCCAATTTCATATGTAAGGACCTAATATTATTCCACATAATGCTTTACGGCATAATCTAAAGTCGATTACGTCGATTAGTCGATTAGGCGTAATGTAAAATCGACTTAACGTCGATTTGGTACGACGACGAGCGAAATGAGGAGTAGTGTTAGGTAGAACTGTGCCCTGTGCAGAATCGATATTTTTTTTTAAATTTTATGCGAGTAGTTAATTATGCTTTAATATAGTCATTCTATTTGTAATTATGCGTAAATAATTATGCATAAAATTTTATGCGAAAGTATATTTAGTGTAGATTCCACTATGCCTATTCATATTACGCTTGAAAATTTTATGCAAACAGATAGGGAACCGTCATATCTTAATATCGAAGATGTTGTCAAACAATAATTAAAAAAATTCACAAGGAGTAAAATAAATGTGTTGAAGATATTTATTCCCGTACAGAAGAAAAATAAAAAAAAGAACTTCATGGGAAAATAGAAAATAATGAATGCATGAAGTTTGAACCCTCTTTTTGTTGCAGCTGGCGGCAGTGGCGTGTACTGCGATAACGCGAAATGTAGCTCCGGTGAGGTGTGCAAGGTGGACCCCAAGACTAAGAGGAACAAGTGTAGTCGAGCTTAAGACTATAAGCATAAGAGCAGTTTTCCATCAGCAGAGTGAGGGTACTAAGCAATAGGCACTTAGAAAAAGGATCTAACAATAAAATTATTAAAGGGAAAAAAAATGTAAAGGGAAATGAACCAATTATTCTGGTTGATACCAGTATCTGTATTGTTTCCTTAGCTCTGATGGCTCCCCAAACCTTAAATGTTGTTAAAACCAGAGATAACTAATTATTGTTAAGTGTACATGATGTAGCTAAAGAATATCATAGTATTTAATAGAATTTTAAACCGGTATAATTGAGAATCTGCTGCTCTCTAATTTTAATTACATATTTCGAATTTTCATAAAATGTTATTGTTATAATAAAGAAAGAAAATAGATTTAACTAATACAAACTTAAACCTATTAGGCACTAATATATAAAAAAATAAAACCACACACCCTAACCCCCCCCCCTTCTCCCCCCTCTCTATCTACCCCCTATCTGGTATTTTTTAAATATATTTTGTTCAACTTTTAAATAAATTAATAAATTGAAATATTAAAATCATAACACTTGTTTCATTTCAACCATGGTAAAGCTTAGGAATTACAGTTACTAGAAGAATTTTTCATAATTAAGAGATTCGATACGTACTCGACTAATAAATTAATAGGGGTTAAAGTATGAAATTGCCGTTTTTTAGGGTTACGTAGTAAACTAGGAACCCTTATACGTGTGTCCGTCCGCGGATAATCTCAGTGATCGTTAGCACTAGAGAGCTGAAATTTTGAATAAATCTGTATATTAATAACGCCGACAAAGTACACAAATCAAAAGTGGAATAAAATATTAAATTAGGGGGGGTACCCATACACTTAATGTAAGGGCCGATTTTTTTCCTCTGGATCCTTTATATTTTTTAAATTATCGCTCCGAAAGCTTAAAAAAATGTGTCCCCCCCCCCCCACCTTTAACTTTTGAAACACAACTTCAAAAAATATGAAAAAAGTTCTCAAAAGTAGAACTATATAAGTAATTTCTAGAAAAATTATTTTGAACTTGATGGGTTCCGTGCTTCGGAAGGCACGTCAAGCCTGGTGCCGGTTGGTATTGCAACCACTTGTACTCAACCCGCTTTGGGCCAGCGTGGTGGTGGCCCATACTCTTCATGTGTTTTTCCATGAGGAAGGCTTGCGTGGGACGTATATAGGCTGAGGTTTATCGTAGTATTTCATACGCATTAATTTCCATCAGAAACTGCAACTTTGGGTGACCAAAACTTTGAAATCTTGAGATCCTTTGCACTGCAAATAACACGGCTTTACTCCAACTGTATCTATTCGCGAAGCGCCACCACCACCACCGCTTCCACCTAGAGCGAGCGTGGTAGTCTTCACCAACTTACGTTCCACTGCTGTGGCGTCAAAAAAATGTGTACTTCAAGTTTCAACACACATATCATCACGCCTTCTTCCCCGAAGGGGCAGGCAGTTAACACCCACGTTTTGCCAGGCTTAGTATTATGTAACAGGTGGCGAGACTATTGCCATGCACCAGGCACAATGTGAGGCAAGCAATATTCACAATCAACTGTACATAAGTTTTTCAAAGTCAGCTGTACCACTGAGTTTGGGTGGGATCGAACCCGTGGTTCCCGCCGCGGACTGTCGAACGAGAGTCCCTCGTCCGGCCCAACTCAGCATAAGGGCATTATTTGCTAAAATCGATCTTTATAAAGCTGCCTTCCCACAGTCGGTGATATTCCGACCATGGGCGAGCTTAATATGGTAAATCGCATCGTTGAATGTCGACATTGTCAAATGTCGGAGTCAGTGATTCATTTGATTTTGTTTATCAAAAATAGTTCGACATCATTACTGATCGCTCTTTCCTGCTCCCGATATTATTTGACATAAGCTTCCCTGTTAGTAACACTTTGGCCAATTCTTCGTGTTGCGAATTGTACCTACATGTAACGGAAGATTTCAACACGAAATCGAGGCGGCTCTTGAGCAACTTAAAAATGGTAATGTCCCGGGGGCGAACGGAATTATAACACACACACACACATAAACACGACTATTGTCGCCTAAGGGCTGGTCAGAGACTAGGCGAAAGCACCGCAAAAGCAGTCCACTGCCATTGCCCGCGCAGCCACCGCACTAATGTTATAGGTACCGTACAATGAGAGTAAATTCTAAGAGGACACACAAGCAGAGTTTTGTTTTATTGGTATTCCTACGTCCGTATTCCAGTTTCCAGATAATTGAACCCTCATTGAACAACTCCTGCAAAGGTCAGGCAAAACGAGGTAGTTATGGGGTTTATTTTCTTACTTTTTAGGGTTTCGTAAAGAAATAGGAACCCTGATAGTTTCGCCAAATCCGTCCGTCCGTCCGTCTGTCCGTCTGTCTGTCTAGAAAGCTGAAATTTGGTACCAATAATGTATATCAATGAATGACGCCGACAAAGTGGTGAAATAAAAAGTGGAAAATAGTAGGTAATACATTAAGGGGATAAAGCAGTGTTTTATGACGAGGGCGGCTTATTGAATCCAGAGCGGAATGAAGCTCTCTCGGGATTTTAAAAATTCTAAAAGATACGAGGGATTAAAACATCCCTGAAAAATGTACTCTACTATTTACATCAACTGTAGCAAAAAAAAGTAAAAAGAATTCATGATAATCATGTTGGTCGTGCTAGAATCCCAATCACGTTGGCCATGGAATTTTTCATTTTCTTTTTTTTTTTTTAAAAGAATCAAAACAGTCAAAAACAACCAAAAGCAACCAAACGACCAAAAGCGACCAAAACAACCAAAAACTACCAAAAGAACCAAAGCGAAATGAGCAACCAAAAGCAACCAAAACAACGGTGCAGGTGGTGTACAAAATAAAAGCGTTTTATTTGGGTACGTCCCCTACACGTAAAATAGTAAGTGAAAGAAAAAGTAAAAGGGGGTTTTTGGCGGCATTCAACTATGGCGGACGTGATTTTTATTTCGATGATTGTAATTTTGTACGGAGTGGATATTGTTACGTAAAATCAGTGTAGTTTTGTGTAATAAGTGTCTGTGATGATGTGCAATATGGAGGATTATCGAAATAAACGTCAAGTGGTGTGAAAAGTGATGAGTTTTTTATCGTGGTAATCCACCTCATCCAAGTAGCACCACAGTGTCTGCGATCGATCGTTTGACGCCAAACTCTCGCAAGATGCATTGAAATGCATTACACTAGCATTTCAATGCAAACTACTGAAGAAATATATACTGAAGACTTGGCTGTATGGGCTTCGTTCCCTTTGCCTTCCCTACATGGGAGAATTTTACAACAACAAAAAGTAAAAAAAGAGGAGTTTTGGCGGCATTCAACTATGGCGGACGTGATTTTTATTTCGATGATTGTAATATTGTACGGAGTGGATATTGTTACGTAAAATCAGTGTAGTTTTGTGTAATAAGTGTCTGTGATGATGTGCAATATGGAGGATTATCGAAATAAACGTCAAGTGGTGTGAAAAGTGATGAGTTTTTTATCGTGGTAATCCACCTCATCCAAGTAGCACCACAGTGTCTGCCATCGATCGTTTGACGCCAAACTCTCCCAAGATGCATTGAAATGCATTACACTAGCATTTCAATGCAAACTACTGAAGAAATATATACTGAAGACTTGGCTGTATGGGCTCCGTTCCCTTTGCCTTCCCTACATGGGAGAATTTTACAACAACAAAAGTAAAAAAAAGAGTTTTTTTGGCGGCTTTCAACTATGGCGGACGTGATTTTTATTTCAGTGATTGTAATATTGTTTAGGAGTGGATCTTGTTGCGTAAAATTAGTGTAGTTTTGTGTAATAAGTGTCAATAATGAAGAACAATATGGAGAATCATTGAAATAATGGTCATGTGGTGTGAACAAAGATGGGATTTTTATCGTGGTAATCCACCTCATCCAAGTAGCACCACAGTGTCTGCCATCGATCGTTTGACGCCAAACTCTCCCAAGATGCATTGAAATGCATTACACTAGCATTTCAATGCAGACTACTGAAGAAATATATACTGAAGACTTGGCTGTATGGGCTCCGTTCCCTTTGCCTTCCATACATGGGAGAATTTTATAAGAACAAAAGTAAAAAAAATTTTTGATTAAGTTAATATTTTCAGAAATAATCGCTTGAAAAGTAAAAAAAATGGGGGAGTTTTTGGCGGCATTCAACTATGGCCGACGTGATTTTTATTTCGATTATTGTAATATTGTACGGAGTGGATATTGTTACGTAAAATCAGTGTAGTTTTGTGTAATAAGTGTCTGTGATGATGTGCAATGTGGAGGATAATCGAAATAAACGTCAAGTGGTGTGAAAAGTGATAAGTTTTTTATCGTGGTAATCCACCTCATCCAAGTAGCACCACAGTGTCTGCCATCGATCGTTTGACGCCAAACTCTCCCAAGATGCATTGAAATGCATTACACTAGCATTTCAATGCAAACTACTGAAGATATATATATTGCAGACATGGCTGTATGGGCTTCGTTCCCTTTGCCTTCCCTACGGGAGAATTTTACAAAAAAAAAAAAAAAAATGGGGGACACCCCACCCCCTCTAAATTTTTGAGCCATGAGTTTAAAAATTATGAAAAAAATTTCAAAAGTAGAACTTTATAAACACTTTCTAGGAAATTATTTTTAACTTGATGGTTTGAACCGCAGATTGAACAGTTTCTGAAAATTTGTACAAAATAATTTCTGAACTACATATGTTTGTAATTTACCGTATATGCAAGCATTTATTTTCATCTTGGTTTACATATTTTACTATTCGGAATGTATCTTCATTTAAATAAAAAAAGGATTATTTAAATCGGTACACGCAATCCAAAATTACCACCGAAAACCCAACCTTTATAAACCGTCTAGTTTGTATCGAGAGATGGCGCTGTACCTTGGGCTATTTAACTCATTAGATGGGAAACTACGGAACCTTACACTGAGCGTGGCCCGACACGCTCTTGGCCGGTTTTTTAAAGAATCGTTCACTAAAAAAACCCAACTGGTCGACCGCGAATTTTTCTGACCTATCTTTGATTTCGCTTCTGCTCTGCGGCGGGACGCTCTAGAATCGAAATAATACTTATTACTAATAGGCTCTTGTACTAACTAAACATAAGTCATTGTTTGTGGTTTTATTTCTGTTTCTACCAATAAGTAAAATAACTAATTAGGTAGATAAATATTAGAGATGCGCCAAATAACCGAATAGCGAATATTATTCGGTATAACCTTTACCGAACCGGATATCCAGCCGAATTATTCGGTTTACAATTACTTTGCTTAGCCACGGAAACAACTTATAAAACATGTACGTTTCGTGTCACTACAGGCGATGTTAAAATAAAAGTTGACTATGTTGAAGTACCAACAGCCTGTGAAATCATCTTATGAGTAACATAAATCTTACAGAAGAAATAATTTCTTTTTGTTCTATACCCGGTTATCTGTCCAAGAAAATACAACCAAATAATTCGAATACAAACAGTGGAAATTATGCCGAATACAAAACGAATATTCGGCGCATCTCTAATAAATATGTATCACTAGAAACTTCAAAGGGATTGGACATCCCCAGACCCACCATGCGTCATAATTATGTTAACAAAACATAATGTTATGCAAGTAATAATAACAGTGATACTAGAACAGTATAAAACAATGTGACTCAGTATATTGAAGCTATGTAATTTAGTTCAAACAAACAGACTGAGAAATTTCATTGCGTCTGAGGCAATCGAGCAATATGGGTGAGTACCTATTTCTTTCTGACGAGACGAATATTGCATCAATTTGTGTATTTAAAAAGAAAAAAACCGTAAAATACATAGATTTCATTGAGTGTTTGATTATTTATGAAAAATATATGTACATATAAAGAAAAAGAATAGAAATCAAAGCAATTTCGATTACAGGTTACCTGATGGCATTATTCGCGTTTGTGGCTGTGGTCTTTCTGGCCCTTGGCGCTGAAGCGGGTAAGATCATTTTAAATTAATAATAGCCAGTACTAAAGTATTGCGAAAAAAAGTTTTCTTGTATACCTATAATAAGGCACTGGCCACTTATAATTTTAAAAAAATGATAACGGTAAACAGCTGATATCCAATCCCTTTGAATAAAAATACCACTGTTCGTATTTAGATTTTTCCTCTATATTTTTCTGGGAGGCGAATGAAATGAGACTTATAAACAACTACAACAACATTTTTGTTACAATAATAATTATGTCCCCGATGATGTGGCAGAGGCGTTTTTTTTTCACCTGATGTGAACGAACCGTTGTCGTGTCTGGACTCTGCGAAAGGCAACCGATATCCGATACAATTTACTTACTCTAATGTAAACGCTATGAGTTTTTTCGGAGATTGAACCAGCACTTAATTGCATGTATTTTTTTTCTCACTCTACTACCGCTGCTCCTCCTCTTTTTTAATCAAATCTTTTGTATTTTTACGGAAGTACCAAAGTGCCTATTTTTGTTGTACAATACACCGTAGATAATTAATAACGGCGCAAGAAACACCCAATGCTTATAATTTTTTATCGTTTTAAAGGTCCCTTCGGCTCCAGTAGGTGCCCGCCACCCTCAAAGGTGTATTACACCAAGCCGATCTGCAGGCAGGACTACGACTGCAAGCACGGCATGGTGTGCTGCCCCAACCAAGCGCACACCAAGTCATGCGCATACCCCGCCCCGTACTCCGGGGGGAATCACCGGCAGACAGGTAATTCCCCGAATTGCAAGAAACTTTGCGAGTCACAGTAGCTGCGTTCGGTAATCACGTCCGATCGATCTTTTTAGTCTAAATCGTTCGTTTATTACATCTAGAGCTAGTGGAGGTAAATTGTGAATCGTTCGGTAATTACCGCTCAGATCAGTCCGACGTAAATCTGTTTGCTCGGAGTATTTTGACCGACGAGAAAAATTAATCTGTTTATCTGTCATGTTGTGAGGTTATGTTTTGGTTTGGATTGGTTTGATTGATATTAATTGTTATTGTTATTGGTGATTTTCTCGATCTCCGTTTGCTTAACACAAACATTTGATTTTTATTTGTGGGTGTGTTAAATGAAAATCGAAATGAAAGACAGAAAATTAAGTTTAAAAGTTTGACGTTTGTATGTTTGTCAATGGAAGCCTTGGAAGCCTGCTGATCGAGCCATTCGGTAATTACTCGGAGTAAACAGAACTGGAGTAGCCATTAGTCAATTTCTCAAACATTTTTTTCTGCCATTTCTTGCGGGGGGTGAGGTTACCACTACACTCAAAGCCAGCCGTTTTTACAAATGCACACATGCATAATTCGACACACAAATTTAAATTTTAAAATAGTCACGTGGGGTGTGCGTTTTGACAACGCCACAGCCGCACTCCTCACGAGACTAGCGTTCGAAATTTGAAATCGTAGAATTCTAAAACATGAAATAATGAAGTAAATAATCATGAAATCTTAAAAATTATAATTACAAATAAAAGGTGACACCATATTTTAGCATACTCGATGTTTTCTATTTATTTTTACAACAAAAAACAGCACAGGCAGGCATTTTTGCGGGAGCTCTGTTCGCCGCAACGTTTACAATGTTATGGCTGTCAAAATGGCGGCTCAACTAGTTTTATTAAACGTGCAAGCATCCGATGCTTGTGCATTTGGCAGACGGGAATGTTAGACAAAGGCTACTCCAGTTCTGTTTACTCTGAGGGTAATTACAATTTGCTTGGATTAATCTGTGATCACGTGACCAAAAATCCATCGCCTCTGCGATTAATCTGCGAAACAATTACCGAACGCAGCTACTATTAGGCAACATAGTGCTCTTGTAATGCAAATAATCGCAGTTTGACAACAACATATCATCAGTTAATTCCCAATCGTGTAAGCAAAGCTGTTAATTAATATCTACCCAAATTTCGCTTAGGAACGTGTTATTATAATAGTAATTATGAAAAGAGAGCTTTTACGAGTACCTAAACGAGTATAAAGCAAAATAAGCAGCTTAAGTGCAAAAAATCATGCATTTAATAACACAGTCTGTCTGATATTATTATGTATAAAAAAGTGTAGGGGTGACCTAGGAGAGCTGTGACAAATGTATGTTGTGACAAGAACGATTTCTTCCTAACTATTAGGTCCTTACCTATGAAATTGGTGTTTTGTATGGAGATTTTGGGGATGTCTACATTTTCCATACTAAAATTTTTTCAGTTTTCTTCACAACGACATCCAAAGATAATAATATTTGGCATGTATCATGAGATTCATGAGACAAGCTTTAGTAATATGTGTAATATCACACTTCATAAAAATTATTTATCGTTATTAAGTGAATGCAAATAAAATGATGTATTCGGGAGGCACTTAAAAAGAGTTGTCTCCGTGTCCAATTTTAACACAATTAAACTTACAACAAATCAAAAGAGCTCAAAAATATAGTCTATTTTTAGACGAGGTAATTATTTTTTAGGAATACTCTGAATCTTAATAGTTACAGACAAAAAATTTCATAGGTAAGGACCCAATATTATACTGAGTGAGCTGGTAAACGTTTAGTGGGTTTATCGAGAAACAAATGAACGTTATTACCAGTTCGCTCACTATAATACTCGTAGTTCGGGAATCGTTCTTGTCACATCTTACCTCTGTTACAACTCTCCTGGGTCTCCCCTTACCCTACTTTATGTGGCGTGAATAAGGTCTATTCACAGATAAACATTTACATAAAAACGCAAATATAAAGATTTGTATTGAAACCAAGAGGTATCAATACAAATCGTTATATTTGCGAAACTTTACCTCGAAGTTTGTTAAACTTCTGAATAGTGATAAATACTAACTGAAACTACCTATCAATAACCAACGAACTAAACAAATTTGTTTGTTATTTGAAAGATTTGAAAGTGAAGGAGTTGAAAGTGAAAAAAAAAATATATTTAATTTATAGAACTGTATCCATAAATAATATAACTTAATTCGGTTTAAACCAATTTTAATCGTAAAACTTTGATATAAACTGCAATGACATATTAAACCCACTAGTACTTAGTAAATGACAAATACTGCACCAGCTAACCAGTTTTAAATTGTCACCAGGCGGCCCAGGCGTTTACTGTGACGGGGTAAAGTGCAGTCCTTTTGAGGTGTGCAAGTTAGACCCACTCACCAAGAGATTGAGGTGTCAACGAGCTTAAGAGTGATAAATAGACGCCAGAATTGAAGAACCATTCCGCGCAAGCCGCTCGCTGGCGGCAAACAGCCCATGTTATATTGATCAATATTAATATTTTCTATGTTAATCTCATCATAATTATTACTGTAGTTGTGTAAATTACATTGGGACTAATTTATACTCATCATCTGACACCGTTTGTAGACAATAGAAATCAATTGTGTCCCGTCCTGTCAGGATTAGTGTCAGTCCGGGTAAGATTTATAAATAAATAGATATTTATATTTACGTAACAGTTTCTTTGTTTTATTTTATATATTTTAAGGAAACAAACAATTATTTGTTTTTATTATCATAACCTTTTTTTGAGAGGGGTTGAGAGGGGTTCAAAAACTTTTTTCCATAAAAAAATACTGCAAATCCCATAAAATCTAATGAAATATTATGCCAACCTCATGATAAATCCAAAATAATATGTACATAATAATATATAAATTCCATGAAAATCTCACTGAAACTCATGTCCTACAGTTACAGTTGATTGTGAGTAGGTATCATAATATTGTACCCGGTGCATGGCAACAGGCGTGCCACATGAGGGCTTTACATATCTAGTGGATGTTGACACCTCTGCCTTCCCCTTCGGGGAAAGAGGCGTAATGATATTTATGTTTTAAAATTTGGTGCATGAAATCTCATAAATATTCCATTAAAAACTTTCACAAAGCATAAGATAAGACATTCCTATAACATTCCATTAAAACCCTATGAAAATCGAATAAAATTTCCTTACAAACCCCAGAAAAATTAAAAAAAGTTGATTTGGAAGCTAAACAGGAATCCGATACCAAAAGGTAATCATGAAAAAAAAGTCATGAAAAATCAAAATATATTGATTATAGACCGCGCGAAGATTTCACCCGTTATCCGACATGTCGATTTCATCATCTGTTAGCATCTGCCTGCAAAGTTACAGAAATCTAAATTTTCACAATGTAACAAAAATAGCAAGAGTTGTTCTTGCTAGAACAGCACCAAATAAATAACCAAAAAACATAAAATTTATGTATTTTTACCAGACAATGTAAGTAATCTTCCTGTGTACGGCATGTAAACATAATATTTACCAAAAAAACATCCATTAAACATACTTTAGGTCCTGCAATCAAGATAATGTAAACCATTGTCATGCATTAGGTTACCCTACCCCATGAAAATGTGGTAAAGAAAATCATATTTCTTTATTTTTATAGCCGCCTACTGAGCAGTTGTATAGTCGATATTTCAGTGTATAAGCGGCATTGATTGCGGTTGGGTGTACCGCACAATCACACGGCAGTTTTCTTTCGCGACCTAACTTTTTTATTACAAACTGTAAAGTGGCAAAACTTTTTCTTTACCAAGGAGTTTTTGTGCTAATTCTCAGAATACAGGCGGGAAATGAGTAATTTAATGAAAATCAAATTTGAATAAAAAATCGAACACGCGAGCGATTCTATCTTATAATAGTAAAGAATAATGAAATGTTAAGCTTTTTAAGTTAATTAATGTTTACGTAGCATTGGTTTTATGTGTGATTACGCTAGTTTATGTTAAAGGTAATTAACGATTTTTTTTAAGGTATTCTAAAATACAGACAGTAGCGGCTTGAGCCCGCGGCCAGGATCGCGGCCTGTTGTCTAGTACGAATGAATATCTTGGTATGATACCAATCCACATTAAACTAGCTTTTGCCCACGACTTCGTACGCATAGAATAGTTACTTTGAGATTGTGTGATGGTATGTATTATATAGACTTCCTCAATAAATAGGCTATTCAACACTGAAAGATTTTTTGGAACAAATTGGAACAGTACCCTGAATTGGTGGAATTGAAAATTTACTTCTACTCTATTATTAGAAGCAAAGTTCATAGTGCCGTAAATTTGTCCTTCATTTTTCTGGGAGGCGTTATTTAAATTTTTTAACATTCACCCGCATAGCACCCGTTCCTATGGGAATATTGGGATAAAAGGTATCCTATGTCCTTTTGCGGGCTCTAGACTTTATGTGTACCAAATTTCGGTTAAATTGGTTCAGTAGTTTGGACGCCAGACAGACAGAGTAACTTTCTCATTTTAAATATTAGTATGGATAACGGGCAACGTTTCACTAGACCTTTTTTTTGACGGGGACAAAATCCTGTTTACGGACCATACCTACCACTGGCTAGGCGGTAGGCGTGTGTGGGACTCGCTCGGCGTTGGCCACCCACTAAAACTCCCCGATATACCGTCCTTGCCCTTCCGTGGGAGCGAAGTGCCTGGCTAGGTCGGGTAGCCCTGGGACCGGCTCGGAGAATTGCTTCGGCAGACCTGGGTCGTGTTTCACTAGACCTACCTTTTGGTTGGTGGTTTGGCTTCTAAGCCCGCTAGCTACCGGCTAGCTACCACCGTCTTACCTAATATCAATGTTCTAAGCCTTGTTGTGTTCCGGCAATCAGAGGTAAGATAGCCAGTTCCTCAGTTGTCGAGGATTACAGGTGAAGCTCGCTTCAGCTTCGGCCTTATCGTCACTTACCATCAGGTGAGATGAAGGTCAAGCTTACCTGTTGAATGTAAAAAAAAACCACCACCCTGACTGCTAGGCCGCGTCTGTCTGGTTTATCTTAACTCTGTGGTTATAGTTTTTCTAATGCCCTGTAGCGGCAATAGCTTCCCCTTTATTAAGTGGGACCAACAAAAGGCGTGATAATCAAATCAAATCAAAAATAATTTTATTTCATAGGCCAAGTTTGGCACTTAAAATCGTCAACATTTTACATATTATGCATTTTACAAAATAAATAGTTTCTTTTAAATTATTTT
This sequence comes from Parapoynx stratiotata, assembly GCA_910589355.1. NCBI lineage: Eukaryota > Metazoa > Arthropoda > Insecta > Lepidoptera > Crambidae > Parapoynx > Parapoynx stratiotata. The sequence goes on from OU342482.1 coordinate 7,801,983, forward strand.
TAAAATTATAGTATTATACAATTTTATTAAAGTTCATTACCGCGAGCGCTTGTAGCAAGTACATCCACAGCACAATACAAGTACATCTTTGACTGTGGTTGTAATCGATAGTATGTTGTATCTTAAACTTATTCTTTCTATTTCAATGATATAACTTCTTATTAATTAAGAAGCTCTATGGCGTAGTAGATAAGTACGCTTTGTCTTTCGATATCGAATACAAATCTGCCTTCGCGATGGTCAGGTCTTGATGGGTGACCACAACTTTGATCTCGAACTCCTCCAAGTCCATACTCCTCATGTATGTCTCCATGAGGAAGGCCTGCGCCCAGCAGTAAGACGCGTCTGGGCTAAGGACGAAACGAACTTTTAATTAATGGAAAAGGAGGATGGAACCCTTGCAGGGTTTCCTGCTGTATCTTCTCTTGACAAGCCCTCCCGGTAGTGAATTGATCTTGAATATTAGTGTGGCTCTCCTATAAGTATATCCCGTAAAATTTTAAAGTAATAGGCGTGAATGTCAGAGTTTATTTATCTTCATAATATAAGTATCCTGAATGAGTTATTGGCTTTATTTGGGAATATCACAGAGGCTGTTTTATACGGTAATAAACATAATTATATTTACAATCAGTAATACTTTTATTCAGTAGAGATAGACTAGACCTATAGTATATTCTATCTTTAATCATGATTTCTCTCTTAATAAGTCCTTCTTCTTTTTCTTAACAAGACGGGCAGTTTCCGCAACTCTACGGCTATTATGCGCTTATATTGCATCAGAGGGTGAATGCTGGATAACTCCAGCCATCCCAAGTCACCCAGCGCCTTCACGTCGCGATGGCCTCCCGGAGAGTACCCGGTGTTCCAGGTACTTGGCCCGGGTATTAAGTTCTTTTTGATATGAACTGAGCGATAGATGATCCGTAACATCGTTACAAACTAAATTCATATCTCAATCGATATTAAGTAATCGTTTATTTAAGACGCGATGCATTCCGAGACCGTGTCTACACCCTATACATATTTGCATCATTGAAATATAAATAGATACATATTAAAATCTACTGAAGGGTAAATTCTACTGAAGGGGACATTGTTCTATTGAAGGGCAGTGTTTTTTATTAAGTTATACCTCTGGCGTTACATCTGTGAAAACTATAGTAAATCGCAATTTAATCGCTATTTTAACTATAAAACAAATAAATAAATTATACGTAAGCAGTTTTTGCATAATATACCTAACATACAAAAATAACATTCAACCAGCTGACAGACAAAAAATCTAAAATTTTCTTGCTTTCTAAGCTTTTCTTCTGTCGCAGGTGGGTTGGACGAATTAATATTTTCTTCCTTGTACACTTTACTTTATTGTGTATGAATTGATGAGTAACAATAAAAAATTGTTTTACCTTTCCCTTGTATAAGTTACTTACTTCTTTAGGTAGGTTAGGTACTTTTGAAGATATACAATATTTTCTAACAGACCCTTTTCCTTTGCCGTTCAGTGCATGTAGCAGCAGTTTAAGCCAACTAACCAAGTCTCACTTTACTCCAGGTTTATAAAATAACCTAATACCTACTTAGAACAAATGTCTGCTTACCTTACTGTGTGTATATCACAGTATTTATATAATTCATACGTACATACATACATTTAATCACGACTATTATCCCCCAAGGGTTAGTCAGAGACTAGGCGAAAGAATCACAAAAGCAGTCCATTGTCATAGTCCGCGCTTCACCAAGCAGTGACTGCACTCAGCGTGACAGGTGGTGAGCCCGTCGCCGCTATAACCTATTGGATTTTGTGCAGTTCTTAGACCATTAATACCAACCGATCATATAATTAATTAATTCAATAATTCAATGGACAAAAAGGCTATATTCCTAAAGGGAATGACATAGAGCTAACTCGTTATCATTAGTAATGTAGGTATGCCTGGGTTGATTCGATAAGCAAGCAGTACATTTATATGCAAATAAAATTTCCCGACACTCCGTAGAGGAACAAATAATTGTTATTTACGTCTAACTAAGAATTACTTCTAGTGATTCACACTAGAAGTAATTCTTAGTTAGACGTAAATGCAGCAGTGAGTTAGATAATTCATTTGATAAAAAAATTCTTAATTGATGCGTGACAATGACAAGTTATTTATTATTAATGTTTTTTTAATGTGAAAAAATATTATTTATTTAATTTAAGAATATTAAGAATATTTTTATACTTACAAATTATATTTAAAAAAGAAAAAACAAAAATGGTATAGATATACATATATTTTATGAGTTTTTGAAAAGTTGAGAAATACAATCAAATGTTTAATTAACTTCACTCATTGATTTTTTTGTTTCCAAATTATTGAAAATTTTTCCTTAAATTTTGGAACACGAATAAAATAATGCTTCTCGAAAAACTACTGATCAATCACAAAATTTCTATATTATTATTTTTATTCATATTATTATTCTGTCGATATCAGAATCTTTCTCTATAAAAAGCCGTGAAAGCTCATATCGATTTTAGCTTGCCACCTTCGATGCGAGGGGCTGTAATGACTATAAAGTCATAATTCATTCACTACGTAAACTACAAAAACTTTAGTTTTCAAAGCTTGTTCGGTTGACTATATGACTTTCTAATTAGAGTAAAACTACTGGCTTCCCGCGGTTTCATCCGCGCCTTACCCGTTCCCATGGGAATATCGGGATAAAAAGTAGCTTATGCCCTATCTCAGATTCTAGACTATCTGTGTACAAAACTTCGATTAAATCGGGTAGTTGACATGAAAGCGAGGAAAGACAGACAGAAAGACAGACAGTTACTTTCCCATTTATAATATTAGTATGGATTGTTTTTGTACATCTGGTATATGGACAACTACCGTAAGTGTTTTTTAAAAAAACACAAAATGTTTTTTATAGATTTTTAACATGATGGATTTAACACCCGGCCAAGTGCAAGTCGCACTCTCGGACCGAGGAAAATCGCGTTGTATGAAAGCCCCCCAAAAATATTATTTTTCTTTTTGACTCGCCACTCACTCGCCGCTCGCCGCTCGCACCGCTCGGACGTCCACCGCGCCGTCCTGCCTGCTCTCCGGCCCTCTGCTCATCGTGCGCTCTCCGTGTTCGCTCGGTCGCTAGTCGACCGTGCGCTCCGCTCCGCTCTCTACGCCCCCGGCGTAGAACCGGCGCTCGCGCAGTTTTCACTGCGAGACCGTCGTTTGTACCGCCATAACGATAGTTATAGACCTCACTAAGACCACTTCTGGGTGGCCGTCTCGTGGATACCAAACGGTGCCAACGAAGCGAGACGAGGCATTGACCCGACTGCCTGTCTGGCCCCCTCAGGGTTGGACAAAAAACTCGGAAGAGACTGGGACCACTGGCCTTGGGGGTGTACCCTCGTCAACACCAGTCTAGCCCCTCAGACGTTGCTCTCAGCCGTCAAACACTTTTTCCTCCAGCCCTTGTGGTTGCATAGGGACACACACCCTACGTTAAATTAAGTTTTAACGTAAGACTACACTCACAAACACGCACTAGCTTAGGGACTCACCACATAAGGTACACAACCTCCCTGTCCTGTACAGGGAGGGTACTCACCCACTTGTAGGCCGGTAGCCCGGCCTACAAGATGGATTTCCAGAAAATCCCCATCTCGGTATGGGCCTCCTTTTTCGAGGCCCACGGCGAGATGCTCGCGCCCCTGCTCGCGCCGTTTCTTAACGCGTTGCCCCCCTCCGAGTCCGCATCCGCACCCGCTCAGACCCGCGTGTCTGCCCCCGCGACCACCCGCGATTACTCCGCGACCGCTCAGACCCGCGCGTCTGCCCCCGCGTCCGATCAATCCCGCGCCGCTCCATCGACCACGCAATCCGCCGCGACCGCACAGACCCGCGCCGTTTTCGAAGATAGTCCACAATCTCCGGACCCTCTCCCCATGGAGGTAGTGCCCTCCTCTGGCTCCTCGGACTCGGACTCTAGTGACTCCGACTACACAGTCGTAGTCTCAGGGAAAGGGAAGAGGAAACAGAGAAGGGCGCCCGCAGACGTGGACCCTCCAAAGAAAACGGTGAAAGCCGCCTCTGGAGAGCCCACCCCTGCGGCAGTCGCAGACGAGGACTTACTCCCCTCGGACCCCCGCGCCCCACCGCCCGTCTTCATCCAAGACAAGACACGTTGGCATTTTGTGTCAACGGCACTGACAGACAGACACGTGCACTTCACGCACGCAAAAACCTGCGCCTCCGGCATAAGGGTCCAAGTGCCCACCTCTGCGGATCACCGCAACCTCACCGCCTTCCTCAGGGCCAAGAGTATAGGCTACCACACCTATACTCTGCCCGAGGAGAGGGTGCTGCGTGTGGTGATCCGCGGAGTCCCCAAGGAGCTCAGCACGGACCTCGTGCTGAGCGACCTAAAAGGCCAGGGATACCCCGTGCATGAAGTGCACCGCATTACCCGCACTCGGTCCAAAACACCACTGGACCTCGTTTCGGTCATAGCCGACCTTACCCCCGCGGGCAAGGCGCTATACAACATACGTTCGATCTGCCATATCTCGGGGCTCTCCGTTGAGCCCCCTCACAAACGAACGTCTCCCGGGCAATGCCACCGGTGCCAGCTCTACGGGCACTCAGCCCGAAATTGTCACGCTCGGCCCCGGTGCGTCAAATGCCTGGGGGACCACGCCACCAAGGACTGTGATCGGCCGAAGATCCCAGTCCCCTCGGGTCCTCCACCCAGTTGCGTCCTGTGCGGACAGGCGGGGCACACCGCGAATTATCGTGGCTGCCCCCGAGCTCCGCGCAGACCGGACACCTCGCGTCCCCCCGCGACTCCTCTCTCCGCTCCACCTGCCGCCCCGTCGCTGCGGCCCGCGAAACCCATGCTCCCTCCGAGCAAACCCAACCCGTGGGCTCCGAAGCCCTCGCCTCCGAAAACCGCGGCGCCTCCGAAGGCGCAAACGCTCCCCCCGACGGCCCCGCCGGCGCCTCCGGCGGCGCCGAAACGCGTTAACTCAACGCCAAACGCAGACTTGCGTCTGGTGTGCAGCGTCATCGATGTCATAGACATGGATGAGGTCTGTGCACTGGCTGCGAAACTGCGCGAGGCTAAAAACTCGTTCGACTCCGTAAGTGCTCTCCTAGAGCACGATAAACTCATCCGCTCTCTTAAGTCCCTAAACTCAAAACAACAAAATGAATAATACACCCCAACGGATAAAACCCCACTCCCTAACACTAGCGTATTTCAACGCAAACGGTCTCAAAAATCAGAGGGACGAAGTCGCTTCGTTCCTCACCGAACACGCGGTCGATATCCTCCTAGTGCAGGAGACGTTTCTCAAACCCGCCCATCGCACCCCGCGGATCGCGAACTATAATACCATCCGGCACGATAGGGCCACCCACGGGGGTGGTACCCTTATCTACTTCAAACGTTCCCTCCATTGTGTCCCTCTTGACACTCCTCAGCTTGAATCACTCGAGGCTTCAGTGTGCAAACTAGCCATGACGGGCCATCCTTCCATCACCATTGCCTCCGCCTACCTCCCTCCCGCCAAAACCCTCCATAGACGCGATCTCGAGACGCTGTTTGCTATGGGAGGCGCCGTCATCCTTGCCGGCGACTTCAATAGCAGGCACACTCAGTGGAGCTGCTCATCGACAAACCGAAATGGGAGGTCGATGAGCAGCTTCGCTAACGAGCTGCTCTTCGACATCATCGTCCCTATGGGCCCTACCCGCTTTCCTACCAACCCCAACCACTCCGCTAACCCTCTGGACATGGCACTTTTGAGGAACGTGACGCTTACGTTGCGGTCCATTGAGGTGATTCATGCTCTAGACTCGGACCACCGCCCAGTTCTCCTTCACCTCGGCTCACCCTCCGATACCACTCCCTTAACGAGAACGGTGACGGACTATGAGAAACTCGCGGAAATCCTCGAGACCTCCTCTGGACCAGAACTAGACTCCATCCCCGACATCCTATCCACTCCCCAGGACACAGAGCATGCAGTCGATGCACTCACCAGCCATCTCACCTCAGCAGTGAGGCAGGCGTCAAGGGGGGTTCCATCGATGGCTCACCATCGGTGGAGGCTCCCGGACGACCTGAGGAGGCTGATGACTGCAAAGAACGCCGCTATGCGTGCCTTCTCCCAACAACCCTCCGAAGCGAACAGGTCGCGGCTGCGGGGCCTACAACGCGATGTAAGGTACCGCATCCGCGACTTCCGCAACGACCAGTGGGGAAACCTCCTGAAGGACATCTCGCCCTCCCACCAGGCCTACTGGAGGCTGGCGAGAACCTTCAAGTCCGAATACCAGGCTACGATGCCTCCTCTCCGCAGGCCCGACAACTCAATCGCATTCGACGACGATGAGAAGGCGGAATGCTTAGCTGAGAGCCTCGAGTCTCAATGCTCACCCAGCACTCTCCCGGTAGACCCCGCGCACGTTCAGGAGGTGGACGAGGAGGTCGAAAGACTCTCTCGCCTACCGCCCACATCTTCCCTCCCTCCGGTCACCCCCGATGAGGTGCAAACGTTAATCAAAGATCTCCGACCGCGCAAAGCCCCCGGCTCTGACGGCATCTCCAACAGAGTCCTTAAAGCTCTCCCCGCCCAACTAGTCTTACTCGTGGTAGCTATCTTCAATAGCGCCATGTCCCATTGCTCCTTCCCCGATTCGTGGAAGGAAGCAGACGTTATCGGGATCCGTAAGCCCGGTAAAGACCCCGCGGCCCCCTCTAGCTATAGACCTATCAGCCTCCTCAAGTCACTGGGCAAGCTCTATGAGCGAGTCCTGGTCTCTCGTCTGAGGGACCACGTGACCTCCAATAATATCCTCATAAACGAGCAGTTTGGGTTCCGCCCCAAGCACTCGTGTACCCACCAAGTGCACCGCCTAACGGAGCACATTCTCGCGGGTCTCCGTACCCATTCGCGACGCGCCATCTGCACAGGAGCGCTTTTCTTCGACGTGGCGAAGGCGTTCGACAAAGTCTGGCACAACGGCTTACTTTACAAGCTGTACAAACTCCAAGTGCCAGATAGACTCGTACTCATCTTACGAGACTTCTTGTTGAACCGCCACTTTCGCTATCGCGTCGAAGGAACGCGCTCCCTGCCCCACCCGATACGAGCCGGAGTCCCTCAGGGCTCCGTCCTCTCCCCCCTGCTATTCACGCTTTACGTGAACGACATGCCCAAATATCCGGGTGTCGAACTTGCCCTTTTCGCGGACGATACCGCTCTGTATATGTCCCATCGCAATCGCGCCTTTGTCGCGAAAAAACTACAGTCAGCCGCTAACACCTTAGGCGACTGGTTCCGCAAGTGGAGGATCGAGATTAACCCCGACAAGAGCAACGCTATTCTCTTTTGTCGGGCCCGATCCGCCGCTCTGCCTCCGATCACCCTATTCGACCGGCCGATCCCTTGGGTGAGGCAGGTCAAGTACTTAGGCGTCACTCTCGATCAGTGCTTAACGTTTGCACCTCACATAAGAGCCGTCCGAAACCGAGCCTTCTTCGTGCTCGGGCGCCTCTACTACCTCTTAGGCAAGCGGAGTAAAATGTCTCTTAGAAATAAGGCGACAATTTACAAAGCCTGCGTCCGACCCATCATGACGTATGCTAGCGTAGCATTCGCTCATGCCGCGAACACCCACATCCACAAACTCCAAGTCATCCAAAATCGTTTTCTTCGTATGGCAACCGGTTGCCCGTGGTACGTACGTAATTCAGATCTCCATAGGGACTTCGACCTCCCATCCATCCGCCAATTCCTTCAAGACGCCTCCAGGCGTTTTTTCGACAAAGCTCCTCACCATCCCAACCCGCTCGTCGTAAGAGCCGCCAACTACTCTCCCGCTAGAGAGGACCGACCGAGACACCGCAGGCCGAGGCACGTCCTCCTCGACGACGAGGACGACATCACGAGCGCGAACGGTCGCGCTCCACACACACGCACATCACGCACTAGTCACACTTTTGTCATACACCGCACTCGTAGAACAAGGGTGCGAAGATCCGGGTCACACTCGCGGCGCTCCGCGCGCTCCCTCGCAACTCCTCCACGACACGGCACGCCTGAGCCGAGGTCCGCGCCTTTAGAGGCACCCTCAGGACGTCTGCCGATCCCCGAATCCGGCTCGAGCGCCCTGGAGGCTCTCCCTGGAAGCGGGACCCCCTAGGGGGATGCCTTCCAGAGAGAATCCCTTCAGTGGTGGTTCGCCACTACAGGCTTGAGGACCCACCACAGTTCTCGCCTTCTTTAAAAAATCCGGTTATAACTGAGTAGCCGTCAGAGGCATCAGTTCAGGGCCCTTCAAAAAAAAAAAAAAAAAAAAATATTTTTCTTTTTAATGTAATATTTTTTTTAATGTCTCATTATTTTGTGAATATTTCAAGCGTGGCAAAATGTAGGTACTTGTTGTTGTTAAAATGCATAACAAAATCGTTTGAACACAAGCGATTACGTCGATTTTTTTAGCATTAAAAAGATGAATCAAAAAAAGGTGTATGCCAGCCGGGGTCGTAGCTAAGCCTAATCTGGATATAGGCAAGAGATGACGGGAATCAGGCATGACCTTGAATAATTAGATTGTATACACAGTTACCACCATAAACATGTAAACAATTTTGATCAATAAACGTCTTTATTCCCTTAAAATAGAGGTCATTTACAGTGTAATTTACAGTTCACTGGTTATAACATTTGTCCCCTGATTGTAAAATATCCTGCCTTTGTCCCCAAGTGTAATGAGTCCGGAGACGAGCGGCGAGTCGTCGGACAGCACTGCCCCAAGATGGCCGCTGTGGGAGCGGCTGGGCTGCGCGCGCGGCGTGTGCGCGAGGCTGTGCCGGCGCCGGCGCAGGCGGGTCGCGCCCGAGCACGCTGTCAACGGGAAGCCTGCCACCAAGTAAGAGCACTCACCATAATATTGCACAGAAGTGTTTTAATATACCTAAATGGATTGGAATGCATTGCCGGCGTCGGTCCCTAAAAGCATATAACCCACATGTCTTAAAAGTTATTTATTGAATATATATGATACGCCTATTTGAGAAAGCTCACTACATCGTGGTTTGTGTTCTGTGTCTCTTTGGTTCTGGTTCTGCTCACGAGCAATCCCATAAAATGAGAAAGAAACCGCCTCTCCTATAACTGGTACCACAGATTTACTATTATTTTTGGTTACCCTAGCAACATACTGTACCGACATTGTATTTAGTAATGAATGAAAAAAAATTATTAAAAAACATTGTTGGTTTTTCCCAAAAAAAATTTAAAACAGCTTTCTTCTATCTTAAGTATTTGAGGACTAATCTAGGAAGTTCACAGTCGATCAGTAGTTTTTCGATTTCAATTTTAAACGTTATCGCGTCATACCTACACAAAGAGATTACCTAGAAAAGCGAATGGCATTTTCTTTGAAATGTTAATAACACTATATTCTTTACTAGGTGTTGCCCGCTACTTCGTCCGCCGTTTTTTAACTCTCCCACCTTCTAAACCCTTTAATTTTCCGGAATAAAAAGTATTTAAGATGTTGACCAGGAATATAAGGTATCGCCATGCAAAATTTCATTGGAATCGGTCCAGCCATTACGGAGATTAGCCCGTACAAACAGACGAACACAAACAGACAGAAACAAAAAATAAATAAAAAAAATCTTTGGTATTTTCCCTCCTTTCACATACCCCTGACTTTAAGTATTTTTTTCCATGTACAGACATTCGACCTTAACAGTTTTATTATATGCATAGATATAGATAATAAAACTGGTTACGTGACCTATCACACACACGCTATTCTTTGTAGGCAATAGAATCAAGGAAAAACAGCGAAGCCATGAAAAAGGCACTGTATTGACTTCCTTGATGGGTAAATGCTTATTATAAAGTTAGTACCTATGTGCAAAGTCCGAAAATGTTTACCAGTTTTCAAAATAGATTCTTTATCACTCTGTTTTCAATAAAGTCTATGACATATCAAGTTGCTTATTACCCTATAAACCATCTGTAAACAATATGAAGTATGGAAAAGACAAATAAAGAAATGACAGTTATCAAAAATTATTGTTTGAACGTCATTCGGACAAAAGTGAAATTATAATCAGAAATTTTAAAAATAAGATGTAAAAATTTTATTTAATAACATAAAGATTGTTTGAGTTAATTTTTTCAATTTATTTATAAAAAAAAAAACTGAAATATTAAAAAAAAGTTTTCTTTAAAAAGTTTGGGTATAATCTATGATCAATCAAATTGATACGAAATCTTTACGAAATTAATAGACATTTCGTGATTTCGACTTTTTTGACTTCTATGTATGCAAGCAATTTTGATACTTAGGGTGGTAAACATTATCTGACCGCGACTGTACCTACAAGGAATCTGGATTCCTGTGCCCGGCCTAAGGGAATAGACACGTCCCGGGTGACATAGGAAACTAAACATTGGCGAAATCTGCATGATGACCACGACCACCTTCTCGACAGTGAACTCCTCACACCCTGGATTCCAATTGGTCGTGTACTGTGCGTTTTAAACGGAATTTCCTTCTACGTGTGACGATGCAAAATAAATCCAGGATAATGTCACTTACTGTAAAATAGTGCCTTGGAAAAGTTATTTGAGCATTTTATTAACACACTTTATAACATAAAACCTATCAACCATTTTAAGCAACTAATGCTGCTTGAGTTATGGACACTAGATGACGGATAAATATATTTAATACATAAATACATATAAATAACCTGAATATATAGAAATATATATAAACACCCAAGACTGGAGAACAAATGCCTGAAAATTCATCACCCAAACATTTGCCCCACTGGGGATCGAACCCAGAACCTCTCGAGATGGCGACGCCTTGAGACCAGCATACAGACCACTCGACCACGGAGGTCGTTTATGTTTTATTAACTGTGATATACTTACATAATATTACAATTTTATTATCAACAATAAAATTTTATACCTAATTTATTGGCGTCGAGACAACCGCTCAAACGCTCACTCTGATAGGAATAAAATTGGAGACCAAAAACAATGGAAAAGAGACAGATGGTCAGTTTAAAAACAGAAACCAAGAAAAAATGGCCATAGAAGTGCGCAATGACAGTAAAGAGTCGCTAATACTGCTATAGCGCCTCGTTACAATACTCTCAGATTGAGGAATGAGCTCTCCGTCTAGGTTTTACCTAAAGACTACAGCAGTGGAATCTTTACAAGAAGAGATTTAGAGATTATAGCTTTTGTGTATGAAATATTCGATTTAATGAATATCTTGCACGAAATACGAGTGTAGGACTTAATATTTCTTTGAGAATTTTTATTTTTAACAATAATTGTATTGGTATACTACCAGCCTAATAGCCCTCAAACGGATCTTCATCGCGGATATCGAAGTGAATGGCCATTGTATCGGTTAGTAGATAAAAGATCCGAGTTTTAATTTTTTTAATTTTAACTAGTTTGTTTCCCCGATTTGGGTAAGCTTTTTTGAGAAAACTGAAAACGCAGCTTCATTTTTTTTTTTGTAAATAAAAGTGTTTCCTTTGTGGAAATTAAGCTTAGTTATAATTATTTAGGGTAGTTCCTTTCCAGGGCCAATGAAAAATTCTCGCCTGTATAGGTAGGTATTCCAAATACTATCTAATGCACTGAATCCATTATTGTAGCGATAACTCGATAGAATTAACGTCCTCAGCCTATTCATGTCCCACTGCTGGGCAGTGGGCACAGGCCTTCCGCATGGAGAAATACTTGAGGAGTATGGGCCGAAACACCACGTGGTCCAATGCGGGCTGGTGGGTAGAAACGATTGCGACAGCGACCGGGACCAGCAACGTGCCATCTAAAGCAAGAAGGAGTTCGAAATCACAAATTATTGGTCACCCATCCAACGCCTGACCATGGCAAAGGTAGCTTTGTTTTCGCTCCTAATAATAACTAGCAATTAAGCGATAAGGGCTAAGTATGTAATTCTAGTGGTCACACACACAGCTACCGTCATATTACAAATTCTAGTTGCGTGACGGTAGTGTTACAATAAATATTAACAACAATATTAATAGCTTGGTATTTCGGTAATGTGACCACAACGCCTGAACCCCTAAGCGGGCGCCGCGAGCACCGGTGCTCGCAAACAATAGATATTCTATTGTGTCTTGTTTTGTTCCCGATGACTAGTTAATAATATTCTTGATCACGGAAGCCTTTTGAATTTCTTGATTAATATACAGGTGTCCCACGGCCATGCCACATGGAGGGAAAGTATATTAAATATTGAAGGTAGGATGTTTTACTGAAAGAAGACATCATTTTATTTTTTATAATAAGTGGAACTGCATTCATTCATTTATTACAAATCGCCTGCCTCTACCGGGAATCGAACTCGCGAAATGTGAAAAATAAAATCACCGCATATTTTATGATAACCGTCGAAAGGGTTAACCCTTTCGACGGTTAAGAATTATTTTTTCCTAAGAATTATTTTTTCCTTTTTTCCGGGTAAGAATTATTTTTTCCTAAGAAACATAGCATCTTCAATTAAAGGAAGATCGTGATATTTTATTCAAATTTTCGTTTCGAAAATTTCGTCTGACGTTGCCGTGTTTCCACATACGCAGACTTGTGCATGACTATAATAGATATCTCGTAACATTACTTTTTAATAACGCTTCTTAAAAATTCTAACGGTCGACCTACCTCACAGATAGCTACTAAATATTACTTAATAGGTTTGTGTTCAAACAGTAAGAAAGGTGATTCTCTCACAGAGACGCACGACGCAACTTCGCGCGTGAATATTGCGCTGCTTCTAACGTTGTATGTAACATACTTATCTCCCTTTGAACACACATTTGATGGTGCGCATACCCAGAAACGCTGCGTCTTGCTGAACCGTGTGAGAATATCCTGATCGCGTCGCGAGATCTCATTAAAAGAGCGTCTTCACTGGCAGAAGTTTGGCTGAACGAACTCCTTTTAAATAAAATATGTTTGCGTTTCCACTAAAAAAATATCCGTCCTGCTGCCCCCTTATTCTAAACTGTTTCACTGATTCGATTCGGAAAGTCACGTCTAATTCGCTGCAATAAAAAGTGACACGAACAGAGATTCCGTGATTCGTTTAGTTTCCGACAGTTTAGAATAAGGAGGCAAGCTCACGGTGGAAATACAGCTTTATATTGAGAGCAGAATCTCGTGTCCAGTGCTGACAAAAACTTTGATTTGAATAGGCGTAGTGCGAAAGGTCGTAGCGCTTTCCGCACTACGCCTATCCAAATCTATACGCTACAGTAACTGCCTACGGTGACTACGGACTAAAATAATATATTAAATAACCTCTGAAACTGTCTGAATTTTAATGAGTAGAGCAATTCATTCCATGCCTTTAAATTTCATACCTCCACCGTCCTCCTCCGGAGAAAGACTTACATCTGGATTGTTCTAGATATGTGCAGAGTGAACATTTCCCTAGGTTTTTTGGAATAATGACAAAAAATGAAAAATGAGAAATTCCCACACATTTTATAGGAAGTCAATTTTGTATCTTTATATATTTATTTATTAGTCATGCTTGTTACGGTTAGATAAGGTGGGCAAGGCGATTAAAAATAATTGTGCACGTGACACCCTGCAAAGGCATCATATAAAGGAACTTGAAGTTAATGATAATAATAATTATTAAAAGGTACAACAGTATTTTAAAAACCGATTCTAAAAATAGTCGACACTAAGAACCTATAAATCTTAGCGATATAAATATTTATCACTGCCTCAGTGAGTTGGCAAAAATAACATGACCCATATACGAAGGGTTGCGTGCGTGTGTACACTTATTAGACGGGTAATACAGCTGTAGGGAAACAGAAATGTCACGCGAGTAGGGTTGCCTAGGAAGGGGGACATATATGACAGCGGGAGAATATGTTATTACAACACAAGGGCACAAAAGGATTGTCATATTTCGGGACCATATTTTATACAAGGACATAGTTACAGATAGCTCAAAAGTCGTCGAACAAACGAATCTGTATAGCTTATCTACCTTATTCGTTTGGTCCACGACATTTAAGCTAGGATTTTCTGTTAATAATAATATGGCTTCTGTAACAACGAAATTGATGATTGAAATTGAAATGCTCTGAATTTAAATCTTTTACCGAAAGCTTGTTAGATTTATGCTAGATTTATGTCTATCGTTAGGATTATTGATCTCCCTTGAAACATTTTAATTTATAAGACCCGTATAATAATAAAGTGTATAATATACTAATAATATAATAAAGTGTATATATGATATAAATACGAGCTCCAGTAACGGAAGGTAGATAGTAACATGATCATTTCCCGAATAGGTAAATAAATTCTCGAACAGCTACCTAAATACAGGTGCTCAACTCAAATGGATCAGTGGGGAGAAATCAGGAACTATGCGAGATAGCGAAATCAGTTCTTAGGAACCATGATATCGATTTTGGATAAATTAATGGCATTCAATTTATTTTTCAATTTCTAAGAGAAGTTAAAAAAAGTGAATGCCCTAACATAACCGGAAATTAACCAGGTCGAAATAAAAAAACCTTGCTTTGTTGTTGAATTGAGTTAAAAATCACAAAGAAAACATTTTTAATGAAATCCTAGATTCTCGGTTTGGGTAAGCTTTTTTGAGAAAACTGAAATTACAGTTCTTTTTAAAAATAAAAGTGTGTTTTCTTTATGTAAATTAAGCTATTTTAAATCCTCTCGTGGGCCCACAAAAAATTTCCATGCTGTACTTATAATGGGTCCTTACCTATGAAATTGGTGTTTTTTTTTTCTCTCTTAGTATTTTGTCTGTAACTATTAAGATTCAGAGTATTCCTAAAAAATAATTACCTTGTCTAAAAATAGACTATATTTTTGAGCTCTTTTGATTTGTTTTGATAATTTGTTGTAAGTTTAATTGTGTTAAAATTGGACACGGAGACAACTCTTTTTAAGTGCTTCCCGAATACATCATTTTATTTGCATTCACTTAAAAACGATAAATAATTTTTATGAAGTGTGATATTACACATATTACTAAAGCTTCAGCTTCAGACATCATTAGATATCTTTGGATTTGTCGTTGTGAAGAAAACTGAAAAAAATTTAGTATGGAAAATGCAGAATTCCCCAAAATCTCCATACAAAAAACCAATTTCATAGGTAAGGATATATAAAAAATAGAATGTATCAACCATATCAACATCTAACTTATCAAGCATTCTGTCAAAGTTCATTTAGATTATTTAAATAAATTGCACCTTATTAGAAAAGTTTAAATATGAACTGTCATCGTTCATCTTTCAACGTGTGAATGGTGAATGACGTTCAGGATCGATATTACCACCTGGTCGCCCTACATAAACTACTATAAAACTCTTTCTAACAGCGATGACGCAAGCAAAATACTAGCAAATAATTATAATCATGAAGGCAGCAACGCCCCCGACCATTTTCTTTCATAAAAATGGTAGTGAGTTAATAATGCAAAATTATAAGTTAAATAGAATATTAGCGCTATTGTCAGAGCCCGCGGAGCCTTAGGATGCAGCAAAAGTTGTCTACATCTGCTACAGCGAACGTGGCAGATGCACTGTAGTATCTGGGGAGCCCCAACAGCATCCTGAAGACAATATTATATTTTACACGCAGTCCATTGACAGTCTTCAGCGTATAGCACATCACAGGCTTCAGGTGTAAAATATTTGACAGTAAGTAGGGTTATTTTTTTTTTATACTTAGCATATCTGCAGCCGAGCATTTTGCTTCGAACTGTCAATACCCTCCGCTTCCGCTCTATATCGGAGTTATTATCTGACATGGTCTCAGTCACAATGTGCCCCAAGTACGTGTAGTGGGTGGTGGGTGGGTGTGTTTCCAATTGGTGGTACAGGTTACGTGGTGCACTCACTGACGGTCTCAGCAGACCATATCGTCGGCATAACTAATAGTGTTGACCATATGGCCGTCAATGGAACAACCGAGCTGTCTCCGGGGTCTCTAAGTCCCTCAATGAGGCCATTCTCGTAGACAAGACCACAGAGAAGTGTACAATTTTCCCATCGGTAAAACAGCAATCGGTGAAACTCCTTAGTCCTCCTCATAGATTTTGTACAAACTAAGTCTATGGATCTCCTTAGTTAAGTGGCGCCATCTAGTTACTGTCTTGCCAAATTTGGGGCTCAAAAGTGCACGAGAACTTCATCCTCCCAGCCCTGCGCCCGCGCCGCACAAATTAATTTATTTTGATGACCGTACCAGCACTGGAAGATGGAAATAAGTTCACCTGGTAGTGACACGTCACGTAGTCTTGGCCTTTTTCAATAAAGATAATCAGGCAAAATATCGATGTTATTTGAAAAAATCTTTTTGCTTTGCTTTTTTTTTTGCTTAACTTAGTAATTATATGTTAAAAGCGAGTGGAGCCCTGGGCAACCTAATCAAGTTAATTTGGTCACGAACATTTCGATATTTATGGGGCTTTATCAGTAATAACTGGCGCAATTTAAAAATTTACTCAAGCTCAATTGTGAACGTGGCTATTAGTTGAAACAGCAGAAAATATGTCATTTTATATCGTTAACATAGTAGGTATATTGGAGGGTTTGTGTCTTGGGTACATCGTTTTCGATATTAAAACAAAATCTCAGGTTGATCTCATCCCAGTCGTGGCTTATATTGTGGTCAAAGCAAAATGTAAAAAAAGCTTCTTTTCGCATGGTTTATGCGGGTTACACACCAAGAGCTAACATAAGTTAGTTTAGCTTAATACACGTTCATATTTGTTGAAAACAACAATTAATTTGTAACTTGTGTAGCATTCTTCAATAAGCGTATGGCAAAAGTGCGACCTGACGATTTTTATTTATCTCCGGGCTCACACGTCACAGATGGAAGCCAATCGAGATTGTATCCCTGGAAGGGATGGCATTTTAAGCCCCTTGGACCCTAAGAGTTTAAAACAACCCTTGCAATACTTGCCTGACAGTGTGCCCGGAGACTATAATCAGGCTGTGTAAGGAGAGCTATATTGACAAAAGCTTACAAAATTATATTTTATTACGCGAACTGTTTCATTATAAAAATCGGCAAATAACACCGAAACATTAATTAATTCGCTTTTAATTATTAATTATATATTTGAACTACCTTTACGAGCAAAGCCTTAACCTTTTGTGCTTTATGAGTGCGTGAGCACTAAGACTTATTTAGCTCATTACCTACTATTACGACTAAGCTTACCTGATACTTGGTCTAATTTAAGCTTTCTGCTGCCAATCTTAGGACAAACCTAACATACGACTGCATACCTTTAAGTATATAATTATTGTATATTAAATAAACCATAAACGGATCAAAAATCGTTGAGGTTAATAAAAATTTACTCGTCATTCACAATAAAATCAAAATTGTAAACTAAAAACTCCACAATTTAATAAATAAATTTTAATATTACAACGGATTTTCAACAAAGTGTGGTAAAAAGCACCGCGTTGAAAATAGTACCAATGTTATTTCATTCGAATTTAAGCTTTTCTCGTGGAAAATGGGCGGGAACAAAAAGCCTACAATCATAAACACATCAACTATCACGCACGCCTGTATATCCGGAGGAGCAGTTCGGTGTCACTTTGTAACGAGGCGCCATAGCTATATTAGCGCCTCGTTGCTGTCATTGCGCTCTTCTCTGGCCATTTTCCGTTTTTAAATTTGCTGTCTGTCTCTTTTTATTTGTTTTGTTCTCGAAGTTCATTCTTACCCGAGTCAGTGCGTAGAGCGGTTGACTCACTGCTAACAATAATTGTAATATATTTATAAAGTGATGATCAGTTTAATAAGCTTAAAAAAAGGTTACATCATCCATAAGATCAGGTCCTGATAAATAACAAAGTCTAAAAGTCTCTTTAAGGGACTATTTTGTGCCTTTTTTTTTTTTTTTTATTATCTAAATAGAATTTAGAGGCTTTTGTCTCATTTTGACATGTCAGCCCCATCGAAACCTAACCACTATGTTGCAGTTCAATCTTATATGCGCGCGGGAGCGGGATGGCGGGAAGTTAATTATGTAAAAAAACCTCCACTAAACATTTTGCAGCTTCACTTGTAGGCTCCGCCAAAATACTGAAGAGAGCGCCAATGTCCTGCTTATTTAAATTATATTTTTGCATCATTAACTCCCTGCCATTTTTATATTTAATACACTCCAATAGCATGTGGTGGACGTCGTCCATCGTGCCACACAAATCACAATTCGGGGAGGTAGTCTTTTTCATTAAGAATGCAAATTTATTACATGGATAATGACCAGATCGTAACCTATGTAGCACAACGATATAATTCCTACCTAATTTGGCATTAAAAAACCATGGTATACGAGGAGGCTGACATTGGATAGTCTTAAACCAGATACCTTTCTCTTTGCTTCTTTCATCAAAATATTCCTTAAATCTACCATAGCATACATTTCTAAATTGTGTGAGTATTTCCGTATAATATGGTAAAATTGTGAAATCCGATCCCTCACTTGTAGCGATTTTAGCCAGTCTATCTGCCTCCTCGTTACCACGTAAGCCTACGTGAGCTGGAATCCATTGCAACCTCAGGTTCATGAATTGGTTGTTCATTTTTAAATTATATATTGATTGCAGCACCTTGTAAGCTATCGGTACACCTCTGCTATACCCAGAGGCACAACGAGCCAAGTGCTGCAATGCACTTTTGCTATCTGTGAGAATGACAACATTATTATTCCTCACACCCTCTATACATATTAAAGCCTCTGAGATTGCGATGAGTTCCACCGTCATAATAGATACCTTGGAGTCTATTTTATACATATTAGAAGATCCCTCTGTTGGGTTGTAATAAGCTGCCCCAAGTCCATCTTTATTTTTTGACCCATCAGTGTAAATCAGGGTCCATCCGGGGTATTTTTGGTTCAATTCTCTTATAGTCTCGTACCTTATTGAATTCCCCAATCTACTTTTTGATTCCTTAATACACTCTAATGTTGAATTTATAATATCAGCTATCGGAATGTAACTTGTCCAGATATTCAACTTAAACATTTCCACAGATGTCCCATGATGAACATTACAATTGCTACATTGATTAGAAATAGTCATGAGTAAAGGCTTTTTGACCTTGTGCCAATATCTGTCTAACTGAGGTGAATTAATTTCTTTTAACAATTTTACACTAATATCATTCGTTGTAGACATACACTTTAAATAGTACTTATAGCCTAGAAACAATCTCCTTAAGTACAAGGGTGAAATACACAACTCACATTCCATAACATGAATTGGGGAGCTTCTGATAAACCCTCCTACTACCCTAAGGGCTTGGTTTTATAGCCTATCTAATTTAACTAAATGGGATTTTGCACTACTGTCATAGAGGAAAATTCCATAATCAAGCCTACTTCTTATTAGGGAAATGTATAAAGTGCGAATATGTTTTGGATGAAGACCCCAACCAGAACCTGCTAGTACCCGTAATAAATTAATAAATTTTGCAGCATTTTCAACAGTCTCCTTCACATGTTTGCTCCATCTCAGAGAATTATCAAGCCACATTCCTAGATATTTGATAACAGGAACAGTATCTAATGGCATATCTTTAATATTTATACTGAGTCGCTTTTCTCGGCGCCCTCGATTGAATAAAACCAACTTTGATTTATTCGCAGAAATCTGGAGACCAATATTGTCTAATAAGTTAATCATAATATTTAGGGCATCTTGTAGCTCCAGTTTACACCTACTTAGGTCTTTATGACTTATGTATAGAACGTAATCATCTGCGTACTGGGATACAATAACATTTGTAATCTGTCGACATATTTTAAATGTTACGATGTTAAAAAGCAACGGAGACAATGGGTCCCCTTGGGCCAAACCTCTACTAGTCCATCTCCCTTCAGCCCATTGTCCCTCCTGGTCACTTTTGATTGTTAATCTTCTATGGCATAAAAATGACCAAATATACTTGCATATACGCTCACCGACTCCTAAATTATCCAACACGTCAATAAGTTTTTCAACCAAAACATTATTGTAGGCATTTTCAAGATCAATAAAGCAAGCAACTGTTGTAATATTATGAGCAAAACCTAGCTGTATGTATGTCACCAGTCTTGTTAAGCAGTCCAAACAAGATTGAGCTCTCCGAAAACCACATGTCTTTGGTGACAGGACGTGATGTGTTTCAATATACCACTCTAGTCTCTTTCCCATCATGTTATGAAATATTTTACATACACAGGATATTAAAGATATAGGTCTTATTTTTGTTTCATTATTTAAATTGTTTCCTGCCTTTGGTATGGCAACTATTACCACGTTTCGCCACTGGTTTGGTACAATACCCAATCTAAGAACCGCATTGTAAATATCTAAGAGAAAGAGTTTGCCAGAGATTGGTAAATTATAAAGCATAGAATATGTGATGCCATCGCACCCTGGAGAGGTGTCCTTTTTTTTAATGCAAGTCTCAAGTTCCTGTAAAGAGAATGGGATTTCAAGCAAATCGTTCTTTGATACAATAGTAGGAGGGCAGTTAATTACTGAATCTGGTGTCAAAGTCCGAAGTAAGTCTTTCTTTTGATCATCAGAAATATCAAATTTAGACCGTTGGTATCCCTTAAACCATCTCATTTTATGCCACATATCAGAAACATTAGTGCACTCATTTACGCTACTACAAAATCTTCTCCAACTATAACTTTTTGCTTGTTGTATTTGCTTACGCGCTTCTTTAACTTTTTTTTCTAAAATATCCAGATTATGTGGAGTGGGATTTCTTCTAAACACTCTTAATGCTGATCTACGTTCGGCAACAATTTTTGATAAAGATGCACTCCAATATTCTTTAGATTTAAAGCCTCTAGTAGGATTAATGCAAATTTTGATATTAGGTATATTTTTGTTTGCTGAAAAGTTTAACCGATCTAAAAAAAAATCATAATGTTTTTGAATATCAGTTTCGAGACAATTGTTGTAATCAAAACTTACAAACACGTTACTAATATCTTCTTTATACGACTTCCAATTTGCTTTTTTTAAATTATGTCTGTTAATATAATCTAATCTACCGTTAAAATTCATCCAAATTTTAATCATCAGATGGTCACTGCCTAAGTTTTCGTTGAACACTTGCCACTTGAAATGTATTGCAATATCAGAAGATACAAAAGTTATGTCAGGAGAAGAGGACTGTAAAGATCCACCCACTAATTTAACCCGTGTCGCTTGTCCGTTATTTAAAGGCATAAAACCATGCTCTAAGGACGAATCTAATAGCTGCCAACCTCTACGATCACATTTGTATGACCAATTTGTATGATGCCCATTAAAATCTCCCGCGATTAATGTTCTCCTATGAACTAAATTAAATATTGTATCCCAGTCAGCTTGACTAGTATGAACAGAAGGAGCGCAGTATATAGCTATAATATTTTCCAAATACTTACAATTTGTAATTTTCACATGAATAGCTTCGATTCCTGAATTAATCCTACTGATAGAACAAGCCTGCGAATTCAAAGACTTATGCACTAAAATAGCAACGCCTCCATATGAATCATATCTATCTTTTCGATAAACTTTATATCCACTAATGTTAAAAGGAGTATCTTCATCCAGCCATGTCTCGCAAACTATTGAAATATGTATGTTTTCTCTATATAACAATGAATCAAAATCCACTAACTTTGGTCTCACGCTTTGTGCGTTCCATTGGAGAATATTTACATTAAGACTTTCACCCATTAAAAAACTTAAAAAAATGTTCAACAAAACTTCCACCAGAAAACAAGTTCATTACACAGGTACATTCTTCAAATATAACTCGTAAAAACTGCAACACTTTTTCTTCAAATTTATCCTCTGACAGAATGATGCTCTTTAGTTTATAGATGATTCCCCAAATATCCAGCTTTTTATCTCTTTTCTTTCCCATACTTTCACTAAAACCCTCGTTTCTGCTTTCTGGACTTTCTGGCATAATGTCCAAATCTTCGGTCGAGTCCTCATGAGTTCTGTTTATCCTTGTTCTACATTTTTGTCCCTTTCTGTTACTATTGTTAGCGATCTTTATCTTTAAAGAGTCTATTTCTTGTAGGTCTTCCTCCCCATATTGAATATTATTATTAACATGTGCTGTCGTTTGTAGAACACTACTAAACGTTTTCTTCGTGTTAATCTGCGTTAAATTACTAATATTGTTTGAAACCAATTGTTCATTATAATCCATTTCTTTTCCTGATATATTTCCTTTCCCCTCGGTCGTCTTCTTTTTCAGAAGCAATTCTAGTGCTATTTTGTAGGACACATTTTGATCGCTCATAATATAACGTATTTGTTTTTCTTTTTTAAAAACTGGGCAAACTTTATCTAACGCCATATGAGATCCATTACAGTTGGAGCATTTGTAAACTTCAGTTTCGCAGTTAGCGTGATCTTTTGTACACTTAGGACATATCACTTTATTTAAGGAACAAAACTTTCTAATATGGCCATATTTCCAGCAACCAGAGCACTGTGTAACTGGGAAAACATATTTCTCGACATCAAATTTATACCCATATGCATCAATTTGTGGAGGAATTGTAATACTCTTAAAACATAACCGGACTGTTTCACATTCAATCCATTTATTATCACTAGAGAACCGTTTCATTCTTTTGACAGAAATTATATCCGACGAGGCACTTATGTTTTCCAATAGTTCCTTTTCATTTATTTCCAAGTCTACACCTCTTATTATACCATATGACAAGGAATTTTGATTTGAAAGTTGTGCCCTTATATCCAGTTCCACCAATTTCCTATTTGTGATTAACTTCTCGGCTTGTCCTTGGTCATCGAATTCAATAAATACTTTAAAAGGACTTTTATACTTAATTTTTGTAACATTCGTAATTCCTTCATTCTTTAAAAATCGAGCTAAAGCCATTTGTTTTTGTAATGCTTGTTGGGAGAATAAGCAAACTTCGTATTTTACTTGACATAACCTCAAATCTTGTGCTTCCACGTTTTCGGATAAAATAATGTTATAGGTATCACCAGAGTTGCTTTTTATTAATTTCTTTCTCGGCTTTCGGCAAACCGTAGTAAATCCCTCCTCACTGCTTTCTTCACTTTCCCGCTGCCTTTTCTCTTTATTTCTCTGCGTCGACATTTCTTGTAATTCCATTTCACATTCCTTTAAAATCTCATCATCACTTTTACTCCCGTCGTTTGACAAATTTTCCTCCATAACACTATTGGTGAGTAGGTACTTTTTAACACAGAATAACAAGTACTTGTTGCTACGTGCGTTCGTCTAAGCGTCCCGCGCGCAACTCCATTTTGTGCCTTAATTCCTTAAAATACAATATACCTACAATACCTAAGCGACGACCCAGCGTCTTTCATTTTATCCCTGGCTTCACCCCGTCACAACTTTAGCCTGATACGTTCGAAGAAAAGGCAGCTCGCAAAAGATAGTTCCCCGTCGCCTGTACCTCTGTGTTTGAATAAAATTTAATTAAGCTTCCATTGGGGAAAAATAAAACTAAAGCTTTACAATGCTTAACAAAGGCAGGATTTTCAAATTCGTTGATTTTATTGCCTTCTAAGAAATAATTATTTATAAAGTATCAAATTAACGTAGCTGCTCTAATAATAGCAGTTTGGGAACCGCAGTAGCGTGTCTCCAAGTCTCAACAATGTAATGGTTGTGTGCGTACTTTTATCTATGCTTATTATCTATGCTAAAGGGACCGACAGAAAAAAAAATTGGTCACTAGTAGTTGTCACAAGGCATATTTTTTAAATTACACAGTTCCACGTGAGATAAAGCTCTATTTTGCCTTTATACGCCTAATTAGATTAACTCCACTTGCCATAAAGCCGCATAATGTGACTACAGATTATAGGGATATAAAGGTATACTACCTGTATAGTCTAATACGTTATTTTTTATATTAAACTTGTATTTCACTTTTTGACAAGCTGGCTGCTATCACTGGACTATGCCTCTTCTGAAGAAATCTTATATTGACGTTTATTGTCTGATATGCAAATAAACAATTTTCTATTCTATTCTTTCCCAATAATTCCATGTCTTATATAATTTACATATTAGTTCAGATAGCAGGTAACTAGCTGTTGCTCGCGACTTCGACCGCGGTTACTATGGTTGGTTTTTTAACTATCCCACAGGAACCCTTTAATTTTCGGGAATAAAAAGTATCTAAGATGTAGACCAGGGATATAAGATCACCATGCAAAATTTCATTAAAATTGGTCCAGTCATTTCGGAGATAAGCCTGTAGAAACAGACAAACAGACAGAGAAACAAAATATTAATAATAAATCTTTTTTTGGTATTTTCTCACCTTCTACATCCCCTGTACTTAGTTTTAAGCATTTTTTTATGAACACAGACATTCGACCTTTACAGTTTTATTATAAAAGGTTGGGGAAAAATTTCTTCGCATTTTTTAAGAAAATTCAAAACATTTTTTAATATAGTTTATTTACATTTAACCAAAGTATGTAGGTACCATTTTGATCGATAACTTTTTGCCATCTTGTAGGTAGGGACATGATCCCATTGCTATAGAAATTTTGGGACTTCTGGTCAAAATACCGCGACAAGTGGTTTTGGCAGTCCGCTCGTGATGTTAACCTGACACTGCCTAAAGAATTCTGAAGAGACCGAAACAGGTGGAAATCTGAAGGTGCAAGGTCAGGACTATACGGCGGATGCATTAACACCTCCCAGCCAAACTCTCTTAATTTTTGCTGAGTGGCTAAAGATGTGTGAGGTCTAGCGTTATCATGATGAAAAACCACACCCCTTCTGTTGATTAATTCCGGCCGCTTTCTCTCAACTTCTTGCTTTAATCTCATCAGTTGTTCGCAGTAGAGTTCAGAATCGATGGTCCTGCCTGGTGGTAACAGCTCATAATGAATAATGCCCTTCCAATCCCACCACACACACAGCATCACCTTGTTGCGAGTTAACCCGGGTTTCGCCACAGT